>CM074299.1:14934423-15419423 GCA_037194245.1 Opsariichthys bidens
AAACCAAACTCTTCCGGGCTTCATGTACTGGCCATAGTTGTTCACGGGCAGCCAATGAGGACCATTAGCTGGCATTATGCAAATGTGTTATTACAAACCTTCCTAGGTTCTGGAATTACTGACGACTCGTTTCAAGCAGTTCATAATCGGTTCTTTCTTTTAAAAGACAATAACTCCGTTTGTTGTGCGCTTTGATCTCTGAAACTTTGCAGACCTTTTACATTCACAAACGACTTCATGAAAGGTATTATTCAAAAAAGCACAATACTTTAACATTTTTCATGAAAATCGAGGTCTCAGTTAACTCTGAACCTACAGTAATCGAAATTATTTACTGTAATTTAAGTACTAACCTAACCCTTGAAAAATGTTATTAAAAAAAGTTTGGTAACACTTTATTTTACACTGTCATTATTACACATGTTACACATATTTACTATAGTAAAAACTAGAAATGATGCATAATCACATGCAATTAACCCTAAACCAATCCCTCATCCTAACCCTAACCCTATAGTAAGTACAAGTAGTTAATTGTCATTACTCAGTACCTAAATGTATAATAACACACTAATACTGACACCTTAAAATAAAGTTTTTCTGTCATTTAATTACAGTTACTTCTGATGTAATTGTATTAAATACTGTATTGACAAATCTCCCTTGAAATGCTTTGGTCAGCTCAAGAATAATTTATTGAATGTTTATATTATTTCTAAAAAGTATTAAAAGTTTAATTTCTCTCTTTGTATTATTCAACGGGTTGAGGTTGATATGGTATTTAGAAAGTAATTACTTATAAGTACTGCAGTACTTTTTAGAGAGTGTAAATCTAATCACTGTTGAACTAGTAATTCATTCCTTTTTTAGAGCAACTTACTGCCCGTATGTGACCTCCACGACAAAAATACCTTTGCAGTTGAACTGCGTAAAATAAGTCAAATGTGAAGGTAACGGCAAGCTTAATTTGTTGTTTTGTGTTACCTATGGAACGCTGAAGCCGGTTTGTGTTATCTGTTAGCGCGGTACCCGACACGCGTCCATGTGGCAGCTGGCATTTTTTCAAATTGAAGGTGACTCCTTGTTTACCCATTTCCAACTAGTTGGGTGCACTGAATGTAAAGCAGGATTCAGGGTCTCTGGGCTTATGGGGGGTAAAACTGGGTCAGGTGAACGCCTCACGCCGGCTCCTCCTCGCGCACAGATGGGCACATCTGTCACAGCTTCCCGCGTCAAGCGTCACGGCGGCAGCTCAGGGCCAGACGCGCAGAACCTCTCATGTTTCCCAGATGGATGGGAGCAGGAAGATACAGTTTACAGTGTTTATCTGTGAAAGAAATCTAGCATGGCTTGGCCCTCGGATACAGTCACGGAGAATGCTTGCTCCATGGTGACCTTGATTCGTACCGAAACGGGCTAGGTGTCTGGTCATCAATAAAGCCGTGGGGACGGCCCAGTGCGTATGTCAATGCTACGGCTCCACGTGCTTCATCATGCTATGGCTGTGCCTCTGAATAAACTGCACGACAAGAAATGATTGTCTTAATCGGTTCTTTTGTCTGTCAAATCAATTCATCGCGATTTAATCGCATCTGCCATAAAAGTTTGTATGCAAAATACATATTGTGATAGCTTTTTTTACGGATCTTTTGTTTCGATTACAGTGGTTCGGTTCACGTATCAAACTGTCAAAGTCACGTGAACTATTGAAATTGCAAAACGCTTATGATATAACGAAACTCCGAACCGCTGATTCAAATCAAAAGATTCGTAAAGCTTCATGAAGCAGTGTTTTGAAATCGGCCATCACTAGATATTGTTGAAAAGTCATTATTTTGGGTTTTTTGGCGCACAAAAAGTATTCTCGTTGCTTTATAATATTAAGGTTGACCCACTGTAGTCACATGACCTGTTTTAAATATGTTTTAGTATCTTTCTGGACATTGAAATTGTCTTGCTGGCAATAGAGGAATCACCGAACCATCGGATTTGATCAAAAATATCTTCATTTGTGTTCTGAAGATGAACGAAGGTCTTACGGGTGTAGGAATTAATGACTGACTTTTCATTTTTGAGTGAACTATCCCTTTCAGCAAGAAATCATGTTACAAAAATACAAAAATCAGTAAAGAGAAGTCAGCATCGGCTCATATAACTACATACTGTATATTTCTTTTGAATGTATTTGTAACATGTTTTTATTTTCAATTTTCAGTGAATCTCCTGGACACAACCAAAATATCAGGAGACTGGGGCTGGCTCACATATCCTTCACATGGGGTAAGAAATCTCTGTTTTTTCATTGTTTGTTGAGTGTTTTGAAAATTTGACGCATTTTTATTTCAGTGAAGTGCATCATTATGTCCAACATGTCACAAACAGTGGTGTGAGTTCAGGGTGGGACTGCCTTTGTTCGAAGAACGGCAGATGAAGCGTTTGCGAAACACATTTGAAATCAGTGATTTTTATTGCAATTGTTTTGAATGCCTCTATGAAGTTGCTCATCCAGCTCAAGACTGATTCCGATTGGCTCATTTAGTCGTTTTCATTTCATAAAGTTGCTTACTCTCGTAAGTTTCTCAATGACTGCGTTTTGTTGCATGATCACTGTAGCTGTTTCTAATTTTATGATGAGTAGGTTATGTCATTAAAACTGTCTTGTTAGCAGTGTTAGAGCCTGTGGCACAGAAACTACATAATGAAATCCAAAATGACCTATTCACTTTATTAATTCACATTACTGGTCTTATTGTGAACAGCTCGTGCACATAAATAATTCCAAAGCTCTTGGTAATCTTTCATCAAAATGTTATAATTTGCTTCACCTATGAAACAACTTCTTATACACGGAAGTTAAATTGGGCCAGAACGATTCAAAAATAGGGCAAAAATATTTAAAGGAAAGGACATGTCATACATATATATACTTTATGTATATATGCATACTTTTAAAATGTATTTCACTACAGATTACAAAATACATGCTTTAAAAAGTCATTCGTAACGTATTTCGTTACATTACTCAAATTTAGTAACTTAATCTAAATACTTTAGAATACTTTGGAATACTAATAAGTGTGGAACAAACACAAAAAAGGTCATTGCATGTTTTTATCCCACAATTCTGACTTTTTCCCTCAGAATTGTGTGATATAAAGTTGCAATTGCGAGTTATAAAGTCAGAGTTATGAGATATAAACTCGCAATATTGAGAAAAGTCAAAATTATGATAAACTCACCATATTGAAAAAAGTCAGAATTATGAGATACAAACTCACAATATTGAGAAAAGTCCGAATTATGACATTTAACTTGCATACTAAATTCACAATTGCAAGAAAAAAAGTCAGTATTACAAGTTTAGATCTCCTAATTCTGACTTTTTAACTTGCAATTGTGAGTTTAAATCTCGGAATTCTGAGAAAAAGAAGTCAGAATTGTGAAATGCAAACTCACAATTGTGAGGAGAAAAAACAAATTGTGAGAAAAAGTTGCAGTGACCTTTTTTACAATTATAAAATGACTCACAAACAACGATCACAAAACATGAAAACAGTGGAAAACATGAAACTTAACTCCGCTTTTTCAGACTGTCAGAGTCAGAGAATCACCAATCGCTGTTTAAATGACATTAAAACTCAAAGTAATCACTTTGGTAATCTAAAACACTCTTCAGATGTAACTGTAATCTGATTACCACCCATTTAAAATGAAATACGGTCACTCAAATGTTGTATTTTAAATACGTAACTAAGTTACTTGTATTTCGTTACTCCCCAACCCCGTATATATATATATATATATATATATATATATATATATATATATATATATATATATATATATATGGTAACAGTAAGGTTAAGGTAAATGTATTAACTAACATAAACTAACCATGAGCAATACATTTGTTACTGTATTTACTAATCTTCGTTAACGTTAGTTAGTGAAAATACAGTTGTTCATTGTTTGTTCATTTTAGTTAATCACAGTTCATTAACTAAAGTTAACAAGATTTTAATAATGTATTATTAAATGTTGGAATTATCATTAACAAAGATTAATAAATGCTGTAGAAGTGCAGCTCATTATTAATTCATGTTAACTAATGTTGTTAACTAATGTTAACCAGTATATCTTATTGTAAAATGTTACCATATATACACTCATCATGAACACACTCACACACACACACACACTTTCCCTAATTCCAAACCCCTCTGTCCCATTTGACACATTATTCAGCCACTCTCATCTGCACCATAAAAGAGAGAGAGAGAGACAGAGGTACGTGTGTGTGGGTGAGGAGAGGACAGAGCTGGAGAAGAAAAAAAGAAGGCGATGTTCAGAGTTGGCTGCATTTGCATATTCTAATGGAGAAAATGATGCATGGGGTATTGAATTAGCGGCGCACAAAGTGATCTAAGCGTTGAACTGTCACAATTAGCGAGGGTGGCTGTCAGAGGCTGACGGCGGCTGATGTCCCTCAGAGTGAGGTGCCTCCCCGCCAGGCGACAATTACCAAACCGCGCGACGTGTCGCAGCCGCTGATGTACTGTAACAATCCCTCCATTATCGGTTCACATGTTTAACAGTGGTGGGAGTTCGTGGAACATAAGTAAATTCCTTAAATCAAAGCGGGAGAGTTTTTCAACATTTTCGAAAAGAGTTATTTGTGCATTATGTTGTCTTTAGTGCTTGCCTGTGCAAAAGTCACCTTTACGATGTGGAGAGCTGTTTGGAGATTGTTGTGTTCTAAGTGGTTGATTTGATATTCTGGTCTCTAGACATGACTCATGTCCCTCGTAACTCTAGTGGGTGATGGGACTAGCGTACACAAGGCAGAAATTGGTTGGAAAAGTAAAATCACTTCTGTATTCAACAAGTCAGGAGATGGAGAATTCATTTCTGTTGAAAAAAAAATTATAATAATAAAAATAATACTTTGGGTTATCAAGATCAGAAAATGACTTGGACCAAATTCGAACTTTGGTTGAGGAGACACCATGATGAGACCCAACATGTTGGAGCATGTTTACTATTATATTATATTATATTGTGTTATATTATATTATATTATATTATATTATATTATATTATGTTATGTTATGTTATATTATATTATATTATATTATGTTATGTTATGTTATGTTATGTTATGTTATGTTATGTTATATTATATTATATTATGTTATGTTATGTTATGTTATATTATATTATATTATGTTATGTTATGTTATGTTATGTTATGTTATGTTATATTATATTATATTATATTATATTATATTATGTTATGTTATGTTATGTTATGTTATGTTATATATTATATTATATTATATTATATTATATTATGTTATGTTATGTTATGTTATGTTATATTATATTATGTTATGTTATGTTATGTTATGTTATGTTATATTATATTAAATTATATTATATTATATTATATTATATTATATTATGTTATGTTATGTTATGTTATGTTATGTTATGTTATGTTATGTTATGTTATGTTATATTATATTATATTATGTTATATTATATTATATTATATTATATTATATTATGTTATGTTATGTTATGTTATATTATATTATATTATATTATGTTATGTTATGTTATGTTATATTATATTAAATTATATTATATTATATTATATTATATTATATTATATTATATTATATTATATTATATGTTGGGGTCAATAATGTGTTTTTTTTTTTTTACTTTTTATTAAAAGATGCATTAAGTAATCATGTGACATTGAAATGTTACAAAAGATTTTTGTTTCAAATAAATTCATTTTTTTTTTAATTTTTCTCCTCCTCAAAAAATCATGAATCAAAAATATGAAGCTGCATAACTGTTTTCAACATTGATAATAATCAGAACTGCTTCTTGAGCAGCAAATCAGCATATCAGAATGATTTCTGAAGGATCATGTGACACTGAAGACTGGAGTAACGATGCTGAAAATTCAGTTTTACCATCACAGGAATAAATACAAATTTAAAATAGATTAAAATATAAAACAGTTATTTTAAATTGCCATAATATTTCACAATATTACAGTTTTTTTCTGTAATTATGATCAAATAAATACAGCCTTGATGAAGAGACCTTTTTAAAAACATTTAAAAAACCTTACTGACCCCTTTTGTAATACATATATATATATATATATGCCACTGATATATAATTATTTATATCAGTATGGCTCAATGTAATTTTTACAATTCAATTTAAACGGCGTAATATGTTGCACCTGCTAATAAAGCTACTTGCCAAAGCCTATTTTTACTCCATTTGGTGCTTAGTAGGCGTTAAGTTAGTATCCTGAGTGAGAGAGAAAGTGCGAGAGAGAGAGAGAGAGAGAGAGAGAGTTTCTGAATGACAAATGAAATGGATTTCCTCCCTTACAGAGAGCGCATTTACTACGACCTGAAAGGTAGAAAATGGGACATACATAATTCACTGAAGTGCGCTTTCAATGCAAGTCAACAAGCAGTAATGCAGTAAAACTGCCAGATAACGAGCATCCCCGTTTGCATTTGCCCTCTAATTACTGTTTGTTAAATGTATTCTCAGCGAATAATGCAAACTATTTACTTGAACTCTGCCACCGTTTTTCGTTCGCATCCACTCAGTCACATAAACACCGAAGGCCTGGAACAACGATTAAACCGCCTCTTGCGGGAAGCAGGCTTGTAGGGTAGTTGTGGCCTAGTGGTTAGGGAGTCGGGCTTGTAATCTGAAGGTTGCCGGTTCGATTCCCACGCCGGCAGGAATTGAAAGTGGGGATTGTGAATAAACAACACTCTCTCCACCTTCGATACCATGACTAAAGTGTCCTTGAGCAAGACACCTAACCCCTAATTGCTCCCCTTGTAAGTCGCTTTGGATAAAAGCGTCTGCTAAAACGATGAAAAAAAAAATGAAAAAAAAGCAGGCAGTTATTTCTTCTTCTCTCAACTGTAAAAATAATTTCCACAAATAGATTATGTTAGTGTGCATATTCGCACTGGCACAGCAAACACCTCCTCCCCAATTATTACTTGACAGCTAGCTAAAATTAGTGGCGTACTTTAACAGCTCGGCATTAGTTAGTGTACCTGTCTGATGTGGCTGTGGCGGTCCCCACTGAAATGAGCCCCGACAAATGCATCTCATTTACACGCCGCAGCGCTCCGTTAGATGCATAAACTTGTGTTTGCTTCTCTAATAGCTGTACTTTTATTTTTATGTCCATTCATATTCAGATCTGTTGACTCTAAGCACAAATACAGCCAACAGGACAGTAGAATAACAAATTAAATGTTTTTAATATCTCATTTGTTTCGTTTGTCTCATATGCTGGACAGCAATGAGATTAAATGGAGAGCAAATGAAGCCTTTTTTTGCTTAGAAAAAGACTCCACTAAATTCACTTGCATCTCCTACAGAAAACTGTGCAGATGGATTTGTCAAGATACCAAAGTCTTCCTTTTGACATTTCAGACTTTTGATTGAAGATTTTGATATATTGGCAAATGAGAAGCTGGAGACTTCTCTGTTTGTTCTCCATTTAATCCAGTTGCTTTCCCATTGCATCTATGGATGAATGGATGGATGGATGGACAGGTAGACCGAAGGATGAATGGATGGATGGAGAGATGATATTTGGATGGATGGTTGGACAGATGGATGGATGGATGGATGAATGAATGGATGGATGGACAGGTAGACCGAAGGATGAATGGATGGATGGATGGACAGGTAGACCGATGGATGGATGGATGGATGGAGAGAGGATATATGGATGGATGGTTGGACAGATGGATGGATGGACAGGTGGATGGATGGATGGATGGATGGACAGGTAGACCGATGCATGGATGGATGGATGGAGAGAGGATATATGGATTGATGGTTGGACAGATGGATGGATGGACAGGTGGATGGATGGATGGATGGACAGGTAGACCGATGGATGGATGGATGGATGGAGAGATGATATTTGGATGGATGGATGGATGGATGGATGGATGGATGGATGGATGGATGGATGGATGGATGAATGGATGGATGGATGGACAGGTAGACCGAAGGATGAATGGATGGATGGATGGATGGACAGATAGACCGATGGATGGATGGATGGATGGATGGATGGAGAGAGGATATATGGATGGATGGCTGGACAGGTGGATGGATGGACAGGTGGATGGATGGATGGATGGATGGTTGGATGGATAGGTAGACCGAAAGATGAATGGATGGATGGATGGACAGATGATATATGGATGGATGGTTGGACAGATGGATAAATGATAGATAGATAGATAGATAGATAGATAGATAGATAGATAGATAGATAGATAGATAGATAGATAGATAGATAGATAGATAGATAGATAGATAGATAGATAGATAGATAGATTGATTGATTGATTGATTGATTGATGGACAGATGATAGATAGATGGATTATAGATAGATAGATAGACAGATTGATTGATTGATTGATTGATGGATGGATGGATGGATGGATGGATGGATGGATGGATGGATTGACGGACGGACGGACGGACTGACTGATGGATGGATGGATTATAGATAGATAGACAGACAGACGGATTTTACGAAAAATTTAGATATTAAAGGGATTTCATCAGTAAATAGCTCAGATCAGTCTTGAAAGAATTTGTGAACAAAAATAAAGAGATTGTTTTTAGCTCTCTGACTTTCGATTGGTCACCAATATTTCTCATCAAATTCAAAAAGACTAAACGATCTTGGACATGCGTTCATTTTACAGTTCTAAAATCTTACAGTAAGCCAATAGTTGTCTCATTTGTGTCTAACCTCAACCTCTCAAAAAGACCATGTTGAGACCTCCACTGAGTCTCCTGAGCAACATCTGAGCGATTAGTGATTCCTCTGAGACTCAACACACACTTCCTGATGTTGTTCCAAACAAAATGTTCGGACATGCCGATCACGTAGATGGTAAATACAGTTTGTTTGGTAGTCACAGGCCTGACCCTCATGTTAAAGCGTACGCCGCTGTCTGCTGGAATCGGTATTGATGGATTAAATACTTCAGCCCGCTTTGTGCCCCTGATTCCCATTTACAAAAGGATTTGCTGCATGGACACTTTCCTCTATATCCATTCGTCTTTTTCGAGGATTCGGCACTTACATTTCCTTAAAATTCAGTCTTCCTCTGAATGCTACGTGACTTTGGCGATGTGCACCGCGCCACACAATGCATGTTACCGTCAGGGACAAAAAAAAAGCAGAGCACAAAGAGATTAGACTTCATATTTGACGTTTTTCATGCTTGTGACGTATGCCCTGTCTCCGCGGAGGGGCCGGCGCGCAGTGAGCGTCTCGTGGGTTTCATGATAAAACGTTTTCCATGGCAGATTGTGTCACGCGAGGAGTTCTGCAGCTCCAGGTCGCTTCACACACTCACTGAGCACAGCTATAAGAAAATGCAGCATATGGTTAAAGCAAATCTGTCTTGTGCCTTATCATACATTTTGGAGTTAATGCTTGTTTTGGACTGGAATGGATACTTTAGACCAGATTGAAGGTTACTGTCTTTGACTTGTTCTGTAAATCATGTCTTAGACGACTAATCGTATGATATTTAGAAGCAGCAGTTTCACTAGCATGTGCTGAAAGCTTTATCTCACTCATGATAGTAACAAATACTACATTGTGCTCTCTCTGACAGCTGCTCGACACATTTCATTTATATCTTCGTCTTGGATCCTGGGAGGTCTGGAAGCATGTCATATCTCACTTTATCGGCCTTATTTTATAGCGGTTGTAGTCAAAGGTGAGAATGTAGTGTTATAGGAATGATTTTAACAGTCAAGATTGACGTAGATTACATCTATAGTGACTGCTCCTGATAGACATACATTGAGGAAAGCTGTCTGTGCATTACTCTCTGGGATTTCATGAATTGCGCTGTAGACTAAAGACCCGTTCACATCAAAGAGGATAACTAAAACCACAAAGATATAGTTCTAAAAATCCCTCTGAATATGAAAATAAAGCAGGGTTCACATCTATATCGATAACAGCACAGAGAACCAGTGTCGTTGGAATCACTTTCAGAACGTGTGTGTATATGTCATATATATATGTATATATATTATGGGGGGGCCAAACATATGGGGGGCCAAACAGGAAATAATTGAATGTAAATCCGAATATATAGTTATAAACCCGAATATATAAATGTAAATCCGAAAATATAAATTTAAATCTGAATATATAGTTATAAACCCGAATATATAGTTATAAACCCGAATATATAAATGTAAATCCGAAAATATAAATTTAAATCTGAATATATAGTTATAAACCCGAATATATAGTTATAAACCCGAATATATAAATGTAAATCCGAAAATATAAATTTAAATCTGAATATATAGTTATAAACCCGAATATATAGTTATAAACCCGAATATATAGTTATAAACCAGAATATATAAATGTAAATCCGAATATATAAATGTAAATCCGAATATATAGTTATAAACCCGAATATATAAATGTAAATCCTGAATATATAGTTATAAACCCGAATATATAAATGTAAATCCGAATATATAGTTATAAACCCGAATATATAAATGTAAATCCGAATATATAGTTATAAACCCGAATATATAAATGTAAATCCTGAATATATAAATGTAAATCTGAATATATAAATGTAAATCCTGAATATATAGTTATAAATCTGAATATATAGTTATAAACCCGAATATATAAATGTAAATCCTGAATATATAGTTATAAACCCGAATATAAAAATGTAAATCCTGAATATATAAATGTAAATCCGAATATATAAATGTAAATCCAAATATATAGTTATAAACCTGAATATATAAATGTAAATCCTGAATATATAAATGTAATATTCGGATTTATAACTTTATATTCAGGATTTATATTTATATTTTCGGATTTACGTTTATATATTCAGGATTTACATTTATATATTCGGGTTCATAACTAGATATTCGGATTTATATTTATATATTCGGGTTTATATATATTCGGATTTACATTTATATATTTGGATTTATAACTATATATTCGGATTTACGTTTATATATTCGGATTTACATTCAATTATTTCCTGTTTGGCCCCCCATAATATATATATGTATATATATATATATATATATATATATATATATATATATATATTCATATTCATTACATATATGCTTATGGTAGCTTGCAGGCACATCTTAAATTAATTATATAATATAATATAATATTAAATTATTATAAGTGTATCTTTTCATATGTATTTGTGTGCACATGACTCTTTTGTACACACAAGTATGAATGGGAAATGAGAATGGGCTGCATTCTCAGCAGTAACATGACAAAAGGAATAAAAGCCATCTCAAACTCCGGCCCAGGGAGATGGATTAAAATTGGATTAAACCAGCACCTTGACTATGAAATCCATCACGTTCCCTCATGCAAGTAGGAGGCTTATGGAAGTTGTGCAAGCATAAAGCAGAAAGGAGTGATGAGGAGCTGACATGGACTGAAAAATGAAGAAATGCTGCGCTTTTTAACCTACTCTTGTGTGTGCAGTTCACTCCTATTGTGTGTGTGTGTATAACCCAGGGTTTGACACGGATCAGGTCAGGTAAATTAGAAGTGGTACTCGCTGGACTTGGCCAATTCAGTGACGTGAATGAAGGAGGAGCAAAGACTGCCCGTTCACTCACTACACTCTGACAAATAAAAGTTCTTTATTGGCGTCTATGGTTCCATGAAGAACCTTTAATATCCGTGGAAACTTTCCATTCCACAAAAGGTTCTTTTAAGGACTGATCGCTGAAAGGTTCTTTGGGGAACCGAAAATGGTTCTTCTGTGGCATCACTGTGAAAGCCCCTTTTGGAAGCATTATTTTTAAACAGTGTATGGTGCTTATTATAATAACGTTGTAAATTATTTTATTTTTTGTTTTTTCCACTTAACAATAGAACACTTAGGGCATTTTCAGACCTTTTTGCTTTTTCCGAAATGGGGAGTTCATTTGTCACAATGTTGCATTTTCTTCTTGGCTCGGTTTGCTTTCACAAGGCAATATTTCAAAGTGTACCAAAATGTGTTTATGAGAATTTTACAATTAAAAACCTGAATTTGAATTGAAACTGGATACAGAATTGCAAATCGAATTCCTTCCATTCAGTGTTCAGAAGTGTCCTTAGTGCTTCAACCCTGTGTCTCACTAGATACAGTAGTCTGAAACTGTCTTGCACTTTCACTATAACCCGTCACAGCACGGGTTATGGACACTTGTGGCCCGTGAGAAATAACAGCACTTTGATCAGTTCTGCTGTACCGCTCTCTGCTAACTGGTAAATCAAATTCCTCCGAAGCTGGAGTGAAAGAGTGGCAGAGCTTCCTGTTCCCTCATGACAGATTTTCAGGCTTTCTGTTTGTTTCAGATGGTGCGAGGTGACACTGCTGTGCCTCTACTGCTAGTGAATACTTTTCCAAAGAACTTCAGCCACATGTGCAGCTGTAAGCTGGATGCTCGAATCTCAAGCACGTTCGGAATATGTAGAGCGATTAAACGATAGCTGTAATTGCTCATTTTACAGTTCAGCAGTTTTTTCTTCTGTCTCCAAGTTTCAGAGGATGCAACAATGAGCAATTCTGAAACTTGTTTTTTCCAGTTATGAGACAGTTTTCATCAAGACAAGCCAATTAACCTCTAATTTAGTCAGATTTGTCATCAAGGGGCCACGGGCAAGGGTATCAAATGTTTAACTGGATATTTACATTCTCTGAAGTAAACGTGAATTATGCTTGCCATAATAGTAGGGTGTTTTGAGTGGTCGCCAAGGTGTTGCTGGGTGGTTGTTTGGGAGTTTTGGGTGGTTGCCAGTGTGCTGCTATGAGGGATAGACTGATAAATGGATGGACTTACTGACAGACAGACAGACAGACAGACAGATAGATAGATAGATAGATAGATAGATAGATAGATAGATAGATAGATAGATAGATAGATAGATAGATAGATAGATAGATAGATAGATAGATAGATAGATAGATAGATAGATAGATAGATAGATAGATAGACTGACAGACTAGATAGATAGATAGATAGATAGATAGATAGATAGATAGATAGATAGATAGATAGATAGATAGATAGATAGATAGATAGATAGATAGATAGACTGACAGACTAGATAGATAGATAGATAGATAGATAGATAGATAGATAGATAGATAGATAGATAGATAGATAGATAGATAGATAGATAGATAGATAGATAGATAGAATGACAGACTAGATAGACAGACAAACAGACTAGATAGATAGATAGATAGATAGATAGATAGATAGATAGATAGATAGATAGATAGATAGATAGATAGATAGATAGACAGACAAACAGACTAGATAGATAGATGATAGATAGATAGATAGATAGATAGATAGATAGATAGATAGATAGATAGATAGATAGATAGATAGATAGATAGACAGACAGACAGACAGACTAGATTTTCTCATTTTTATAGTCTCGAGGTACATCATAAACTTAAATATTTAAGATTTTTTATTTTTATATTTGTGGCACTAATGACAGATGCCTGATGCAGGGTTTGTGTCTGAATGCATTGTTATGGATCCTCACCGCAGTCAGCCAGCCCTGAATCATTTATGCCCCTTCATGAACTCATAGTGAGATGTCTTTTTACAGTCCAATTCAAGCTGGCAGTGAGACGGGTGACCCCAGGCCGACCCCTTGCAGATATCTCTGCCTTCTGTACATTCCTGCAGGGCTCCAGTCGCCATCGGCTGTCACTAAGCCAAATCAGTCAGGTCTTGACAGCTGCTGCACGATGACTTCATTATGTTCCTATCTGGCTCGTGTTCGCCATGACACATCTATTGACACCTACCTCCCTTTTTCGCCCACCCACCACAATCGATAGCAGTGATAAGACAGACGGGAGACGATGACAAATGGACTTTGAGAGGGAGATGATATGGATGCATCCAGATGTCCGCCCACACCCCTGTTACCGTCAAACATGTCTGGAGATGTCACTGCGCTGTCGCATGGATGCACAGCATTACTTTGAGAGTGACTGCAGCACCTGAATGCGGTCCGAACGGTCATGCGGGTTTCGCTCTCACAGACGCACAATTATTGCATCATGCTGTATTCATGCCAAAACCGTTTACAAAGGGCCAGGAAAACACCCTGGGGTCCCAAAATGAATGCATTAAAAATAAGTAAATGAACGTGGGTAAATAAGAATGTGGGTGTCCAACATTCAAATTAAATAAGCAATACATTTTAGACTGAGATAATAATAAATTATAAAGTATTGTATGATTAAGAAGAACTCTTGTGAGAAAATAATGAAAATGCTAAAGTAATTCATTGCAACGTAAGAATTAATAGTAAGTCATATATTACAACTAAATGAAAATGTATGCAATATTGGATTCATATGGGATCATTAAATAATTTATCAGTCATTCAAAGTTTTTTTTTTCTTTTAATTTAGCTTGAAAAATAATTTTGTATTCAGTTTGAATCCACATTTTTTATTTGTGAACATTGCATTTATGAAATATTAAAACAAATAATAATTGTGTTATTATAACAAATATTTCATATTCACCAAATGTTGGTATACATCTTAATTAATTAAAAGTAAATAAATTAAATGGTACATTGTAAAAAAAACATTTTTATGATTTCTCACATTTTTTATTTTAATTGACTAGATAATTAATATTGTTCAAATAACATAATATTTTGAGTTTCTGTTGATTAAACCAATCACCTTCATTGCACTAACTCAAAATTCTTCTTTCTATAAACTCAAAACTTTAAGGCAACCAGGTAACTTTTTTTGAGTTAAACCAACAATTTTTCAAAGTGTGGGTAAAAAAAAATGGATATAAAAGTTTGTCAAGACCAATTTCGATGTTTTTGGAAGCCCTGCAGTTTGTCAGAAAACAGATTGATATTCTGGATGGTTGCTAGGATGTTGCTATGTGGTTAGATTTTTATTCATATACTGCATTGTATACTAAACACATCTGTGAGGTTTGATAGTGTAATGGCGCTTTTCAGTATCTTTTGGAGTAATTACATTGACAACCCACCTAATTGCTTACCTGGAACAGCTTCATCTTATTAAGAAGAGCAGGATGTCCTCACTCTCTCTCTTCCCTCCTGTCAGCTCAGGACAAGAGGCGCTTGAATAAATACTGAGATTTCCTCACCTCTGAGGCAGTGAAGGAAAAGCAAAGGCCTTGAGCAAATACTTTGCAGGGTCCAAAATGTTGGTGGATATTTGGTGTCAAGAAAATATGTTTGTACAAGAGTATTATACCAGCGGCCAGTGAAGACGTCTGCTCAGAGGAAAGTTGTATTGCTCTTTCATTGCTCCCGAGAGTTATTGGAGTTTTCAGTTTAAGTAACAAGTCTGTTTCTCCTAAAATTCATTAGATGAAAAAAACAGATGAAAATGTCAATAGTTGACATACAATATGAATGTAAAGCTATAAAATGATATTGGATAGCAGCTTAAATCATTTGATTTTTGTAAGAATTCGTTTGGGTTCATATTGAGACTTGATTGCAGAATTTGGCAAATTTGAGCAGATTGCTTTTTATTGACATTTCAGGCGAGTATTACAGTTCTTTAGACATTTAAAGCCTTTGAGATTTTTCTATTCGACTAGTAGTCATTCGTTTAAGCCATTAGTCGACTAATCGCGCGTTTACATTAATAAGGTATAAAACATAATAACCTGCTTTTAATTGCCTATATATATATGTATAAATGCAATTTCCCCACTGCAGGACAAATAAAGGTTTTACTTACTTACTTAGCCTAGATAAGCACAAAGCATAAAGCTTTCCACAGCACACCGGCAAAAGAAATAGTCCTGAAAAAAGCGACTGTCTAAACATTTTCACAATTTCTTGTTTTCGTTGTTTTCGGCTGCACAACGATGCTGACTCGTCATCTCCGCAGCAGTGCATGTTTCATACTGATTTCAAAATCTGTGAATAGTTATTTTCCATTTGAATTAGTTTGTTTAAAAGTAGACATTTCAAGCTTTCTATAGACGAAGGTCTCGTGTTTGTGAAGCAAGTATACGCCGAGCTTCAGTTCGTTTTGTGTTCAAGTTCACCGAGACGAAAGAAAGCGCATCCTGATTGTTTTTACTATTTTACAAATGCACAATGTTTTGCTGTTATTGTGAGTTTACAGAAATAAAAGTAGACCCTTTACAGTTTGCATTACTCTCTAAAATGGACTTGTAACACAGTTCATAAGTACGGGAAGAAAGTCGAAAAGAAGCTCAAAAACAAACAACAAAACGAAAGTAAAATGCAAACATAATAAAAACACAACATAAAATCCAGGCCTGGTCCTCTCTCGTCCTTCACTATCGTCGCTCCTATTTTATGCTTCCGGAGCTCCTCCGTGAGAGACACGAGACCGGTGTAGCGCGCAGCTGGCGCTCATCATCACTCGCGTCACCGGTCTCGCCTGCCCTGCTCGTCACAGGAGTATTTTAATAATGATCGCACCGGCGCCTCCCTGTCATGCAGTAAGCGTGCTCTCCACACAAACGCATGGATATACATCTAATAATTGCGCACATTTATCTAGGGCTGGGCTAACATTAGCGTGAGCGGACTTGTAAAGTTGCTTGTAGAGTGATCCAAATGTTTGGATTTCCAGCCGTTAACAATCTGTTCCTCAAGGACTTTGCCAGATTTTTTTTAACTCTGCGACTAAACAACTAATTAAATCTTGCTCGAGTCGACTATTAGGGGGCAGCCCTACAAACTTCCTTATATTTTGTACTCTTATTGGCTCATTTAGTGCCGAACACATATGTTAACAATGTATGATGGTTAGAGAGGGAGATGTTCTTACCCCGTACGGCTCTGGATGGAGCATAACTCTGCGTGAGGCCGACATACACAATTAACAGACACGTTCCACAAAGGTTATCACTGTCATGGAACGTATTCCAATTAGCAGGCAGGGAATTCAATTCACATCAAGATTTCTCACTTGAGCGAAGCGGGTGGGGGACGTTTCCAAGATTAAGCGTCTGCCTTGATGCTACATGATTGTGTCACTGCAAACATCACCCCAGCATGGCTAGTTTTCTGTGTTGCTTTTGTCAATCCAGATTCAAAGGATTTTCTCTTCCTAGCTGCTAATCTGAAATTGGATCACTGAGAACTGAGACAAGACTTTTCTTTGCCAGTTTTTTTCTTCTTTTTTTCCCTAAGTTGTATTTATGGCTTTTCTCACTGTTCTTATCCCTGTCAGGCCACTTTTAACCCTGGGTTAAGTATCGGGCCATTTTGAAAGGGGTCAGCTCCAGGGTTCTTTTGTTTAAACAATAACAAAAACAAACTGTTACTCAAAATAAAAAAAACATTAATGTTATTAAAATATATTCAAATTATTTCATTTGAGCTTTTGTCAAAGCAACATTTCTCATTTCAATTTAGTTTAACTTTATGCATTAAAAAAAACCCACTCCTAACAATTATGACAAAAACATCCAAGAAAATTATTAAAATGAAAATGGAAAATACAAAAATAAAAACTTATTCAAAATATATAAATAAATAAATAAATGTAATAGTATCTCAATGATTGGATATGAAGCCCAGCTGTAGAGCTTTCGCAGTGGTGTGCACTTTTTTAGTTTCACATTTTATTATTTTTTAAAAACAATTTTACATTCTAGAATTATGGCAGGTTGTATCACAATCAATCAAAAGCTAAATATTAGTGCATGCCACGAGCATCGATTAAAATATCACACACACACACACACACGTTGTGTATTCATGTTTTATGGGGACATTCCATAGGCGTAATGGTTTTTATACTGTACAAACTGTACATTCTGTCCCCCTACACTACTCCTACCCCTAAACCTACCCATCACACAAAATGTTCTGCTATTTTAGATTTTCAAAAAAGATAATTCTGTATGATTTATAAGCTTGTTTCCTAGTGGGGACCAACAAAAGGTCCCCGCAATGTCAAGATTTACTGGTTTTATTTACATTGTGGGGACATTGTAAGGAAAACAAGTACACACACACACTCATGTTGTGTTTTCATGTTTTATGGGGACATTCCATAGGCGTAATGGTTTTTATACTGTACAAACTGTACATTCTGTCCCCCTACACTACCCCTAAACCTACCCATCACAGAAAATGTTCTGCTATTTTACATTTTCAAAAAAGATAATTCTGTATGATTTATAAGCTTGTTTTCTTATGGGAACCAAAAAAATGTCCCCCCAAGATCAAAATTTACTAGTATTACTATACCTGTGGTCCCCATAACGTAGGGAATACCCGCCCACACACACACACACACACACACACACACATATATTTATTTATGCACACACATATATAATGTGTGAGTGTGTATGTGCAGTTTATATGTATTGGGACACACATTGTCAATAAAAGAGTGAATAATGCAATAATACCCTTTAATCTAAATATCACCTGTTAATGAATTGTCATAATTTGCTAAACTTTGTCATTCTAAACCTGCATGACTTTCTTTCTTCTGTGGAACACACTCACAAAAAGAAAGATATTTCACTTCATTACATGGACCAAAAAAACAACAACAACAAAAAAACACTGAAACACTTTTCAAAATATCTTCCTTTTGGAACAACATGAGGTTTGAGTAAATAATGTTAGAATTAAAATGTTCATGTGAACTATTCCTTTAAGGTATCTAGCCAAACCCGGACACCTTGCTACTTCTCCGTTAGTTTTATTCTAAATTTGTACAGAAGAAGTGGAAACAAATGCTGTTTTGTGTGTATTTTTGTGACATCTTCAGTGAATGGCTCTTGGGATGTGTTTCAGAATCAGTTTATTCTCTGTAATGACGGCTTGCATGTTTGCAGCTGTTTGTTTGGTGGTGAACTCATTCCTGGAACAACGGATTATGAATGCATTCAGGAGAAAGATCTCCCCTTGTGACAGAGGTTTGACGTGTCCCATAAAATTAAACCAAGATAAAAAAAAAAAAAAATGAGACTTAAATATTTTAGATGTTTAACAAAGATATTTAATAGAGTTACGAGGGTTGCTGCTTTAATAAAGCGAAATTGGACCTACGGACAGCTATTTCGCTCACTAAAACAATTAATTTATTACAATTTAATGATTAAAATATTAATTTAATTATTTTATTAATTATTATTGTATTTCTAATTATTATAATTTAATCATTGATTAATTTGAATTTGAAATGATATGTTTATTTCTTCAGTAAAGCTGTTATGGAGCTGTATTAATTAAATGAATAAAAGTTTAATTAAATAACTGAAATGAATTTAGGGAATTTGGATCACTAAAACATGAATTGCTTTATTAAAATTAAATTACTGAAATATAAATGAGCATATTTAAAATATTCATTTAATTTATAATTATCACATTTTTATTTACCATTTTATTTTGTAATTCTTATATAATAGTGTGCTTCTATTTTCAGTAAATCATTGAGCTGGCTCAATTAATTGAAAAAGTTTTTAGTCCAAGAATTTTTAAGGTACTGAAATGATCTGAAACCATTAATCTGCATTAAAAAAGAATAGTACCTTTTATATCGATGTGGAGATTATGTAGATTAGCTGAATTAACATAAAACGTGTCTCAATTAGATTAAAAATATCTGAGCAGAAGGATTTTCATTGTACCATCGCTTTGATTCATTTCAGTCATTTTCTTCCATTGATCGTCTAATATGTGATGTAGCTAAAACAAAACACAGACTTTTATCGGAAACCTCATGAAAGGACTAAGCGAATTACTTCCAGCCCTCGAGCCAACCTGAAAAGTGTTAGATTTTAACAGACTCTCTAATCTAATCATTAGTGCAAGGACAAATTAAATTTAACCGCTAAATACTCAAAGTGGGAGGCTGGCCACGGTGTACGCTCGAATCTAACAGTTTAATTACCGCAACGGGCTTTTTGTTGCTTTCCCATGGGAAGCGTGGGCCGAGGTGAGGCCAGGGAAGCGAGGAAATCTGCTCCTTTGGAAGATGTACTTGTGAGAAGAGGCCAAGTTCACGGTGGCCGAGCTCAAGGCTCCTCTGAGGTCAGCATTTTCCCTTTCAATTAGGCCGGCTGTGTCCGTAATGTATTCAGGGGAGGCGATGTACTCAAGGCCGGTGGGAGCTCAATGCTACAGTGTACTATGTGTGCTATTACGGCCTTAAAACTTCTACTTTTCTGATCACAGTTTATAAGTTAGGACGTTTTATGCAGAAAAGTGAGTGTTGCTTGTATTAGAAAGGGCTTCTATTTTCCCTTGAGCTGCATGAATGACGGATTTTTGTTGGCCAAAACCCAGAAACGAGTAAGCATGTTTTTTTTTGTGTGTTTTTGGTTAAATGGCTGAAATAAGGTCTGTGGTGAACACAAGCTCAAGATATTGTAACGTGTTTAATTATTGGGCAATTTTTTTTATTCAAAGGAATTAAATTATTAAAAGGGATTTAAGGGATAACGAAAAAGAAAGTCTATTGTAGTTAAGTAATTCATTTAAACTATATGCAAAAAATACTTTTTTTAAAAACATATTCGCTCTTATTTGTATGTCTAATATGTCTCGTCATATCAGTTATGAATTACATATCATGTCATATTTAATATCATATTAATCAAATAACAGCATGTTTTCAATTAGGGATTTATCTCAATTAAATCGCACGTGATTTGGCAAAGGCTGCTATTATTTAATGCGCAGCTTGTCGGAGCTGTACGGCTCTGTGATCAGTACTAAATGCTTCTCCATCTGAAAGGCAGAGGGCGCTCTTGCGCAGAAACTCAAAAGACGCCCTGCAGCAGAAAAGATAACACGTGTCATATCGCTGTAGCTGAATAAACAGAAGTTTAGAAAAACATGCTATTAAATGTTGTCGTTTGTTGGACAAGATATTGACTCAAACTCGCAGTGTTTTCAGATGGATCGGCATTCGGAGCCGTACTTCACTGAGAAGCTGCGCACAAAAAATAATCACAGCCTTTGCGATTTCATAATCGCACTAAGAATCAAATTTAAGCGATAATCAGGTTCAAGTTCAATGTTATTTTTTGTGTCGCTGAGTATTTCAATCATAAAACAGTCGCCAAGTTTTAATGTTTAGCTGCTTACTCGCCACGTACTGCTAAAACGAAAGCATTGCGTTGGAATTCGCACTCATCTTCTGTGACCAGTAAGCCCCGCCTTCTTTGATTTGATTGGTCAGCTCACTCATTCTGACAGTGACGAGCGCTGTTAGACCGCTGAGGCAGACCGGCCTCAAAATGTAACTTTTTAAAACCTTAACAACAAACAAAGTGGTTCATAATGGCGATCAGCATCAATAATTATTATTGTCCCCTCAATGTCTGTGGAGGTTACGGCCCTGCTATACAGTAGACAGTTCTATTTCGGATGCAGTGAATGCGTCCGAATCTTTAGTGATGGTAACGTTGGTGAAGTCATGTGACACTAATGTAGTGTGTGGCCTACGTTAGCTTTTTACTTCTGCCGATTATATTAGACTTTAGTTGTGCTCATTTGTGAAGATTATCATGATGCACAATAACTTTTCTCAGTCACAAAGCTTATTTTCTGCAAAAATGCCATTGTAACTTACGGGTTGGCCTACAAAAATCCCACATCACTGCTGCGCTCTATTGCCGGCACTGGTACGACCCATAAAATGTGCTGTTGCTTTGTGATGCCTTCACCACTTCTAGTATCTGTTCTCTCAAAGACATTCCAGCCCGCTGTTTATCTCGCCGTATATCATGTAAGAGTGTGTAATAATATCCATAGAGGAGAAAATAGATGTGAGATTAGCCTTGAAGAGCAGCGAGCTAATAGCAGAACATCCCGAGGCTCTCCACAGGCCGCAAACCATCATTTTTTCATAACAACATAATGATAAGTGATGCTATTTTGCTACTACTACTACAATGAACACAAAGTGCACAGATGCAGATGTGAAATCCTGGCCACTAATCTGCAGACACACTACTGTAGAGAGCTAATATGCATTTTTATATAAATATAAGTGACTGTAACAAGCCTCAGTGTCGAAGGGAGAGATGAAATTAGCTTAAAATGTGTGCATTTATTCATTTGGCAGATGCTTTTATCTAAAAGTGACTTGCATAACAGTGTTATTTTAGTATTTATGTAGTATTATAGAGTTTATTCATATTTTGATGTTGATTTTTACTTCAGTTTTAGTAATTCTAGTGTTAGTTTTTTAAAAGTTTCTAATATTTATATTTTATTTTACTTCAGCTTTATTTCCGTTCATGACATCTATTTTTAAAATTAGTTTTTGCTTCAATTTTAGTGTGCAATAACAATACTGCACTGAATTCAGTGTGTACATTTGATCAGTTCATGCATTTCCCTGGAATCGAACCCATGACCTTGGTGTTGCAAGCACCAAAATAATGTAATTTCTGGTCAAAACCAGCAGGTCTTACTGAAAAACATGTAGCATTTTACCACTAAAAATGAGCTACAGGTAATGTGCTTTAAACTGGATGTATTTTTATTCAGATTTCTACCTATAAACATTGTTTTATCTGTTGAACTTATCAGAAAACTGACCATAGAAGACATCCGTTTACACCAATACCATGTCGTGTACATTATAATACAGTGACATTCATTATTTGTAGTTTTCCCACTCCAGATCCCTCCCGAGCGTCATCCTCTGTCCGCTCGGTTTATCCGACAGCCCTCCGCTTTTAATTACCAGTGAATATCCAGCGTCAGTAAAGCCTGGTGGGAGCTGTGAGCTGGTGAGATGAAAGAGCGGCTGTGCGGCGGCACGTAGTGGCTCCTCCTCGAGGGGCGGACTGGAGGTCTTTCATAGCGCAGATAGCCTTCAACTCACCTGCTTCACTATTACATGAGAAGGATGAAAGACAACAGCTAATTGCCCACAGACAGTGCCATCAGAAAAAGGCCTTCGCGGGGGACAACCGTCCACACGCTCCAAAAAGTGAAGAGGGTCTTTCATTAAGACCAAGTTCTGTTCTTCTTGACCGTCTAGCTGAAAGTCACTCAGAGTTCATCATGATGAAAGTTGTATAGCATTTCAAATATTTATTATCAATGTTGAAGAGGCTACTTTATGAGTAGCAAGCTCCTGCATTAATTACAAGCAAGGAAATAACCACTATAGATATCAGTAGTATTAGCAGTAGTGGTAGTAGTAGTATTAGTATTATTATTATTATTTTTTCTTTTCACTTTCACGCAGCGGCATAACGACAATAGATATTTTCCATTATTTTATTTTTTTTAAGCAGCTATTTTATTCAAGAGTATTTATTATATTTAAAGCCGGGGCATAAATATATAACCATGTAACTATAGATATTTTGCATTTTTTTTTCCCCATAATATTTTGTTTTTCAAAATATTTAGTTAAATAAATAATTATATATATATATATATATATATATATATATATATATATATATATATATAAAAATATAAAATATTTTTATATTTTTTTATTTTTTTAATGCTGCTATTTTGACTTTTTGACTATAGTTCTATTTATTTATTAATTTCAAACTGAGACATAACTTAAATGGTTTTGACTATCTATCTATCTATCTATCTATCTATCTATCTATCTATCTATCTATCTATCTATCTATCTATCTATCTATCTATCTATCTATCTATCTATTGATTTATCGATGTATTGATTTATTGATCTATCGATCGATTGGACATAACCACCGTAGATATTTTGTCTTTTTCGTAAAGGACATAAACACACATCTTCCTCACAATATTTTGCTTTTCAAAATATTTAGCTAAATGCTGCAGTTTTTGACTCTGTATATACTCTATATCACTATATATATTCCTTATTTTGTGTAAATTCAATTGCAGTTTTAATGCTGTCACTCTAATTGAGATTGAGATGAACACGGAAGCAAGCTATTCCTTGTGAACGTGTGAGGCTTCGGTTTCATAAGTCCCTGTAGTTTAACAGCTAGAAGAATAACAAAGAACTATTTGCACTAAAAACAAGTGCATTTATGATTACGATAATAAATGAAAATAACAGAACAAATACCAGTTTGCACTATCAAGCAGCATAACAGACTGTTTTTGTACAGCATAAATGGACCTGAACACTGGAAGCCTTGGACATTCCCACTCTTACATTAAAAAATAAAGGCCACCTTAGAAAAACGTATTCGATTACTGCCTCAGTTCATCCAGCTGTAAAACTGCACAAAATACTATGAGATATTAAAAACAGCAATGTTTTGTCCTACAAAAGCTAGTTCATTACATGACAAGCTATACTATTTTGAAAACCACTCAGCTGCTGTCACGCTACTGAAAACTATAGTTAAATTAGAGGCAACTTCTCTATTTTGCAGTCATTTTTACCTGTTTGGGACTCTGTGACCGGTACAATAAATGAAAATCTCTGCTTGTGGACGGCTTCGTTCTCATTGATCAGCATTTGCGTTTTTTGCTTCAGGCTCATGATATGAATCCTTAAGTTCATTTGCAACTCATAATAAAATATTTATTCATGCCCGATTATTTGCATTGCATAAGAAACTGCTTAAACCGCACAAAAAACACCCATGAATAACGAGGAATACTGAACGTTATTAAGGAAATGCAGGCCACATTCATCATGATATTAATCTTACGCCCTGCAATGCATATGTAAACGTTTTAAAGAAGCTCTCATGCACATTGCTGTGAAAAGTGATATGCTGTTGAAATAATAATGGACTGATTTATAAGAATCTTCACACTAAATATGTAAATCCACAAATAAGACCTCCGTCGCATTAAAGATGCGTTTGTAACAGTGCATTTTGAGCGTGTAATCTCCTATCCTTAAAGGACCGTGCTCTTTTTGTTTATTGTACTTTATTTATTTTTGTTTATGTGCCTCGAGCACTGCCTGAAATATATTATTTTTGTTATTATTATTATTATAAGCAGTAATTTGGTCAGTTGCATGACACATCTGGTCATGTGATCTCAACATGGCCACTCCATATAAAATAAAATAAAAACATTTTTATAGTACTAATCATTTTTATGCGTAAAACCTTTTTAATTTGCGGGAAAAAATCGACCATTTTCAATAATAACCCTGATTCTTGTCTTTTCCAGTGGGATGCAATCAACGAAATGGACGAGTATTTCAGCCCCATCCACACGTACCAGGTGTGCAACGTCATGAGCCCGAGCCAGAACAACTGGCTTCGGACCAATTGGATCCAGCGAGACGGCGCCCGGCGGATCTACATCGAAATGAAATTCACGCTGCGAGACTGCAACAGCATGCCGGGCGTTCTCGGTACCTGCAAGGAGACCTTTAACCTCTACTACTACGAGACCGACCGTGACGTCGGCACAAGCATCTGGGAGAGTCAGTTTTCCAAGATCGACACCATCGCCGCCGACGAGAGTTTCACTAACGTGGACTTGGGGGTGAGGAGACTCAAGCTCAACACCGAAATCCGTGGCGTCGGGCCGCTCGGCAAGCGCGGCTTCTACTTGGCCTTCCAGGATATAGGAGCCTGCATCGCCATCGTGTCCGTCCGAGTGTACTACAAACGCTGCACGGGAATGGCTCGCAACCTGGCCGTCTTCACGGACGTGGTCACGGGGGCCGACTCGTCCTCGCTCGTGGAGGTCCGAGGTCAGTGCGTGGACCACGCCGAGGAGAGAGACACGCCCAAGATGTACTGCAGCGCCGAGGGCGAGTGGCTCGTTCCTATTGGACGATGTGTGTGCAGCGCTGGATTCGAGGAGCACAGAGACAGCTGCATTGGTGAGTGACGAAACTCTAAAATATCATTCATTACGGATGAATTGTAGTTGGTTTTTCACCATTTTTAAGCACGTATGGGCTCATGGCCTAATGGTGAGGGAGTCGGGCTTGTAACCTGAAGGTTGTTGGTTCGATTCCCACGCCGGCAGGAATTGAAGGTGGGGATTGTGAATGAACAGCACTCTCTCCACCTTCGATACCATGACTAACCCCTAATTGCTCCCCTTGTAAGTCGCTTTGGATAAAATAAATTAAATTTGTTTTTTTTAGCCACAATTCTGTAAAGATGATGATTTTAGAGACTTCTTGAAGACTGCTGACACTACTTTTAACTAAATTTATTCAGTTATTGTCAAACTATATATTTATGCATAATATTTCCGACTATATTCTATTATCTGATTTTTTTTAATTGCTTAATTGTTTTAGCCAGTTTGTCCTTTCAAAAGGACTTTGTTATATTTCTTTCTTTCTCTAACTTCTATTCACTCACTCATTTCTGCAGTTGCGCTGGAATGAGTTTATTTCACTGGATACATGAGCAAATGCTGTGGAATTGCTATTAATTCAATTTCCCTCGTGTTGCCAGTATCACGGCATTCTGTTTTGAACGTATTACTCAAACCATCACAAACTCATACTTTGTCAGGTAATTTTCTGCTCGATCTGTGGCTAATAGCACTCATGGCAATCCATTTCCTTTTCCTCTGCTCCTTTCTAAAGTGCTGCTGCTGCTGTCTGCGCGAGTCAGTAAAGGTTAAGTGTCTGAGCCGCAGAGTCAGGCTTTTGGTGTCTAAACTGGGTCGCTGTGCTAATTCTCTCGGTGAGCGCCCCTCCTCTAGTCACGCACATCTCAGGGACGGCAAACTGGGCTGCTCTTGGACACTGCGAAACAAAAAAAACCCAGCTTTCCACTCTTAAAGCCGCGGGCGCAAACCACCGTGGAAGGATTGCATGTCGTCGCAATAGAAAATGTCAAAAGGCTTCCCGTTTTCTTTGACCGAGAGCCGAGCGATGGGCGTTTTAAGTGCCGATCAAAACAGAGCGCTAGCTTCACGTCTCACTCCTGTCAGCTCTGTTTTGGCTTTTCCAGTGGCAGCCGTTGCTCCCGGGCCTTCCGGTCCAGCGTGAAAATGTAGGGAAAATATCCATTTCTGAGGGGATGAGATAGTTCATGCTCATTGGGGTAGCAGGGAGCCTTGTCAAATCCACTCCATTTGGCAACTTGATTTAACCTACTTGGATTCAAGGGAGAGTGTCTTCCCCACATGTTCAGCCGCCGCTGTGGGCTAACTTATTCATGAGCGCTTGTAAACAGGATTCCATGCAAAACAATTGCGTTTGGAAGGCCGTGTTGTGCCGGGGTTAACAATCAGAAAATATAGTGAGCTCCCAACGTCTGAGGCCATATTGAAAAATGTTTAATCATGAAATGGTATGATGTAAAATGAATAAGAAATATTTCCGATTTTGTAATATTTTTGACAATAAGCAAAACGGTAAAATGTGCACAACTTTTCTTGTCTCGAGCTGAAACTTTTTGTTTTTACTCAAAATGTTGTGCTGATGAATAATTGGTAATAATATTAGTTAGAAAAAATGTAATATGGAAGAGTTTTGGACCTTCGCTATATAGCTACACTACCGTTAAAAAGTTACGATTTTTTCTTGATAGGAGTCTCTTCTGCTCACCAAGGCTGTGTTTAATTGATCATAAATACAGAAAAACAGTAATATTGTGAAATATTATCGCCACTGAATACGTTTTCTTTTTGAATATATTTTAAAATGTAGTTTATCCCTGTGATCAAAGATGAATTTTCAGCATCGTTACTTCAGTGTCACATGATCCTCATTGTGATTTGCTGCTCAAGAAACATTTCCTTTTATTAATGTTGAAAACAGTTGTGCTGCTTAATGATATTTGTGGAAACGGTGATACATTGTTTTTTTCAGGATACTTTGATAAATAGAAACATCAAAAGAACAGCATTTATTTGACATAGAAAGACATTATAACTGTCTTTACTGTCACTTTTGAACAATTTAATGCATTCTTGCTGAATATTAATACTAATATGCATAATAATAAAGTATGTTTTATGACAAACTTTTGAATCGTAGCGAATATGGATATAATATATTTTATTTTTAATAATTATTTTAATAAATATTTATTTTTTTTATAATTATTTTTATAATTTTTTCATTTTCTGAAAGAATAATCGCTTTTTGCAAAATAATTTAAAAATCTTAGGTAAGTTACACTCAGGGCTGGGTGGGTTACTTTTAAAATGTATTTCACTACAGATTACAAAATACATGCTTTAAAAAGTCATTTGTAACATATTTCGTTACATTACTCAAGTTTAGTAACTTCATCTAAATACTTTACAATACTTTGGAATACTAATAAGTGTGAAACAAACACAAAAAAGCTAATTGCAAGTTTTTATCTCACAATTCGGACTTTTTCCCTCAGAATTCCGTGATATAAAGTTGTAATTGCGAGTTATAAAATCAGAATTATGAGATATAAACTTACAATATTGAGAAAAGTCAAAATTATGAATTACTCACATACTAAATTCACAATTGCAAGAAAAAGTCTCTCCCAATTCTGACTTTATAACTTGCAATTGTGAGTTTAAATCTCACCATATTGAGAAAAAGAAGTCAGAATTGTGAAATGCAAACTCACAATTGTGAGGGAAAAAACAAATTGAGAGAAAAAGTTGCAGTGACGAGTGAATTATAAAATGACTCACAAAACATGAAAACAGTCGTGGATCATCAGGTCACGACAGGACAGTTAAATTGACAGTTGGGCAATTTTTTTATGAATTCAGTCATTTTGTCTTGTTCAGGACAGTACTAAATAAAAATAACAACATTTAAAACATATTAAAATGTCCGAGAATCACCAATCGCTGTTTAAATGACATTAAAACTCAAAGTAATCACTTTGGTAATCTAAAACACTCTTCAGATGTAACTGTAATCTGATTACCTCCCATTTAAAATGTAACTGTAATGAAATACAGTGACTCAAATTTTGTATTTTAAATACGTAACTAAGTATTTCGTCACTCCCCAACCCTGGTTACACTTACCTAAAACAATATTTTGTGGATATATCGTGGCTCTGTTAGTTCCTCAGCATGCACTGCGGCTGAGGTTAATTCAGAGTGAGTTTGATCTGATTACTCACTATCACTGTAAAAGTGTGTGGAACTGCTTAAGGTGGCTATTCATCATTGGATGAAGGTACACGTGTGTCACAGTTGATGAGCTTTATAGTCCCAGAGGTGAAGTATCAGCTTGGCAGCCAAATTTGTTATTGCTATACCTAGCTGTCTGATATCGCTATCTAGTGTTTACACTCTAGTCACTCTAGTTACTCTAGTTTGACATTACTTAAATCATTTTAAATAAAACAATTGGTTTTGGAGGTTGCGATATGAAAACTCATATGCTAGGTACGAATGAAATTGCATTCTCTTTATATGATTGTTGACATCGCATGGCAATGCAATTAGAACACTGTAATACAACTGTATAGCAACACCCTAGCAACCACTCACAACGTCATCTGTGACAACGACTACTTATCTAAGCTAAAAACCAGTTTAATGACAGCTGAACATCTTTTGATATACAATGTCTTGCCATTAACTGTACGATGAAAAATTGCAAAGGCACAAAGCAAAGCTTAACAAGAATGGCGTACATTGTCCAAGACGAAATACGTTTTCTTCATTCTGAAGGGCTCAGAGTTCAGAGTTGTTTATTGAAGTCTTTTGTTCTTTGTAAAAAGCTTACAAATCTGACTTTGTAACATTTTCTGACATGAGCCAGTCAAAAGCTACTGTACATTGTTGAAGAGGCCAGCTTTTCACAATCCCAGCCATCAATTTCCACTTTTCATGCTCTTCCAGATTATAATTATAAACTCCTCCGTACAATCTCGCATGTGCTTGTGATTGTCAGACATCTCGCTGGCTTTCATGAGGCGACCCATAAGGGAATTTCAGAATGCTTTAGTCTGTCACTCTTAGATAATGATATTTATTTTCTGACAGCGTACAATCGAACCAAAAGGAATAGAGCGAGAGCTGTAGAGTTTTAATATATATTACATTTGATCATATGCCTGAAAGCAGCCAATCAAAAGTTTAATTCGCTAAGTAGATTTATTCAATCTCGTCACGTTGACACTTCATAGTCCTCCAGCCGTTTTTCTCACAGACTTTAAATCAGGTAAAAATATGGTGCGATTCGAGAGATGGGATGAACTGGGTTTGCACACAGGTTAAGAATATCATGTGACGCAGATTGTTTAATATATGCACTGTTAAATGTCGCTGTAGATTTAGCAGTACATTACTGTAAAAAGTACAGTAAAAAATATAATACAGTATAATACTGTTTTGTAGAATTAAAGCACCCTTCTTGTGTACTATGAATTGAATTACAGTATGTCTACTGTATATGAAAATACAGTAACTTGCTGGCAACCGTGCTGCCAGTACAGTACTGTAAAAATACAGGAAAATATAATACAGTATAATACTGTTTTGTAGAATTAAAGCACTCTTCTTGTGTACTATAAATTGAATTACAGTATGTCTACTGTATATGAAAATACAGTAACTTGCTGGCAACCGTGCTGCCAGTACAGTACTGTAAAAATACAGGAAAATATAATACAGTATAATACTGTTTTGTAGAATTAAAGCACTCTTCTTGTGTACTATAAATTGAATTACAGTACGTTTACTGTATATGAAAATACAGTAACTTGCTGGCAACCGTGCTGCCAGTACAGTACTGTAAAAATACAGGAAAATATAATACAGTATAATACTGTTTTGTAGAATTAAAGCACTCTTCTTGTGTACTATAAATTGAATTACAGTATGTCTACTGTATATGAAAATACAGTAACTTGCTGGCAACCGTGCTGCCAGTACAGTACTGTAAAAATACAGGAAAATATAATACAGTATAATACTGTTTTGTAGAATTAAAGCACTCTTCTTGTGTACTATAAATTGAATTACAGTATGTCTACTGTATATGAAAATACAGTAACTTGCTGGCAACCGTGCTGCCAGTACAGTACTGTAAAAATACAGGAAAATATAATACAGTATAATACTGTTTTGTAGAATTAAAGCACTCTTCTTGTGTACTATAAATTGAATTACAGTATGTCTACTGTATATGAAAATACAGTAACTTGCTGGCAACCGTGCTGCCAGTACAGTACTGTAAAAATACAGGAAAATATAATACAGTATAATACTGTTTTGTAGAATTAAAGCACTCTTCTTGTGTACTATAAATTGAATTACAGTATGTTTACTGTATATGAAAATACAGTAACTTGCTGGCAGCCGTGCTGCCAGTACAGTACTGTAAAAATACAGGAAAATATAATACAGTATAATACTGTTTTGTAGAATTAAAGCACTCTTCTTGTGTACTATAAATTGAATTACAGTACGTTTACTGTATATGAAAATACAGTAACTTGCTGGCAACCGTGCTGCCAGTACAGTACTGTAAAAATACAGGAAAATATAATACAGTATAATACTGTTTTGTAGAATTAAAGCACTCTTCTTGTGTACTATAAATTGAATTACAGTATGTCTACTGTATATGAAAATACAGTAACTTGCTGGCAACCGTGCTGCCAGTACAGTACTGTAAAAATACAGGAAAATATAATACAGTATAATACTGTTTTGTAGAATTAAAGCACTCTTCTTGTGTACTATAAATTGAATTACAGTACGTTTACTGTATATGAAAATAGTGTGGACAATAATAAAGTGTATACAGTGATATACAGAATAAAGTGTCAACAGTGTGGGTGGAAGCGGTGACAAATCGACCGCATTTCAATGGCTAAAATTTTTGATTTTGTTAATATTTTTTAGTGATGAAAGCCAAAATATTAATTGCTCTGGATAAATATTTACTGTAGAATGCAGTCGAAATGACTTGAGATTTGGAGCCAAATTACAGGAGAGGGAAAATAACTTATTTTCTGACATGCAAATGTAAAAAGTGCTTTTTCCTTTTGTTGAACTGTCACCATTGGCACACTCAAACACTCAAAAAAAAAAGGTTCTTTAAAGGTTCTTTACGCACAGTAACAGCTCTAGAACCGTATCATCTTGAAAAACCCTTTATTTGCTGAAATGGTTCTTTGTGTTATAGTTTAGGGTTATTTTTTCCCGCCTTTTGTCATTTTGACCTCCTCTATAAAATGGTGGATACATGTAACTTAGTAAATATTCATCTATGGCAAGTAATATTTTGTCTTTCTTCATCATTTATGTATTTTGTGTTGTTGTCGTTAATGTTGAGCTATATTTTTTAAAAGTCTGTTTATGTATAGGAGTTCAGGAGGACACCATCTGTGCTTATACAGTATAACCAGCCGTATGTCTCGACGGGGAGATTTGTTGACACACCACTAAAATAAGGAAAGAGCACTCATGAAATATTTTATATCTTTTATCGAGGATGAACATCATAATAATGCTGTGTGTGCCTTCCCAACGCACAGCATTCAGACATGTTCTTGAAGGAATAATTGGTTTAATACAAAACATCACCTCTATCATTTGTTAATTAGCATTTGTGGGTCAATAACCACAGAAAATAAGAATCTAGAAAATAATTTTTTATTTTTAGGGAGAAAAAAAAAACAATTAAACCACTTACAACTGTGCATTTTTAAGTTTTAAAAGTACAATCGTAAACCATTCAAAAGGTTTTTCTTAAATAAATTAATAGAATTATTCTGTTCTAAAATTTGCTGTGTTGTTTCAACCCATGTTTGGGTCAAATATGGACAAACCCAGCCATATGGGTTTAAAATTTCATTTAAAATGTATGGTTGGGTTTGTCAATATTTAACCCAAGCATGGGTTGAAACAACACAGCATTTAAAACATCTTAACTACACCAAACTATTTGAACAGGAGCGTATATTAATTGTTGCCTTATTGAACTATACAGCTTGACTTGAAAGCTTGACTGTTGTTTTGTGGATGAATAGCTACTAGACGGTCTCTTTTTAGTATTCTTGCAAATTCTACCTGGTCCTGAGATCTTAAAATGAAAGTAAACATTAGCTGTGTCCGAAACCGCCCACTCGTTCACTCATTCACTAACCCCTATATAGTGCACGGCAGTTGAGCGCACTATATCAGCAAAGAGTGAGCGAATTCGGACGCTGACGTTCGGACGCTATTAACTGTATTAATATATATATATATATAACATTCCTAAAATTCACTCCCATCCTTGCTGGGCAACGTTTCTCCGCCCAGAAAACAGATGACCACATTGAGTTCTTTTTAAAATTAGCTGCCTAACATCCTCATCCGTCCCTAAAGCAAATAAAAATTCGTCAATACATCATATTCTAAGACGTAGGTTAAATACACTGTACAACGGTTAACCAACATATGAGAAAAATCGAAAAAAAATGATCATATGATAATAAGTATATATATTATGATATAAACCTGTATGATTTTGCTTCAAAATATCTTTACAAAGATGCTCTAATTAATAAAAAATTACACTTACATTTGTAGAAGTTGTCGCTTCCCGTATTGCCGCCCGCCATATTTATTTTTCTTTCGCGCTCGGTCGTCTCATCGCGTTGGATTTGGGGTAACGGCGCTTTAACGAGCATACATCGAATGTACACTCAAAATCAGAGAGGATTGTGGGTAAAAGTAGTGAACGAATGTAGGGAATGCAGTCGTTCACTCAGAATTCGGACAGCACTACAAAATGCCCGACACTCGAAATAGTGCACTATATAGTGGATAGGGAGCCGTTTTTTTTTTTTTTTTTTTTATGGATTGCCTTACGCTGCTTATACTTCCTTTGTAAGTGCATTACGTTAAACATGTTTTTTATTTTGTTGACAGAAGATGCAACTTGTTCTGAACTCAGAATGTTTCCTAGTCTGAGTGCTGCATGTCTGCCGGATTATAGTTAAAATCCAACGTGCGAGGGATAATTTGAGCCACATTGTGTGTCAAATAAAGCAAAACAATTGTAGCCAACAACACATTGGTGGCCCTGATAACAAAACCAGATACTGCGCCTCTAAATGGAAAGAATGAGGATTTGCGAGAGGGGGCGGAGTGGTAGGGTGGGCGACTAATTAGCCTTTTTTGTGTCTTAGCTGGGCGTGCATTGTGTACAGAGTGAGGGTTTTCTGGCCAACATATTACACAGGGATTAAATGAGGAAACGGGGGGGCTCCAGTGGACAATATTAAAGCCCCGCACGCGGCTATGCCATTGTGGCGATGCTGTTTAATCTGTCAGACCACCACGCAGGCAGGCGTACGGTGGAATAGAGTTGGGGAAAGGGGCTTTTTCCCAATAAAGGAGTGAATTTTATCTCAGCAAGACGGAGCTGGACCGCGTCTCTCTACCCCCCCAAACAAAAGCTACGTTCATTTATTCCATGCAACCGGCATCCATATTTTATATTATAATTATGTGGGTCTATAGATTCGAATGCATGTGTTCGCCATTTTAATGGGGCGTGAATGACGGTGCGGTGTTGATAATGAGGGGAAATTATTAAGCGCATTATATAATCAGATTTTTAGATTGTGATTTTCTTTCTCACAGTTAATTTCACTCGGACGATGTGAAAATACACAACTAGCCTCCCGGTTTGTGAGCGAAAACCGAACGTCTTATCAGCCTATTTGCATTGCCATTGTTCTCACGCAACACACGGGCCGTGTGATAAAAATCCTCAAAGCCGCTGCAACACAGCAACTTCATAAGATAGATCAAGCTCGTGTAAAGACTAAAGAACAACAAAAAAAAAAGCTCGCACGACTTTTCTCTGGTAATTGGCACACACAAAACATTTTTCATTTAGATGGCTCCTTTTTTGTCAGCGCCACTGTAAATGCCTCGCTCCGCACTCTTCAATTAGACACGCTTAGATAGGTGACAGCAATTCAATCAAACAATTAGCAGCCATTTAATGCTCATTAACAGAGAGCCGTTTGTCTCATTTGATGTGGCTGCACACTATTTCCAAAGAAAAACACTGTTGGATTGTTGGCGAATGCAGATTATTGCACAATACCAACAGGAACACCTGTTGAACAATGAACTTTTCATCTTTTTTCCCCAGCAGAAAGTACATGAAAATCAGTGTTTTACAACTGTTGTGTGCTTAACTATTGTTAAATAATTTTTCGATTATCTATCTATCTATCTATAGAGAGAGAGAGAGAGAGAGAGAGAGAACTTTACAATACAACATTATTGTACTTGTAAATAGGGATCCACTGGAGGCGATTGGGTTGTTTGAACCCAGCGTTTGGGTTGTTTGAACCCAGCGATTGGGTTGTTTGAACCCAGCGATTGGGTTGTTTGAAACCAGCGATTGGGTTGTTTTAACCCAGCGTTTGGGTTGTTTTAGCCCAGCGATTGGGTTGGTTGAACCCAGCGTTTGGGTTGGTTGAACCCAGCGATTGGGTTGGTTGAACCCAGCGTTTGGGTTGTTTGAACCCAGCGTTTGGGTTGTTTTAGCCCAGCGATTGGGTTGGTTGAACCCAGCGTTTGGGTTGTTTGAACGCAGCGACTGGGTTGTTTGAACCCAGCGTTTGGGTTGTTTGAACCCAGCGTTTGGGCTGTTTGAACCCAGTGTTTGGGTAGTTTGAACCCAGCGATTGGGTTGTTTGAACCCAGCGATTGGGTTGTTTGAAACCAGCGTTTGGGTAGTTTGAACCCAGCGATTGGGTTGTTTGAAACCAGCGTTTGGGTTGTTTTAACCCAGCGTTTGGGTTGTTTGAACCCAGCGATTGGGTTGTTTGAACCCAGCGTTTGGGTTGTTTGAACCCAGCGTTTGGGTTGTTTGAAACCAGCGTTTGGGTTGTTTTAACCCAGCGTTTGGGTTGTTTGAACCCAGCGATTGGGTTGTTTGAAACCAGCGTTTGGGTTGTTTTAAACCCAGCGTTTGGGTTGTTTGAACCCAGCGATTGGGCTGTTTGAACCCAGCGATTGGGTTGTTTGAACCCAGCGTTTGGGTTGTTTGAACCCAGCGATTGGGCTGTTTGAACCCAGCGATTGGGCTGTTTTAAACCAGAGGTTGGGTTAAATGTTTCACCAACCTGGTGGGTAGTTTTATTTAACCCAACTATTAAAAATATTATATGGCTGGCTTAAAAAGAACCCAAAATTAAAAATGGAATTGGAAATTGGAAATTAAAATTCAGACACAAGTTCTAAAGGCAACCATAATAATCAAAATGTGAAGGTGACTCATTTATTAATAAGTTTAGTTTAAACTTAATTAATCATATTAATAAATGTTATCTTCCAACATACTTTGATTTTAAGCAAGAGATACAGTCATTTTTAATCAACAGTTGAGTTAAATAAAACTATCCAGTAGCTTGGGCAAACATTTAACCCAATCGCTGAGTTTGTCCAACCCAGCATTTTTTAGTGTAATTTTAAAATATATAATTGTAATGAAATAATTGTCTGTTGTTCATATTAAGTTACAAATTAATGCAAAACAGAAGTATTTTCAGTAGTGGTCTTACACTTTTGGATATGTGGCCTAATATCATAGCAAGATATAATAGGCAGTTTAAATCAACTGAGTGACTAGTTTTGCTAAGCCAATTGCATCAGAAATGGAGATAAATGCTCTTTACGCTCTGTGCCGACTGGGGCGGCATCTAATCATGGACTCGCTTTGCTACATAGCTTACTCACCTCCGTAGCGGCTAAAATTAATGCCAGCCCGGGAAGTTTTTAATATCTGTGCTGAGGTCCCTTCTTCCACCAGGATTTGTTAACGTGGTGCCATGTTTCATTTCTGCCTATTAGTGCATGTGAGAGACGTTTAAGAACATAATTAAAGTGGGACGCCCCTGTGGGAGCGTTCAGGTAGATTAAACGACTTCATTAGCTTTACGCTACAGCAAGTGTGCGATGTAGCCACCGGACAGAAGCAGTGGTCCGAGATACAGGGCTTCCCTGCTGGGAGTCGACTGTCAAGGATCGTCCAGCGCGTGTAGATGCATCTCGTTAGCAAGAGTTTCAAAGGCCGAGCAAAATATTACTGGCTGGTATCTATCTTTTTCGAGAACTTTAAAACCAGTTTGGACTAGTTGAACTGGTTTTAAGGTGGCAGTGCTGGTCTGTTCACTAATAAAAAAAAAGCTTAGGTGGTTTTACAGTCTTAGTTGGTCTGATTTAGTGGTTTTAAAGGGCTTTGGAGCAATTGTGAGCTGGTTAGGGTAGAATACTGGGAGATAAGTTACACTATGAGTCCAGCAAACCAATTTGGACTGGTTTGGGTAGTTTTCAGCAGGGTTGCCGACACAACCTATGTATTTAACATGGATTTTTTGTATCTTGACCACTCAAAACTGGAATCCAGCAAAGCATGTCTTTAACTATCTTCTGTTGAACATAAAGGAAGATATATTGATGAATGTTGGTGACCAAAAAGTTTCTAGTCCCCATTGACTTCCATAGTATTTTATTTTTCTATACTATTGAAATCTATGGGGACCAGCACTGTTTAGTTGCCAACATTCTTCAAAATATCTTCCTTTATGTTCAACAGCTTTAAGAACTTCATGCAGGATTAGAACAACTTGACGGCGAGTAAATGATGACAGAATTTTTATTTTTGGGTGATCTATTCCTTAAAAAAAAACAAAAAAACAACTGGTTTGTAACATTAGGAACTCATTAGTAGCTGGTTGATAACGTAGTCAAGCAAAATTAATCATTTTAATTACCGTTATGTGACTGGCATTGTAAAAAGGGATACCATTGTGTACCGTTTACCTCAGTAAGTTGACCAAGTGGATCTCTGAGCTCATGCGAATGAGTGGAGGCGGGGCTAATTCGCATATTCATAGATCCTCTACATAGTGAGTTACATTAAAGCTATTTTAAGGCATGAGGAAATTGTTTTCTCAGGGGGAAAAAAAGTGATTTTGGAAATCAGAAATGAGTTTAAAGTGATAAAATTATTGACTACAGGGGGACTTTAAAGGACGTTATAACTAATTATTCTGTTTCCACTTATTTGTTTCTTTATCCATATCAAGGGGCTATCTGCGCAATCACTGGGATTCTCCAAGTCAATAAAGTCACCGCCACATTTCTCCTTCTACTGTTCATGACTCTTCAAGGTCGCCCCCAATTTAGACAAGTTGGTCTCCATCTATCAAGCACTTAGAAACAGGCACCACTTTTCTTGAGTAAATTGATCTGATAGCAATTACCCTCCAGCGCTTGGAAAGTTTAAGATGAGATCTTTGGAGGACACAGTCTTACCACAACTACAGACAATAAGATTAAGGGCCAAAATAGAAAACAGAAGCAAAATTGGATGCACGTCCAAACAGACCCACACACACATATATCTATATGTATATTAATGCAAGTATTTGCGAGTAAACTAGATACTAGACTCCCCTGCCCTCGTTAATATCAGATTGCGAGCCACAAACAATTAACTCCTTACGGCCCTCTTATATATCCATTAAAAGCCTCCCTCTGGGATAAACAGACGTTTTTACACATGGCCGGTTTCGAATTAGGCTGCTTTCTTCAGGCCAACACAAGCCATTTTCGCAAATTAAGATATGCTTGTGTGTCAAAGGTATATGGTTATTTTGTGCATTGGGGGGTTGTGTTTGTGGGCTTTATAACTCATCCACTTCTTCTTCTTTTAGCCTTGGGAACAATTAAAGGAATTGTTCAATAAAGGTTTTCTCCTTATTTAGCCCTATATTGTCCCATATTGTTTACATTTTTTAATCCGTGAAACACAAAAGATGATGTCAGTGTGTTTTCATAACGAAAATTTGGATCATTGCATTGCATTTTCTGTTTGAATAATTAGTTTTTGACTTGAAACAGTTGCATATTAAACTTAAATTTAGTTTATGCTTCCTATTTTGTTGTTTTTGGGGGGCGTGTTAGAGTGGGATTCTGTTAGGTGGTCCTCAGAAAAAAATTGGAAGATAAAGTGGTCCTTGGGCTGAAAAAGTGTGAGAAACACTGGTCTAAAGGCTGGAACACACCAAGCCGACGGTCGGCCGTCATCAGCCCAATAAGTTTTCTTAGTGCTGTTTTTCAGCCGATTCGACATGAACTCTGATTGAATGGTGAATATTGACAAAAATTGGTGTGTCAGGACAACTTTGGACCCAGAAGCTGCCGACGTGTGCCAACCTTGTTGAAAAAAAGGTTACACTTTATTTTACAGTGCCGTAGTTACATTGTAATTACTTAAATAATCACTGAGTACTATTAATTAATTACATGTACTTACTATAGAGTTACGTTTAGGGTTAGGGTTTGGTTTAGGGTTAGTTACTTGTAATTATGCATAAATTACTGTTAATACCATAGTAAGTTCGTGTAGTAATGTGTCACTGCGGCACTAAAAAAGCATAATTGCGGCTTTTTTTATCTCACAATTCTGACTGACTTTTCATCTCAGGATTGCGAGATATAAAATCACAATTACGAGTTATAAAGTCAAAATTGTGAGATATAAACTCGCAATTGAGGAAAAAGTCAGAATAGCGAGTTTGTCCTACAATTTTGACTTTCTAAGGCACAACTGTGAATTTATATCTTGAAATGCTGAGGAAATAAAGTCCGAATTGTGAGATAAAAAGTTGCAATTACCTTTTTTATTGTATTTAGTGGCGGAAACAAGCTTCCATAGATAGCGATACTTGTAGATAGCGTGTTGTTTTAGTATTATTGTGATACTATAGTATTTTTTAACCTGTTGGCTCTCGCCCCTTTTTTGAAAAATCTCAAGAAATGACATACCCAAACTAAAACAGATGCAGTTCATGAACCCTTTGCACTAAAAGCATAAGTATGGTCTCATTTCAAAGCAGACACTTTGCCATTTTTAGTTGAACACAAGCATAGATTTGATTCATATTTTGACAGTGTAAATCACTATTTACTTTTGTTGTTTGGGGAAAAAGGAAAAAACGACATTCTGCCAAACATCTAATTTTCGTTTTCACAGAAGAAAGAAAATAATATGCGGTCGGAATGACAGCAGGCTGAGTTAATGGATGACAAAATGTTCATTTTTGTGTGCACTGTTCCTTTAAATGGACGGAGGAGGCAGTGAGTAACATTTAGCAAAACTGCAAACGTTATTATGACTGAATAGTAAGTCTAATATGCAGGTAAATCCTTGTATTGTAATGCAAAATATGATCCACACTGTTTGAAATCAAAGACCTGTCTATTTAATGACTATCAAAAGGTCATGTCTGTGCTCGCTGTTATTGTACTCTTGGTTCAGCTTGAATTTCATGCATGAATTGGCATTTTGATAGTCAGAGCCGAAGCTTGAAGGCCCAAACATTTGCGAGCAATTCATCTTCTCCCCTTCTTATCCGTCCCTATTTATTTCTTTATTTATTTTTACCCTCTGGTTGTTCGATCTTGAGACTGGCTCCCATGTGGTTTGAGGGCATTAGGTCTTATCGTGGCCATGCGGCTTCGGGATGTGGACGGTGCCAGTCATGCTCGGTATCGCTGCTGCCGCTGCTGGGATTTTTGCCTGGGGATGGATTGGCCGGCTCCAAATGTCACTAACCTTGATTAATGTCACCCCCAAAAAGTGCTGTCGCAAAAAGAAAAAAAAAAATTGCAGAAGCTTTTGCTTTATGATTTGAGAGAAATAATGCAGTAGGTGACGCACTGGCGCAACCTGTGGAAAATCTTTGCCTTTGATAATTAAAAGAGAGTGTGCACGACAATGCAAATCTTCCTCCTCAGACCCTGAAGGAAACTAAGCTGCAAAAAAAGAAATCAGAAATCACCTTCATCGTTAAAGCTCCAGAGAGAATTGATTTTTAATGATAACATTCAGGCAGTTCTTGAGCTGAGCTTGAGCTGATGCGCCTCAGAGGAGTATTTCCTGCCTTAGATGTGAGATGCAATGAATTAGAGTTATGCAGAAGTTTTTTTAATGAATTAAATGTTGTGTTTTTGCATGAATATGTGCACTATAGTTTCAGTTAAGATGCAATGAACTGATCAAAAGTGACAGTAATTTTGTTATTGTATAATATTATACATCATGTGACACTGAAGACTGGAGTAATGATGCTGAAAAATGATCACAGCAATAAATTACATTTTAAAATGTATTAAAATAGAAAAAATACCTATATTTCACAATATTAGTTTTACTGTATTTTTGATAAAATAAATGCCTTGGTGAACTTTTGAACGATAATGTTCATCAGTAAAACTATTTTATGGAAGCGTGTTTTTCACAATTGTGAGATATAAAGTCAGAATTGCATGATATAAACTCGCAATTCGTTTTTCATTTTTTTCACTGTATTTTTTTTAGTTTTTCATTATATCGCGCAATTGCGAGTTCTGACTTTACAACTCGCAATTCTGACTGTATATCTCGCAATTTTGAGAAAAAAAGTCAGAATTGTGAGCTAAAAATTTGCAAAAATTGTGAGTCTCAATTACCTTTTTTATTTCATGGCGGGAACAAGCTAATATTTCCTTGCATTTTATTTTGTCGAATATGAACGTATAACACTTCATGTAAAAATTTTAACTGTGGTGACAGCTTAGCTAAGAGCATATTTTTCAGAAGGGAATGGGATGAAAGAAATGTATAATAATAATCGCTGTTTATAGACATAAAGTCATTCATTTTAGTATGTCATCTCTAAGGAGAAAATGAATGCTAAAAACACTTGAAAAAGTGGGCGGTCACTGTTAGTCATTAGCTCATTAACATATGACCGCCCACTTTTACAAGTTTACTCCATTTATCCAATCATAACAGAGTTCATTTAGATACGATAAGGTACAGTAGCAGAAACACTCTGTTTAATTAGTCAAAATAGGCTGCATTATGGCTGTTTTTGGTCAAAGAAGCTTTGATTAACATAATCATTGAACCTAAAATAATGGGAATATCTTATTTGTTGTAAATTAAAAAGCCTGGCAATGTCACTGTTAAATACATTTAAGTATTGTTGTTTTCCACCACGTTTCGCCCCCAAATCATAAAATCCAGAGCTTCCTACTCATACTTACGTCTTCGTGGGGGTGTTCGTGCGTTCAACTCGTGAATGCGATCTTGAATGCACCATAACAATGCACTTTTGTTAAGCCATTTTGGGATTTAGACATTATGCCATGTTAAAACACCAAAGCTGAAATGTTTTCATTGTATATTAGTGGCTTTATGAGAACATCTGTTGGGTTTCATGGCTCTCACGGGAAACAATCATTACGGTAACAGTGCAGGCCTTCAAAATGGTTCACCGTTGTACTGTGTGTGTGGCTGGTCCAAATCTAGAGCAGGACAGCGCACACCAGGCGAATGACACACTAACGTGCGTGTGCTGGATGGGTCCGGAGCCTGAGCAATCTGGAACCCCTTCAGTGTGGAGGGGGACACTTACAGCACGTGTGTTTGGAGGAGCTGTGATGGAGTGCCCCATTTTCAGCTATGATTTCACTGACAGAATCATACATCACTCAGACAATCCTCCCAGCTCATTAGCAGCTGTTGTTCAGCTCCCATAAGAGTTCTGAAGGTGTTCGTCAGTACGAAGAGTGTTTCCGTTTGCATTTTTGTGAGTATTGCAGTATACTCGCAATGACTCTCTTATAATAACAGTTTGTCCAAATGAAACTTTTTTTCTCACCATTTTGTTCCAAAAAGCCATGAGGGTGAGTACTGTATATGATGACAGAATTTTCCTTAAAGTCATTTTAAAGGTCATAAGGTCAAATATTTGACCTGTTAACACTACATTTCTCAATTTCTTTCTCAAAATCTTTTGGATAACATCACATACATTGAATATTTAGCCAAAAGGTTTGTTTTAAAACACATTATTATTATTATTATTATTATTATTATTATTATTTTGATAACACTTTACAATAAGGCTCATTAGTTAAACATGTGTTAACTAACCATGAGAAATACATTTATTACTGTATTTATTAATCTTCGTTAACGTTAGTTAGTGAAAATACAGTTGTTCATGTTAGTTCACGGTGCATTAACTAATGGTAACAAGATTTTAATAATGTATTAGTAAATGTTGAAATTAACAGTAACAAAGATTAATAAATGCTGTAGAAGTGCATTATTGTTAACTACTGAACCTTATTGTAAAGTCTAACCATTATTTTAAATAATTAAGAATGTGAGAAAACAGTTATTTCAATGTTTTATGCTTTTATGGCCAAAAATTGAAATTTATGTGGTTAAATACATTTTCAGTGTGCTTCGGTGGTGTAACTGTGGACATATATTAGCAAATTCATATATTATATTGCATATTTCTAATCTTTAAAAATAAATAATCCAAAAAATCTTTATCGATCTTATGATGACTTCATGTTCAATTTTTATTTATGAAATGACGCCATGGAAAGATGCCTATTCATGATTAATTAGTTGAGTGTATGAAGTTGCACTGAGGCAAATAAAAACATTTCATTGGTCAGCTTGTTGAATCACAACACCTTGCATAGTTTGGTTATGAAAAACAACTCGGTGGATATTCTTTTCAACCATATTTACTTAACTACACAAAGAGTAAAAATCAAGGTCAGCACACAATGGCTGTAAATATTCATTAAAATTCATTGTAATGCAAATATGGCTGCAAGGAGAGCAGTGCTCTGACAGCTGCTGACAAACCAAACAGTGTGCCAATGTGCAAAAAAAGAAGAACACCGCAACCCTAATGTAGTGTATGTAAACACCCCCCGGATAAAGAGCACCAGAGTCAGTCTCTATCGTCTCACCCTCATGCTTTTTTTTTTTTTTTTTTTTTGCTCTTATCAGCTTTGAAAAGAGACTTACTAAGTAGAATGCGACTTAAAAGAGAAATTTCAGCCCAAACGGGAAAGGTCACCAAAGTTCATCATGATTAACTTATGTCTGTCGGTGTGTATGTTGAATGTGCACTTCTGATTGTGTTGCCAGAGGTAGTCTGTCAAAAACTTCAAAGCGCGCAGACGTCACTATGAGTGTACGGCCCCAATGTTTATCGTGACCTGCTTTTCAACTCAGGAGCTTTTCAAAAAAACATCAAGGGAGCGAAGGATTAATCGGATCAAGCCAAAAGAGAAAACAGACAAGGATAAATACTGCAAGAAGGAATACTTTTTGGACTCCCTGGGGTTTCTGTCGGTGGAGATAAAGATCTTGCTATCACTCTATGTTAATTCTCGATTCTTTTTTTCCCCTGCCTAAAGCTCAGATTCCTCACCCATGTACTTGTTGTCCTTACTTGAACATTCTTTTTGCAAACTCTGAACCAGTACACTTGAGAGTGACAGTTTCACATTCCTTGTTCACAACCTGCTGCATTTCTTCGTATAATGTTCAAAGTCATTTGCAACCCATTTTACTCATGTATTTCTGAGTAAAACATGATATTCAATGAGAAGCGGACTGCCTCACAAAAACGAGGGTCTAATCAACGCTGGATTTGCACAAAAGATTAACGTGACGACACGCTAGTCGATGAGTTGAATCATCTTCACAGCAACTGCATCCATTTATATATACGTTTTTAAAACGCCTGCTTTAAAGTTGTAACTTCTTCCTTCCCGTTACTGACAATCCGCATTTTGTCTGCGTGAGATTCTCCAGCTTTGTTATTGTTGAGCAACTGAAGCTTGAGCTTCCTCTTTTGGAAAGGGGGCCGGGAGCAGCAGCTCATTTGCATTTAAAGGAACACACACAAAAATTGTGTATTTTTGCTCAAACCCAAATAGGGGCAAATTTAAGTTATTATAAATGATCTGTGGGGTATTTTGAGCGGAAACTTCGAAGACTTATTATAAGAGACGTATATTAAGTGAAAAGGGTCATAATAGGTCCTATTTAAAACACTTTTATGAAGCTCTGTTTTTGTATTTCCTGTTAGCATGTGAGGTGGGTTTCTACAAGCCAGTGGCGGGAGATCAGCTCTGTGGGAAATGTCCCCTCCACAGTCACTCTGAGACACGAGCGGCTCTAACCTGCCCGTGTGATGCCAACTTCTATCGTTCCTCTACGGATCCACCGGCTTCTCCCTGTACAAGTGAGTCATTATTATTATTATTATTATTATTATTATTAATAATCTAATTTAATTATTAGTTTATTTTTAAGTTGTGCCCTAACTCTCCAAATACTTTTTGGGAACAAAAATGGAACTTGTTTGAAACTTTTAATGAGTGAAAAGAAACGTAAGACAAGATTACTTGTTGAACCAGGGTCGTGTGGTTACTGAAGTGCAAATTCAATCATTCTCGTTTGATCGGCTAGCCTGATAACCACCAATTCCCTGAACCTCACTAATTAACCTATAATTAAAAACTGTCTAACTTCGCCTTCCCCGCAGGACCTCCGTCAGCTCCAGTAAACATCATCTCATATGTGAACGGCACCTCGGTCAGTCTGGAGTGGGGTTCACCTCTGGACGCAGGAGGCCGCAGTGATGTCATCTATGACGTCCTTTGCCAGAAGTGCGACAAAGACGGGACACAGTGTGAGGACTGTCGGGTGGCTGTGAGTGGAAGTAATGGGGCGGGGAATGTCAACGGGGGCGTTGCAGACACCAATGGAGCTGTTAGTGGGACAGCTGGAGGAGGAGGACCCTTGAATGGGGTCATGGTGGCTCGGACAGGGACGGCCCCGGTGCGCTTTATCCCTCAGCAGACGGGACTTACGGAACCATGGGTGACGGTGCTGAATCTCGCCGCTCACGCCAACTACACCTTCCGGATTGTCGCGCTAAATGGAGTCACACACCTGAGCAATGAACTTCCACAGTCGGTGACGGTCAATATCACCACAAACCAGGCAGGTAGGAGACACTGTTGGTTCATTAAACTTTGATTGCATTAATTATTCGCTTAAAACAGTTGAAAATCCAGGTCTTACTAGCCTAAAGTGGCCTAGCTAGTTGACCTATCCGATATGTGTTTTGAATCATGGTTAACCTCAGCAAAAGTGGTCTAACAAGGTTGAAATCAGCCCACCTAAACTAGTTTGAGCCAGCTAATGACCAGTTTAGACAAAATCAGTCCTAACCATGTTGATCACAGCCAAACCAGCTTGTAACTTAACTAAGAAACCACCTCAGTTAGCTTGAACTAACTAATGACCATAAATGATTAGTTTTTAAAATCTTAGTTAAGGTGGTCTACCGCCCCTAACCAGGTTGTAATTTAACTGTTCAAGCATCTAAACTAGTTTGAACAAACTAATGACCATGACTAACCAGAGTCGAGCTGGAATACCAGCCCTAACTACACTGTTTGTGACCAAACCAGCTACTAATTTAACTGATCAAGCGCCTAAATTAGTCTAAACTAGCTAATGACCATAAATGACCAGTTTTGAACATCCTAGTCAAGGTGGTTTTCCATCCCTAACCAGGGTGAACTAGCTTTTCAAACACCTACAATAGTTTGAAACAGCTGTAGTGACTGTAAATGGCTTCTTTCAAACAGCTTAGACCAGGGGTGCAAAACTGCAGGGCTGTGGCCCGACAAGAAATGACTTTCGACGTACCTCAGAACTGAACCGACTCCGTTCCCTCCTTCAGGGAACGAGGGTTACATACGTAACCGAGACGTTTTGCAGCCCTGGTTTAGACAATGTGGTCTACCAACCTTAACCAGGTTGTAATTTAACTGTTCAAGCATCTAAACTAGTTTGAACAAACTAATGACCATGACTAACCAGAGTCGAGCTGGAATACCAGCCCTAACTACACTGTTTGTGACCAAACCAGCTACTAATTTAACTGATCAAGCGCCTAAATTAGTCTAAACTAGCTAATGACCATAAATGACCAGTTTTGAACATCCTAGTCAAGGTGGTTTTCCATCCCTAACCAGGGTGAACTAGCTTTTCAAACACCTACAATAGTTTGAAACAGCTGTAGTGACTGTAAATGGCTTCTTTCAAACGGCTTAGACCAGGGGTGCAAAACTGCAGGGCTGTGGCCCGACAAGAAATGACTTTCGACGTACCTCAGAACTGAACCGACTCCGTTCCCTCCTTCAGGGAACGAGGGTTACATACGTAACCGAGACGTTTTGCAGCCCTGGTTTAGACAATGTGGTCTACCAACCTTAACCAGGTTGTAATTTAACTGTTCAAGCATCTAAACTAGTTTGAACAAACTAATGACCATGACTAACCAGAGTCGAGCTGGAATACCAGCCCTAACCACACTGTTTGTGACCAAACCAGCTACTAATTTAACTGATCAAGCGCCTAAATTAGTCTAAACTAGCTAATGACCATAAATGAACATCCTAGTCAAGGTGGTTTTCCATCCCTAACCAGGGTGAACTAGCTTTTCAAATACCTACAATAGTTTGAAACAGCTGTAGTGACTGTAAATGTCTTCTTTCAAACAGCTTAGACCAGGGGTGCAAAACTGCAGGGCTGTGGCCCGACAAGAAATGACTTTCGACGTACCTCAGAACTGAACCGACTCCGTTCCCTCCTTCAGGAACGGGAGACGTTTTGCAGCCCTGGTTTAGACAATGTGGTCTACCAACCTTAACCAGGTTGATCCCTCCATCAGCAAGCTAGTCTAGCTGATAAACCAAATAAACTAGTTTCAAACAGCTTAGTTATGCTGGTCTTACCTGGTTAACCTTGGTCCGACCAGCTAGTTGACTAGTTGATAAATCACCTAAACTAGCTCAAACCAGCTAATATACATAAATGACCAGTTTTTAAGAGCTAGAAACCATACAAAGCTGGTTTTATCTGGATTTTCCAGCAGCGATAATGCTGTGAATTTTATTGCTTCTCTTATCTATAAAATTGTTGTTATAAAATGAATCTGCGGTCTTACATCATGTCCTTGTTTTCACAGCTCCATCTCAAGTAATGGCCGTCCGACAAGAAAATGCCAGTCAGAACAGTGTCATTCTGTTCTGGCATGAACCAGCGCAGCCCAATGGAGTTATATTAGAATATGACATTAAATATTATGAAAAGGTAATTTCTTCATCAGAGTGAATACACTCGAAGTCCTAAAGGAGTGATATTTACTCATTAACGGAGAAGTAATATATAAATGGCTTGATGGTGAGTCCCATTTAATGAAGGGTCACATTTTATAGACTAGCCTGGAGTCAAATATCTCAATTTAACCACTTGGTTTATTGGCAGCTCAGGGTAATTGAAAGGAAATTACCAACCAATACTGCTCTCAGACTGATTTGGAGAGATTATTTAAAGTGACATTGAAGGCAAACACAGCGAGCGCTGCCAAACACTGGAGGGAAGTTAATTGTCGCGTGAGCCGGGAGCTTTGCTGCCTAATGGCGCAAAAGAGAAATCAGCTGTGACAGAGAATTAGTATACAGTGCCTAGTCAACAATGCCGCTATGTAAATATGATTTACGTGCGATCCCTGTTTGCCAAGCCGCTCCCCGTGTGTTGATTCCTGGGGAATGGTGCTTAACAAAGACCATGCAGAGGTTTTTGATGGATGTACGGCATTGACGGTCTCCTCAAGGGAGCATCAAAGACGTTTTAACAAAGCGAAACGCTTCGGTGGGGACAGAGTTCACGGACGCAGTGGGGTGAAGCGGGGAATGCTAACAGATTAGTGAGCACTTCGGTTTAATCGGTCCAATCCTCTAGCTTGGTACTCCACACGAGATTTTGTCAGGTCCGGGTGAAAATTGTCCACTATTGTCTTTATGGATTATATTTACATAAATGACCTTAAATGGATTCATTATTTGAATGTAGCCTCTTATTTTTCCGCAGAATAACGAACAGCAAAGTTACGCTACACTGAAGTCAAAGAACACCAGTGCTAAAGTGTCAGGTCTGAAGCCCGGCACGAGCTACATCTTCCAGATTCGGGCCAGAACCTCGGCTGGCTGTGGGCGATTCAGCCAGTCGGTGGAGATACAGACCGGAAAAGCAAGTGAGTGTTAAATAATTACTAATGCTATACAGACATGAATGATACTCAAATAGTGCAGCTTGTTGAAGAGAGAGACGTGCCATTATTTTTCCAAGTAACTGACCCATCGCAAAACCCAACAATGTTGCTTTGCCCAACAGTGCGCTCTCACGCCACACATCATGTTCTCACGCAGTGAAAAATACATTGGGGAGCAAAGAGGACACTGACAATGTATGAAACAGAATTTTTTAAAGAAGTTTCAACAATAAATAGCGTCTAGTGTCTCTTTAATGTGTCGCTCCTTCAAGCGGCTCGTGAAGCGATCATCTCTTCATACTAGTTCATTTATAGCATCAAATAAACATGAATGAACATCAGAAGAAATGTTGTTTCAAGCGCGAAAAGACGTGAGGACACACAATTTATCAAGTTCACCAACGTTAATCTACTAACTCCTCTGACTGCTTTGTCAGATAAAATGGCAGATTCAGGGTTATGATTGGTCAGATTGCCTGTCAATCAAACTGTTTGCGACGGGTCAATTGGACTGGAATAGAGCCTGTGTGCTGATGTTGTTGTAGCAGGTGAAATATGGAAAGAAGATACTTTGATATTAATTTATTTTATGAATATTTTCATTAATACCTGTCAGTGAGAACAAAACAAAGACACAGCTTTGAAACCTTAAAGATCTGTATTTTTAAATAAAGCTCTTTTTTAATCAAACATAATGTAATGCTTATTTGTTCTTCTGTTTGTTTATTTTTAATAAATTTTTAATAATTTATTTATGTATTAATGTAATCATTTTTATGTTTCATATTTTTTTTAAATGTATGAACATGGAATATTGAGTTGAGAGGAGTTCGTTTTAATATAATGTCATAATTGTGCTTCAATAAAGGGAAAATCAAATGAAATGGCGAGGCCAGGAAATCGTTATAATGTTTATTTGTTTTGTACATGTTTATATTTATTTATGATTCTATTACTGTATAATAAATACATTTTAAATATATATTTTATATATATTTATATGTGTGTATTAAAATATATATCTATAAATATTTTAATTAATATCTGTCAGTGAGAACAAAACAAGGACACAGCTTTGAAACCGTAAAGTTATGCATTTTTAAATAAAGCTCTTTTTTAATTGAACATAATATAGTGCTTATTTGTTCTTCTGTTTGTTTATTTTTTTGTGTAATATTTTATATTTTTGAGTAATTATATATATATATATATATATATATTCCACATTAAATATATTGGGAAATATAATTTTAAATATAAAGTCATAATTTGTGTTTGGATTGTATTGGGAACCTCTTAGTGTCTCTCATTAATCGTAAAATGTTAAAAACTAATGGCAGTTTCTAAAAAGTTTCTCAAATCATTGTCCAAAATATGGCATCTCCAATGATTTCAATGAAATATCAGAAAAATACGAATGCATATGTTACATCATCAGTTTATATTTTATTGATGCACCTTACACAGCTGTACCTTGTGAAGCTTATTGTTTTCCTGTGTTAGAATTGCACACAAACATGCCATTTCTGGTGGAACGTCGCCTGCAGTGATGAAGCTGGTGATGATTCAGAGAGTTTAATGACACGCTCGTGTTGATATTTGGCTTCTGTGTTTCTTCGCCAGCACTGCTGCGAAATACCAACATGACGATTATCTGGATCTGCGTGGCTTCCGTAACGGGACTGGTGACATTTCTGGCCGTTGTCATCTGCAGAAAACGGCAAGAGGAGTACTTTGAATTGTCTGCATTCATTTCCCCTGCTTTACTCTGTAACATATGTTAAAGGGATATTTCATCTAGTTCATTCCAAATCTGTATGACTTTCTCTCTGTCTGTCTGCGACTGAATCATTGACTGGATGAGCTGAATTTTTTAATAATTCAGACCTGTTCTGTGAACTGGAGCCAATGATTCATTGAAAAAAAAAATTGACTCGAAAGAATGATTCATCCACAAATCGAATATCTCTCCTCCTCTAGTGAACGCAACAAGAAGAATAGGGTGGATGTTTCGATTTTCACTGAAATAACATTGATTTTGCTTCATAAGTCATACAGGTTTGGAACGATGTGAGAGTAAATGAGGAAAAAAAATGTCATTTCTGAGTGAATTGATTAAGAGAATATTCATGCCAGCTTTCCATCCTGAAATAATCCCACTCAAACACCTCAATGATGCTTATGCTGTAATTATCTGTGAAAGTATTTCTCGGCACTATTTATATTTAGGTGCATTAACAGCATGAAATTAAGGCTGGTTCACACCAAGAATTATATCCAGTAGTATATGGGGTAGTCGTGGCCTAGTGGTGAGGGAGTCGCGCTTGTAACCAGAAGGTTGCTGGTTCGATTCCCACGCCGGAATTGAAAGAGGGGATTGTGAATGAACAGCACTCTCTCCACCTTCGATACCATGACTAAAGTGCCCTTGAGCAAGACACCTGACCCCTAATTGGATAGAAGTGTCTGCTAAATGATGAAAAATGAAAATACTGTATATTAGTGTCCACAACAGCAGATCATATTCCGTTAATTCAAACGCTGCAGTTCTGTCGCTTTAAATGCTCAAACTATTTAAAGCAGGATGGATTCTGATTGGCTGTTAAAGTTTTTATCGTTCATCAGCTGGAAAAAGAAAGCGATTCTAACCATATCGTTTCTCTGTGCCGTTATAGATGCGGTGTGGGCTCTGCTACTGTTTTATATTTAGAAATAAATATTTATTATTATAGTTATTGTCCTTAGTGTGAACTGGCCTGTGCCATAGAAATTCAGTTTGACTGATTTTGGACTAATGACACTGCGAAATACCCTTAAGTCATATATAGCGCAACAGTGGGGTTCCAGAAATAAAAATCCCATTCATTTTCTCCATACAGAAATTGATTTAATAATGCAATGATGTAGAAAAGTGCTTTATCAAATATCATGGAACTCCCGTGAAGCTTTGTGGATCATGTGTGCTGTAAAGTTTAAATGTATATTTTATACTTTCAATCTTACACTTTGTTTCGTGTTTCGGATTTGACTGCGTTCTTTTTTTTTTTTTCTTCCTCAAATCAAATGTTCTTGAACTCTTTATTGAAGAACTTTCTGAAATCTCTGTGGAGAAAATGAATGTGTTGCTCTCTATTGCTTTGTGATGCTAACGATTTCCACGAGTTTGTGATAAATAATGGATTTGATGAAAATTTTACATCACTTCAATGAACGGACACTTTTTCAGTTTGTTTGATAAATATAAGGCAGCGGATTAAAACAAAAGGACGTTTGTTATCAAAAATGTCTTGAAGTTCTTTGGAAATTAAGAATGGAGTTAATTAAGTTTTACGTTTTAATATTATTAACTTGTGGGATGTACATCTCAAGGACCCTTTTTTTTTTTTTTAAATAAACATTTCTGTTTCTCCTGGCTTGCGTTACAGACGTTGTGGGTACAGTAAAGCTTTCCAAGACTCAGACGAGGAGAAAATGCACTACCAAAATGGCCATGGTATGAGACGCACTCTTTTCCCCTGATGATTTCTCTTTTAATGAATTTTAGGCAGGAAACTATTGCTTTTTTGGTCCAATATCTTGCTGTAGCTGCTGCCTGGGCCCTTCAGAGATTGTGGCTGTGACTGAAAATTGCTTTCATGCTGCAATATGTGACCAAATGCTAATTCTGTTTATTCTAGTATCATTTCCAGAAGCCAGATTTTATATTGATCCCCACACATATGAGGACCCCTGCCAGGCTGTCCACGAGTTTGCCAGGAAATTGAAGCGTCCAGGATCAAAATAGAGAAAATCATCGGTTCAGGTATAGCTGTCCTTGGCGATTGTGTGAAATACACCTGGGCATTGAGATCAACGTGATATGAAGAAAATAATGAAAAATAGAAGATATTATACAAATCAGATGAAAAAATGATTAATATTTACTATATGTAAATATGTATATATATATATATATATGTATTGAAAAAAACTTAAATTATAATATATTTGAATTTTGAAATTCTCTTATGCTCATTAAGCCTGCATTTATTTGCTCAAAAAATAATTATATAATGGAAAATAATGGTTTTCTATTTTAATATAATTTGCTGGAAATTTTTTGGAAACTTTTCAGGATTTATTGATGAATAAAAAGTAAAACAGCACTTATTCAAAAATAGAATTTTGTTCTAAAAATATAAGTTTTTACTATCACTTTTTATCAATTTAATACGTCCTTGCTAAATAAATGTCAAAAGAAGAAAGACAAAAACTTTAAACGGTAGTGTATATTTTTTTATTTTATTTATTTTTTTGTATTGTGCAAGGGTTTGGTATTTTTTCAATATGATAATTTATATAAATTAGACATTATTACATTAGTTATATTATTAAAATAATAAGTTATTTTGTCTAGTGTAATATGTATAAATATCTGTTATGCATCTTCATCAGGGCAGTGCTAAATAGAAAAAAAATGGTCTGTTTATGGTCTGATTTCTTAGATTTTATCTTATTAAAAAATGCTAAACATCTCAATAATTTGAGCATTCAGATGTCATGTGAATATTATTGTGAAGGTCGAAAGTCTTACTTGAATCCAAATCCAACATGAGTGGACACTGTCCACTGTATAATCCTTTTTTTCTGGCACACATCAGGAGAGTTTGGGGAAGTGTGTTATGGGCGGATGAAGCTGCCGGGGAAACGTGATATCCCGGTGGCTCTGAAGACCCTTAAAGCCGGCTACACTGAGAAACAGAGGAGGGATTTCCTCGGCGAGGCCAGCATCATGGCACAGTTCGATCACCCCAACGTCATCCACCTGGAGGGGGTTGTTACCCGCAGTAAGCGCTTTAAATGTCCATCAGAGTCATTTAAGCACCTTATTTGGTGTTCAAAATCATAACACACCATTTATGTAGCAGAATGTTTACCGTATATCACATATACATTCAATAATTGAATTCAATTTTAAAGAATTATATACAAATGATATTATTATTATTTTACAAAATTAACTTACATTTTATGATATTTAAATTATATATATATATATATGATTACAAATTAAATTATTATTTATAATAATATATATAACTTTATAATAATATATAATATTATAAATAACAATAATAATAAATAATATTTATAATAATATATAACTTTTTATAAATTCAATATCATTTTTATCGAATTTTTAAGTTATAATTTTATTTGTTATAATGAATTTTTTCTCACAGACTCAAATCGATTTATTAGTCGTATTTATCTATTTTGTAAGTAGTCTGGTAATATGCAGTGAGATATGACTGGCATTATTGCAAAATAAACCCCTTGAGGTTGATATAAGACTCATCCTTCACATCAAGGTAATGAACTCTGTAAATTTTGCAATAGTGATCAAATAAATGTACAACGGTGTAAGTTAATAATTCACCCATAGTTGAGTAGAAAGGGAAAACTTACAGTTGTGTTTTTCTTTACCCAGACTTTGCATCATCTCTCCAATCTCCTGACATCTTTTTCTTGTTCTTTCCCCTGTTTTTCTCCATGTTTTTGCGTTCTCTGCCAAGGCAAACCGGTAATGATCATCACAGAGTACATGGAGAACGGCTCCTTGGACTCTTTCCTGAGGGTGTGTAAACACGTTTCTGTTTGTTCTTGCATTTCGCTGTAGTTTTGCTTCGCCTCACTGAACCTCCCCGTGAACCGAAGCTAAACTTCACATATTTCTCTCCCTCACCTTGTTTTTCTCCCCTCGAAACAGAGACATGATGGTCAATTCACCATTATTCAGCTGGTGGGGATTCTGCGTGGCATAGCAGCTGGCATGACTTACTTGGCTGATCTGGGGTACGTCCACCGGGACTTGGCTGCCAGAAATGTTCTGGTCAACAGTAATCTGGTGTGCAAGATCTCAGACTTCGGTCTGTCACGCGTGCTGGAGGACGACCCTGATGCAGCCTACACCACGAGTGTAAGTGTCCGTTTCCTGCTCTAAATTTAAAAAAGCCGGAAACATACTCTGCAGAATGTATGAAGACTGCCGTAATAGAGTTACCTTCAAATGTCAGTGCCATTAAACTTGGCGTGAAATAAAAATTTACTAAAATTACAAATACATATAGATATATTTGCACTACTGTCTGCTATAGTGCCCTTTGTGGCAGTGATGAGAATGGATGGATGGATGGATAGATTGATTGATTGATAGAAAGAAAGAAAGAAAGAAAGAAAGAAAGAAAGAAAGAAAGAAAGAAAGAAAGAAAGAAAGAAAGAAAGAAAGAAAGAAAGAAAGAAAGAAAGAAAGAAAGAAAGAAGGATGGATGGATGGATGGATGGATGGATTGATTGAAAGAAAGATAGAGACAGATAGATAGATTGATTGATAGATTGATTGATTGATTGATTGATTGATTGATTGATTGATTGATTGATTGAAAGAAAGAAAGACAGAAAGATAGCGATATATAGATTAATTGATTGATTGATTGATTGAAAGAAAGATAGAGACAGACAGATAGATAGATAGATAGATAGATAGATAGATAGATAGATAGATAGATAGATAGATAGATAGATAGATAGAAAGATAGATAGATAGATAGATAGATAGATAGATTGATAGATTGATTGATTGATTGATTGATTGATTGAAAGAAAGATAGATAGAGACAGATAGATAGATAGATAGACAGATAGATAGATAGATAGATAGACAGATAGATAGATAGACAGATAGATAGATTGATTGATTGATTGATTGATTGATTGATTGATTAAAAGAAAGATAGCGATATATAGATTAATTGATTGATTGATTGAAAGAAAGATAGAGACAGATAGATAGATAGATAGATAGATAGATAGATAGATAGATAGATAGATAGATAGATAGATAGATAGATAGATAGATAGATAGATAGATAGATAGATAGATAGATAGATAGATTGATTGATTGATTGATTGATTGATTGATTGATTGATTGATTGATAGAAAGATGGCGACAGACAGATTTTTTATCAAGGAAATGCAGCCTTGATGAGAATAAAAGACTTCTTTCAAAAACATTGAAAATCTTTCCTTCCCCAAAAATTTTGAAAGTTAAAAAAATAAATAAAAATAAAATACAAAAATGCTTTTCTGTTCTATTGACGTGCTTGTTTCATATCATATGAATGTTTGTTGTTGTTTCTTTTCATATGCATCTCAATTTTTCTCCCTAATTTTTTTTCCATCTCTGTCGGAATTTTAGGGAGGAAAGATCCCAATCCGTTGGACGGCGCCGGAGGCCATTGCCTATCGGAAGTTCTCCTCCTCCAGTGACGTGTGGAGTTATGGAGTAGTGATGTGGGAAGTGATGTCATATGGAGAACGGCCATATTGGAACTTGACCAACAGAGATGTGGGTCTAAACTACACTTCTTGTTCATATCGGCATGTGTTCTGAATAGTATGCTAACATACGCTGCAAATAAGTATTTTGTCATATCGTATGCAGAAGCCAATTTTTCCTGGATTTGTAGAATTTTAGATATTTTCAGTTTTTGGGTATTTCAGCTAAAATTCTAAAAAAAAAAAAAAGCTAGTCAAATAAAATAAAAATGTAACATGTTTCCAGAAAGTGCGATGCACGATTCACTGCTTCCACTTATTATTTGATAAGATTACTAAGAGTTAAGACATTATTTTTACATAAAGAAGGATTAAAAATATATTTATTTTTTATCTAATGTGCATATTGAGATAATGTGACAACATTGCGTAACTATTTCTCATGCACAACGATACTATTTTTTAAAGAAAGAGTCGGTAATGTTTAATGTACTCTGCAGCGCACAGTATGAGTAATAGTTTAATATTTCATTCGCAACATAGCAAAATATCAGCCATCGTGGAATCATTTTGGCAAATAGACAATCAATGCAATATCCAACATATTAATTCAGCTTGATTGGTTTTCTGCAGGTGATCAAGTTCTGTTAAGCTTTCTAATAAAAGAATATTAAGAATAACAATATTAAGCTGCACAACTGGTTTTAACATTAATAACAAGCAGTGTTACATTTAAAAGTAATGCATGACAATATTACTCACTAAAAAAAGTAAACTAATTGCGTTTCTTAGTTACTTTTTATGGAACGTAATGCATTATGTTACTTTTGCATTACTCTCCCTCATCTGGGCTGGGTTTGTTTGTTTTTTATAACAACAAAAAAGTTTTATTTTTGGCAAATGCAAAGGCCCTTTCACACCCAAAGTGAAATGAATAAGCCTCAGGCTGATTGATTGATTGATTGAAAGAAAGAAAGATAGCGATAGATAGATTAATTGATTGATTGATTGATTGATTGATAGAAAGATGGCGACAGACAGATTTTTTATCAAGGAAATGCAGCCTTGATGAGAATAAAAGACTTCTTTCAAAAACATTGAAAATCAAATTCACGCCTGTACAGTAGAGGGCGCAGTTCAAACAAACAAGCCTTTCAGCTGTGCTGCCATTGTGGAATAAAGAAGAATAGGACACAGGCGAATTCGTAAATGAGTAATTGTTCACACAGCGCACACATCGCCTCTGGACTCCCGATATCTCTTGACTTGGGGTGCCAGTCCATAAATAGGAAAACTTGTGTTACATATTTGCAATACTTATTTGAAGTAACTCAGATATTTTGTCGTAAATTTAAAAGTAATGCATTACTTTACTAGTTACTTGGGAAAAAAAAAAAAATCTGATTACTTGTAATGCGTTACCCCAACGCTAATAATCAGAAGAAATGTTTGTCGTGCATCAAATTAGCATATTGGAATGATTTCTGAAAGAATATCAGCCCTAGTGGAATCATTTTGGCAAATCAACATAATGTGTTTTTTTTGCAGGTGATCAAGTCCGTGGAGGAGGGCTACCGACTCCCGGCCCCCATGGGCTGCCCCGGTGCCCTCCACACCCTAATGCTGGACTGCTGGCAGAAAGACCGCAATGAAAGACCCAGATTCTGCCAGATCGTCACGGTCCTGGACAAGCTGATCCGGAACCCCGAGAACCTCAAGTCAATGGACACATTGTGCAGGTGAGCACCGGCAATCGATACGCCACCTTACCTGACAAATGCACTTTGTCGGTGTCAGATATGATCTGTATTAAAAGTCGTGCAAAGTTGATGAGAAAGTTTCGTCTGAGTGGCTGGGAAAACGACTGGCCACTTTAAGACGCGAGTGTACGTTTTCCAATAAGCTCATCTCAAATAGATGTGTTCGCTGTTAAATAAAAGACCCCTGTGCTATATTGACATTGATCTGCCGTGAACCAAAAAAGAACGCTTCTGCTTTCACAATTGGACTTGTATAAATTGCTCAGCTCGGAGCACAAGTCCTGTCAAGTTGCCGGTGCATATCCAGATGCGCAGGGAGCGTTGATGGAAGAAATAGGGATTTCATCCATGCATTAATCTACCCAAACCGGCCAGATCTACATCCCCCCCCCCCCCCCAACCTTCTCTATCATTTTAACTCATATTGATTTTCTGCCCTCGCTCGCCGCATTTCGAAGGTACATCTCGTACGCGCTTCCTCACTCCCCCTGCTCTCATTTCAGACTAAACAGTCCTTTGATGAACAGAAGCATTCCCGATTTCACCAGCTGCAGATCGGTGGACGAGTGGTTGGACACCATTAAGATGGGCCGTTATAAGGACCACTTTGCCGCAGGAGGGTATCTGACTCTTGGACATGTGATGAGCATGAAACAACAGTGAGTTGATTGAGTTGTCACTCCATAACAAGATGGAGTGCTTGAGACGGCTAATACAGAAATGAAGCATTTAGATGCATAATCTCACCGTCGTAGGGTTCCAGCCGGCTACGTGAATCATGACGCTGAGGTAGATTGAAGCTGTCCTTATGGCTTTAAGCCTTTGATTGATCGTCACCTCCTCAAGTCAGATGATCGATGACCGTTAGATGCAGTTCTGTGATGTTTCAGGACTGAACGGTCAATGCCATCCCTATTGGTCCAGTTTCGTAGACCCCGATCAATCCCCGATTTTCAAAAAATGGGAGCTAGTTTGGTGGAGACCAGCTTTAAAAATTGATTTCATGGGTTTACTTGAGACAGATTCTCAAACTTCTGCTCTCAAATTCCCTTGATTCAGATGGTTGTTGAAAGTTTCGATAACCCAAAAATGGAAATGTAACAAAACCCATATGACTTCATTTCTTCTGACTTTTGCACTGTACTCTTGTGATATATTCTGCATTAAGTTTTCTGAAGCCTTTATGTGAGGGGCAAAGCGAAATAAAAAAATGTTTTCATGAATTGAGAAAAAGCTGAAAGTAGATCGTATATAAATATTAGAAAACATAAACTTAAAAAAACCTTGAAAATCAGCAATATTACCTTGCCAACTAACTGAAATAAAATAGTACTAAAATACTAAAACTGAAATAAAAATGAATTAAAGTTTAATAGAAATAGTCAAAAACTGAAAATATAAAATTAAAAACTAATTCAGAATATGAATACATTACAGAGCCCCTAAAAGGACATAGTGAAGAAGAAAAAACAACTTTTTCAATGCCTTTGCGCTCTCTCGCAAATGTTTCTTGACGTAAAACGCAAAAGTTTTTGCGAGGGAATTTTCTCAGGGAAACGCAAAACAGTTGCGCTTATTTTGCAATTATTATCATTCGTATATCATTGAATTATTTTTCCTCCCATCTCATATTTTTTTCCTCCACCATGTCACTTTAGGGGCTCCGTAATAAATGCTATTATGGTATAAAAACGATACTAAAATAACACTGATCAGTAATTCGTTGAAAGCAGTTCTGTGGTCTTTTATGGCCATTTACTACTCTCTGGGTCAGTCAGCGATCTCCCTGTTTGTTTGGTCAATTTTAGAACAACAAATGGCAACTACCTTTCTGGAAGTCATATTTGTTAGAGTTTCTTTTATTAGACGTGGTCTTGAAATCAGCCATAATGTCAGGCATTTTCAGGCTGGTTGCGAATCATTTGTTTGTTTCAGAGGTTTTTAATGAATCTTTTAACATAAAAAGCCCATAATTAGAGCTGCACAATTAGTTGTATGATTAATCATGTTTATGGTTACAATTGCCATTAACTAATCTTTAAAAGGGTCAATCGGTGTAAATGTTTGTGTGGCAGTTTAGTATTGTGGGCGATAGCAGCCTTAAATTTAGTCTGAGGTCACGTAAATAAGGGGTGAGTTTTAACGTTAAAGCTTGTTTTTTGGATGTTTGCATTCGTGATCCATCATATGAATAATTGATGAGCACTTCTCATAATCTTCAGCTCGTCACATTTCTTTTTCCACTTCCGTCTCAGTGACATCCAGAGGCTGGGAGTCACATTAATGGGCCATCAGAAGAAGATCATGACCAGCGTCCAGGTGATGAGAGCCCAAGTACTGAACCAGAGTGTGCCGTCAGTGCACATATAATCACGGACCTCGTCAGAACGCAAGTACATATTGATCTGATACGTGTTTGGGTCTTGTGTATGAACTTCAGAAGACTGTCCCTTCCTTACCGAAACCTGACGTGGACTACTGCTGGGATAAGGATGGAGCTTTTCTTCTTCAGCGGGACATTCTGCAATTATCCTTGTCTCTTTTACTTCCTTTTGTAAATGTTTGGACTGCCTTAAATGACACATAATTTAAATATCGTTGTACATGGATAAAGATTTTATGAATAATAGAGTCATGAATATGTGAAAGTGGACCTAATCATGAATATTACAAAGATGGAAATGAATATGCATAGTTTTGCCACACCCACCACAGCACCACAACAATGGCATGGATGAAACTACGAGTGCCTCAAGTGCTGAAACATGACGCTGAATAAAAGTCGAAACAATGCGCCGTCGCGGGAGAGAAAGAGTTAAGCTACAAGCATATAATCTATGATGAACCGAGACCCTCGAGAGGAAACATTTGGGCTCCTGACAAAAGCTGCAGAGCGCACAAGAATACAGACAAACGCTGAATTAGTCTCCGCTTCGTCTCTGTGGTCGTAAAACGGGAAAAAGGCAATTATGTATGTCATGTGTTTGATTAAACACTCCGAAACTCAACCTGCTGTTATTTATTGCGTGCAGAAGAGCGCCGGATCCCTCTGGAAATGGGAGGAATAAATATGTGTAGATGTTGGTCTGCGGAAAACAGAAATACTTTTAACTTACATTCCGCTTGAAATCTGTCTGAAATGGAGTCTCTATCTTTCTCTTACAACTGGATTCAGAGTTCAGGCCAGTTTTAAAATATTTATTCTCTCTTATCATGGGAAAATCGAGTATTTCCAGAGTTTGGGCTGTTTTAAATCGTTCGTTTTACTAAAAGTAACAGATACAGTAATGAGCTAAAAGGGAAATCGCACATAATTGTGTGGATCTTGTAATGGCGGGACTGACTACTTGAAAGTCAACATGAAATCAAAACTGACCCTGTTTACTTTACTAGATGTTCCTGGTCTTATTATGAATGAGTAGTCTGTGCATGTTATTGCAAAAGGAAAAAATGTTTCATGGTTTTCATCAAAATATTCATCTTATATTTTTTGCCAGCTGAAACGACGTTCCCCTCCAAACACTTTTCAAGTCCCGCCATACATTAAATCCCTTTGGCGGATATCCTTATCACAGAAGTAAAATGGGTTTTGAATGCCATTTCATGTTGACTTTACAAAAACACTGGACCTCATTTAGTTATTGAAAACAGGGTATTATCTGTGTGTTCATTTTTTTTTATTTATTAAATTATAGTTATGCCGTTTGAAATGACCTAATTGTGCATTTGTTTGTAAGACAAAGAATAATGGAGTTACTTTACCATGAATCATATATGTAAATATTAATAAAATAAAGTTTTTTTTTCACTCTGTCTCTTTCTGATTCTTTGTAATGAGCAATATCCAAGTTGAGTGCAAAAAACACAAAACTGCCAAATCGTGTCAAGAAATTTTACCAAACATTGAGGATGCATTGTTGTTACATTGTTACAATCAAAAAATAATAAAAAGCCTGTTTGCACAATTTAAATTCATTACGAATATCAATAAAATTAGATTTTTGTAAGTGTGCATCATGGCATTATTTTTATTTATGCAAAATACAAATACTTTTTCAGTTGATCGTGTGGTGAAATATGACCCTTTTTTACAGTTTCTTTGACATTCACCCACATGGATATTTGCCAAAACATTATCATGCATTATCAGGCATACCTGAGTATTCTGTCCCATCTCCCCAGTCTGAACCACCAGCCAACAGCACTTCAGTGACAGCAGAGCAATTGCTTTTAATGTCCGCTGGGCTTTGGCGCTCTCCTCTGAGAGGTTTCTTCATTACTTCAACGTAAAGCTGTGAATTTAATGTCTTAAAACTGATTCATGACTACATTGCATATATCAAGAGACTGTCAGCTTCCATTGTCACATTATAGAAGTTGTTATCTTGTGGAGACAAAGTATTAGCAAGTGTTTTGTCGGTCTTTACCTTTGCCAAGAATATACCTTATCCATTTGGATGGTCCTCTGCATGACGTGTTGAAACCATTCATGTGCAAATGTCACCTTGAAGAGGATTATACTCGGAGTTCTTTTCAGGTGAATGATCAGAACCTATACACACACAAAACTCATCATCAGAACTCCCAAACCAGTCAGAGAATTCAGTTATTATTACATGCATACAGCGGTTGCAAAAAAGCAATGTCTGAATGTCATTGCACTGCATGAAACTGCATATAACTTTGTGCCATTTATTTTAAAGAAACGTTTAAAAAAAAAAAAAACTGTAGCACCTTACAATACTGTTTTACTAAACATTTTAATTTACATTAACTGATTAGTAAATGATCAGAAGTACAGTTCATGTTAACAAATGAAACCTTATTGAAAAGTGTTACCACCAAAAAAGAAGGGCTGTTAATAGAAATAAACAATTGATATCTTGCTAAAAATGTGTATTTGGTATGGTGGCCGAGAGAGATCAACACACTGCAACTGAAGAAAACATGCAAATAGAAAAAACACCAGCAAATTAAGAAAACATCATCCGTTTGACAACATATGTGCCGCAAATACAACACAACCAAATACAGAAAAGCTGCAAATACTGCATTTAGTTAATTTGGTTGCGTTGTGAGTATTTGTAGTGCGTTTCTGTTTTGGTGCGTTGTGAGTATTTTGCAGCATGTTTGTTGTCAAACGGATGATGTTTTCTTAGTTTGCCGGTGTTTTTTGTATTTGTGTTTCTGTATGTGGTCACGTTGTGAGTATTTGCAGCGTGTTTCTGTATTTCGGTTGCAGTGTGAGTATTTGCAGTGCATTTCTGTACTTAGTTGCATTTGTGAGTATTTGCAGCATGTTTCTGTATTTCGGTTGCAGTGTGAGTATTTGCTGCACATTTCTGTGTTTGGTTGCATTGTGAGTATTTGCTGCACGTTTCTGTGTTTGGTTGCATTGTGAGTATTTTCAGCGCGTTTCTGTATTTGGTTGCATTGTGAGTATTTGCTGCATGTTTCTGTGTTTGGTTGCATTGTGAGTATTTGCAGTGTGTTTCTGTATATGGTTGCATTGTGAGTATTTGCTGCATGTTTCTGTGTTTGGTTGCATTGTGAGTATTTGCTGCATGTTTCTGTGTTTGGTTGCATTGTGAGTATTTGCAGCCTGTTTCTGTATTTGGTTGCATTGTGAGTATTTGCTGCATGTTTCTGTGTTTGGTTGCATTGTGAGTATTTGCAGCGTGTTTCTGTATTTGGTTGCATTGTGAGTATTTGCTGCATGTTTCTGTGTTTGGTTGCATTGTGAGTATTTGCAGCGTGTTTCTGTATTTGGTTGCATTGTGAATTTTTGCTGCATGTTTCTGTGTTTGGTTGCATTGTGAGTATTTGCAGCGTGTTTCTGTATTTGGTTGCATTGTGAGTATTTGCTGCATGTTTCTGTGTTTGGTTGCATTGTGAGTATTTGCAGCGTGTTTCTGTATTTGGTTGCATTGTGAGTATTTGCTGCATGTTTCTGTGTTTGGTTGCATTGTGAGTATTTGCAGCATGTTTCTGTGTTTGGCTGCATTGTGAGTATTTTCAGCGCGTTTCTGTATTTGGTTGCATTGTGAGTATTTGCTGCATGTTTCTGTGTTTGGTTGCATTGTGAGTATTTTCAGCGCGTTTCTGTATTTGGTTGCATTGTGAGTATTTGCAGCATGTTTCTGTGTTTGGTTGCATTGTGAGTATTTGCAGCGTGTTTCTGTGTTTGGCTGCATTGTGAGTATTTTCAGCGCGTTTCTGTATTTGGTTGCATTGTGAGTATTTGCAGCGTGTTTCTGTATTTGGTTGTGTTGTGAGTATTTCCAGCGCGTTTCTGTATTTGGTTGCATTGTGAGTATTTCCAGCGCGTTTCTGTTTTTGGTTGTGTTGTGAGTATTTGCAGCACATTTCTGTGTTTGGCTGCATTGTGAGTATTTTCGGCACGTTTCTGTATTTGGTTGCATTGGGAGTATTTCCAGCGCGTTTCTGTATTTGGTTGCATTGTGAGTATTTTCAGCGCGTTTCTGTTTTTGGTTGTGTTGTGAGTATTTGCAGCACATTTCTGTGTTTGGCTGCATTGTGAGTATTTTCGGCACGTTTCTGTATTTGGTTGTGTTGTGAGTATTTGCTGCATGTTTCTGTGTTTGGTTGCATTGTGAGTATTTTCAGCGCGTATCTGTTTTTGGTTGCGTTGTGAGTATTTGCAGCACATTTCTGTGTTTGGCTGCATTGTGAGTATTTTCAGCGCGTTTCTGTATTTGGTTGCATTGTGAGTATTTTCCGCGTGTTTCTGTGTTTGGTTGCATTGTGAGTATTTTCAGCGCGTTTCTGTATTTGGTTGCATTGTGAGTATTTGCAGCATGTTTCTGTGTTTGGTTGCATTGTGAGTATTTGCAGCGTGTTTCTGTGTTTGGCTGCATTGTGAGTATTTTCAGCGCGTTTCTGTATTTGGTTGCATTGTGAGTATTTGCAGCGTGTTTCTGTATTTGGTTGTGTTGTGAGTATTTCCAGCGCGTTTCTGTATTTGGTTGCATTGTGAGTATTTCCAGCGCGTTTCTGTTTTTGGTTGTGTTGTGAGTATTTGCAGCACATTTCTGTGTTTGGCTGCATTGTGAGTATTTTCGGCACGTTTCTGTATTTGGTTGCATTGTGAGTATTTCCAGCGCGTTTCTGTATTTGGTTGCATTGTGAGTATTTTCAGCGCGTTTCTGTTTTTGGTTGTGTTGTGAGTATTTGCAGCACATTTCTGTGTTTGGCTGCATTGTGAGTATTTTCGGCACGTTTCTGTATTTGGTTGTGTTGTGAGTATTTGCTGCATGTTTCTGTGTTTGGTTGCATTGTGAGTATTTTCAGCGCGTATCTGTTTTTGGTTGCGTTGTGAGTATTTGCAGCACATTTCTGTGTTTGGCTGCATTGTGAGTATTTTCGGCACGTTTCTGTATTTGGTTGTGTAGTGAGTATTTGCAGCGTGTTTCTGTATTTGGTTGTGTTGTGAGTATTTGCTGCATGTTTCTGTGTTTGGTTGCATTGTGAGTATTTCCAGCGCGTTTCTGTATTTGGTTGCATTGTGAGTATTTTCAGCGCGTTTCTGTTTTTGGTTGTGTTGTGAGTATTTGCAGCACATTTCTGTGTTTGGCTGCATTGTGAGTATTTTCGGCACATTTCTGTATTTGGTTGTGTTGTGAGTATTTGCTGCATGTTTCTGTGTTTGGTTGCATTGTGAGTATTTTCAGCGCGTTTCTGTTTTTGGTTGTGTTGTGAGTATTTGCTGCATGTTTCTGTGTTTGGCTGCATTGTGAGTATTTTCGGCACGTTTCTGTATTTGGTTGTGTTGTGAGTATTTGCTGCATGTTTCTGTATTTGGTTGCATTGTGAGTATTTGCTGCATGTTTCTGTGTTTGGTTGCATTGTGAGTATTTGCAGCATGTTTCTGTGTTTGGTTGCATTGTGAGTATTTGCAGCGTGTTTCTGTGTTTGGTTGCATTGTGAGTATTTGCAGCATGTTTCTGTATTTGGTTGCATTGTGAGTATTTGCTGCACGTTTCTGTGTTTGGTTGCATTGTGAGTATTTGCAGCGTGTTTCTGTATTTGGTTGCATTGTGAGTATTTGCTGCATGTTTCTGTGTTTGGTTGCATTGTGAGTATTTGCAGTGTGTTTCTGTGTTTGGTTGCATTGTGAGTATTTGCAGCGTGTTTCTGTATTTGGTTGCATTGTGAGTATTTGCTGCATGTTTCTGTGTTTGGTTGCATTGTGAGTATTTGCAGCGTGTTTCTGTATTTGGTTGCATTGTGAGTATTTGCTGCATGTTTCTGTGTTTGGTTGCATTGTGAGTATTTGCAGCATGTTTCTGTGTTTGGTTGCATTGTGAGTATTTGCAGCGTGTTTCTGTGTTTGGCTGCATTGTGAGTATTTTCAGCGCGTTTCTGTATTTGGTTGCATTGTGAGTATTTGCAGCATGTTTCTGTGTTTGGTTGCATTGTGAGTATTTGCAGCGTGTTTCTGTGTTTGGCTGCATTGTGAGTATTTTCAGCGCGTTTCTGTATTTGGTTGCATTGTGAGTATTTGCAGCGTGTTTCTGTATTTGGTTGTGTTGTGAGTATTTCCAGCGCGTTTCTGTATTTGGTTGCATTGTGAGTATTTTCAGCGCGTTTCTGTTTTTGGTTGTGTTGTGAGTATTTGCAGCACATTTCTGTGTTTGGCTGCATTGTGAGTATTTTCGGCACGTTTCTGTATTTGGTTGCATTGTGAGTATTTCCAGCGCGTTTCTGTATTTGGTTGCATTGTGAGTATTTTCAGCGCGTTTCTGTTTTTGGTTGTGTTGTGAGTATTTGCAGCACATTTCTGTGTTTGGCTGCATTGTGAGTATTTTCGGCACGTTTCTGTATTTGGTTGTGTTGTGAGTATTTGCTGCATGTTTCTGTGTTTGGTTGCATTGTGAGTATTTTCAGCGCGTATCTGTTTTTGGTTGCGTTGTGAGTATTTGCAGCACATTTCTGTGTTTGGCTGCATTGTGAGTATTTTCGGCACGTTTCTGTATTTGGTTGTGTAGTGAGTATTTGCAGCGTGTTTCTGTATTTGGTTGTGTTGTGAGTATTTGCTGCATGTTTCTGTGTTTGGTTGCATTGTGAGTATTTCCAGCGCGTTTCTGTATTTGGTTGTGTTGTGAGTATTTGCAGCACATTTCTGTGTTTGGCTGCATTGTGAGTATTTTCGGCACATTTCTGTATTTGGTTGTGTTGTGAGTATTTGCTGCATGTTTCTGTGTTTGGTTGCATTGTGAGTATTTTCAGCGCGTTTCTGTTTTTGGTTGTGTTGTGAGTATTTGCTGCATGTTTCTGTGTTTGGCTGCATTGTGAGTATTTTCGGCACGTTTCTGTATTTGGTTGTGTTGTGAGTATTTGCTGCATGTTTCTGTATTTGGTTGCATTGTGAGTATTTGCTGCATGTTTCTGTGTTTGGTTGCAATTTGAGTATTTGCAGCATGTTTCTGTGTTTGATTGCATTGTGAGTATTTGCAGCGTGTTTCTGTGTTTGGTTGCATTGTGAGTATTTCCAGCATGTTTCTGTATTTGGTTGCATTGTGAGTATTTGCAGCGTGTTTCTGTGTTTGGTTGCATTGTGAGTATTTGCTGCATGTTTCTGTGTTTGGTTGCATTGTGAGTATTTGCAGCGTGTTTCTGTATTTGGTTGCATTGTGAGTATTTCCAGCGCGTTTCTGTATTTGGTTGCATTGTGAGTATTTTCAGCGCGTTTCTGTTTTTGGTTGTGTTGTGAGTATTTGCAGCACATTTCTGTGTTTGGCTGCATTGTGAGTATTTTCGGCACGTTTCTGTATTTGGTTGTGTTGTGAGTATTTGCTGCATGTTTCTGTGTTTGGTTGCATTGTGAGTATTTTCGGCACGTTTCTGTATTTGGTTGTGTAGTGAGTATTTGCAGCGTGTTTCTGTATTTGGTTGTGTTGTGAGTATTTGCTGCATGTTTCTGTGTTTGGTTGCATTGTGAGTATTTCCAGCGCGTTTCTGTATTTGGTTGTGTTGTGAGTATTTGCAGCACATTTCTGTGTTTGGCTGCATTGTGAGTATTTTCGGCACATTTCTGTATTTGGTTGTGTTGTGAGTATTTGCTGCATGTTTCTGTGTTTGGTTGCATTGTGAGTATTTTCAGCGCGTTTCTGTTTTTGGTTGTGTTGTGAGTATTTGCTGCATGTTTCTGTGTTTGGCTGCATTGTGAGTATTTTCGGCACGTTTCTGTATTTGGTTGTGTTGTGAGTATTTGCTGCATGTTTCTGTATTTGGTTGCATTGTGAGTATTTGCTGCATGTTTCTGTGTTTGGTTGCAATTTGAGTATTTGCAGCATGTTTCTGTGTTTGATTGCATTGTGAGTATTTGCAGCGTGTTTCTGTGTTTGGTTGCATTGTGAGTATTTCCAGCATGTTTCTGTATTTGGTTGCATTGTGAGTATTTGCAGCGTGTTTCTGTGTTTGGTTGCATTGTGAGTATTTGCTGCATGTTTCTGTGTTTGGTTGCATTGTGAGTATTTGCAGCGTGTTTCTGTATTTGGTTGCATTGTGAGTATTTCCAGCGCGTTTCTGTATTTGGTTGCATTGTGAGTATTTTCAGCGCGTTTCTGTTTTTGGTTGTGTTGTGAGTATTTGCAGCACATTTCTGTGTTTGGCTGCATTGTGAGTATTTTCGGCACGTTTCTGTATTTGGTTGTGTTGTGAGTATTTGCTGCATGTTTCTGTGTTTGGTTGCATTGTGAGTATTTTCGGCACGTTTCTGTATTTGGTTTTGTAGTGAGTATTTGCAGCGTGTTTCTGTATTTGGTTGTGTTGTGAGTATTTGCTGCATGTTTCTGTATTTGGTTGCGTAGTGAATATTTGCTGCATGTTTCTTCTTTGGTTGCATTGCAAGTATTTGCATCATGTGTTGTCAAATTGATGAGGATGTTTTCTTAATTTGCTGGTATTTTTTAATTTGCATGTGTTTTTTTCAGTTGCAGCACAGTGAGCTCTTTTGGTCACCGTAATTCGGATACTTTTTGATCATTGAACAAAAATGATGAATGAAGTGAAGTTAGTTAAGTGACATGTTTGATATTTTATTTAACACATGAGATGTAGACATTTTTATGCATCCAAATACATTTGGGGCTTCTGTTTAACTATAAAGAAGCACATTGTCAACACTGAACTGATTTGCACTTCCCACAGACAGCTAAAGTGACTTTCTTTCGCAGTTGGATGTCAAATATTTAGTCTGTCCCACAAAACTCTTAGATGAGACGAGTTCAATTCAAAGACAGCCTCGTTTCACATCCTCAGCCCGTCGGAGATAACAGAGTTCAGTGTTGTGGATGTGTGTTGCAGTGATGTACGAAACTTGTCCTCCATCACTTTCTCATTCCCGTTGAGTGAGCACAGTCAGATAGGACGCCAGGAGGTCAAGCAACAAGCTGTGCAGCAATGTGCCGCCCACCCACACAACATAATGCACACTATCATAATGACATTATGGCACAGAAGAGTTTTGACTAGAGGGTAGTCATTTTTACAGCTGTTATATAACAGATGGCACAAGTATTAAAACGTTAGTGTAGTTGAGATATAAAAACATACAACCAATAACATTTATAAAATCAAGAAATTTATGGTTTTATAAATGTATGCTGTCAAAACGATTAATCGTGATTAATTGCATCTAATGAAAATGTTTGTAAATATGTGTGAGTATTTTATGTATAGTAAATATATATATATATATATATATATATATATATATATATATATATATATAGTACAAAAAATTTATATATATATATATATATATATATATATTTTTTTTTTTTTTTTTTTTTTTTTTTACTGAAACAATAGGCTATTAAAAAAACATGGCTTTTGAATTTCACTCTTAAAAAATATTGGTGTCAGAAATCAGGATGCAAAGCACATTTGATATTAATTTGGAGACTGTAAACAACACCATCAATTGCTCTTGTCACCAGCTGTTTAAGACAAATACATTTCAATGTGAGTGTCCACAGTTGTCCATAGGGACAAAATGCAAACAGTGGTGTTTTTGTTGTTGCCCAAACATTTGCGATACGTGCAATTTATACAAACTCTTTGATTAAGCATTCATGAGCACCTTGAGTTCCCAGTGTTGTTGTGCATGTATAATGTTGTACTTATATAGTGCACATAGTATTCATAAAGAAAAACCATATGACCCACTTGAACAGTGGAAAGGGTGAATTTGTGGCAACAATAAACCCTGGGCTAACGTCTAAAAAAAATGATCACAAATAAGTTGGAAGGAAAATATTTAAACATTTATGTGCTACAAATATATTCTGTATGATTCTGTGAACTCGTCCTGTAAGCGGCTCTTAATTAGCCTAATGAATCTCATGACTCTACCATGACTCATAACACTCTCACACTTGCATACATAAAGAATTAGAGATCTACAGTGAGTGACCTAATTACCTGAACAAGTCGAAAAAGGGTTTCCCTACCCTGAGAGCAGAGATTCATAAGTTAGCCCACTAATAAAAATGCAATAGTGCCCTCATTTGCATATATGCAAATGAGCATCATTTCAATGCAAAACCTTTACTCTGTTGGCCTCGGTGTGCACCCTAACCACTCAAACTTTCCCTTTGATGTTATAAGCAAAGTCTGTCACCGATGATCCTTATTTGCATGAATCTGATACAATGCGTGCTGTGCAAATTATCACGCCCCTGGAGATATCAACCAGACAGAGGAGAAATTAAGCTCTAATTCAGAAGATAAGATATTTCAAGGGCCGAGAAAACGCAAATGGTACGAGGCGAATGCTGAATCAGGCGGTTCCGTGTGTTGTTGGCCCGGATTAAACCTTGTTAGTCACAGAGAGGCCTGACCGCCGATTCAACTTCACGGAGCTTATTACCGCAAAGAGATTCACACAATAGAGCTCAAAGTGCTTCCGTTAGTGCGGTAGATTTTTGTGGAGGGCTAATTCAATGAGTAATGAACAGATTCCGGTGTGTTCTTTACCCTAGGAGACTGTTTTGAACACTAAAATAAAAATTTGTTCTCTTGGATGTGAACAATACAAACAACTGACTGAGTAAAACCGATTCCTTATACGATTCATTGAGGAGTTGAACTAAAGTTATTGTTTATCTTAAGTCAGACAAAAAAAAGAAAAAAAAAAAGCTCTTGATATATGGCCCGTATTAGTGGATAAGATGTCAAATATCTTGGACAGTATGGCTGGATCAATTAAAAACATGCATTCTGTCTACTGGTGGGGATTTTTTCAAGTAGAATAGTCTTTCTGTAGATTAGTTACACCAGTAGAGGACAGCGAGTAACTGTCTTTTACTGTCTTTAACTGTCATTCAGGTGGCTGTTATGAGTGAGTCATTGAATCATTTACTCAACCGATTCATTCGAACCGCTCATTCATTAAGCAAGGGAAGAAAGAGTGTCGGTGCAGTAACTGACGTTTTCGTTGGCCATCCAAAACAGACAAGTAACTAGCGATTTGGGGTTTAAAAGGTAAGTTATTCATTATTTACTTCTTTTTGTATAAAAACACCACCAACTCGTGCTACCTCATGAATATTAACTTCTCAGAAACCAACCGATTTTTCCGATTTTGTAACGAAGGTTTGGACACATTTTATGAATTTAGCATAAGAAAGTCATTTAAACTCATTTAGATGGATGTTCGTCATGACATCCTAACGATGATTTACAAAAGCATGTTTTTTTGTTATGTGTCGGGAATGGGCTTTATAGACGCTTAATAGAGTGTGATATTGTTTTAATATTTTATGACAACAGAGCACATTTTGCCATCATTCTCCTTTGTGTTATTGTTCTAAATTTTTTTTGCCATTTTATCTATGTGTGTGTGTGTAATATATATATGAAAACATAGTTATTTTTTATATTTGATTCAGGCATGTTTGAGAACCACGCTTTCAGAGACACACTTTCAAACTATTTATGCATAAACCCAAAGGTCAACAAGTGAAAGGATTCGAAACAACATCCCCTTCGGTTACAGCTATTCTCTTTCGAGGCTGTGTGCTTCGAAGGCAATGCGACTACAATTTGAAAAGTTTGGAACTGTCCTAGTTAACTCACTGATCTTGCCTGTGGTTTGTTTTCCCAGCATGCCATAGCTCCCCCACCAGTGTAGTACAAGGGGCCGGCAGCATGTGTGCAGAGGCACAGCGATGGGTATGTTACCTATCCCAGATGGGTGTCTGTCTCATCCTTCCAACATTTTTGAAATTCAGATCAACTGATGTGACCTAAAAGTTTCACTATTAACAGAAAATGAGATTTTAACACTTTCAGAAGCAACGCGGATGCAGATATTGCAGGCATGCGTGTTTCAATGCTCTTTCGAAGACACTGAGCCTCTCCGTCCTTATAAGTTTGCTGGGATTTTTATTTCATATGTGCATTTGATTGCGTAGAATTATCCTTAAATGCTTAAATATTAGCATTAGTAGTGGTGATGCTTTTCTTACTTTTGGTTTTGATTGACAAAAGTCACCACATAGCTGAATTACAGTGCAATCCAGTGACTCGAATAGAAATTAAATAGATGCAAATCCACATATTGATGCAGTTCTGGATAAAAAGAAGGCAAAAGAGAGTGTTGCGGGCAAAATTTCACACCTGTATCGCTGTGCGTGTTTGTGTGGACAACAACTAAGCAAGACTGATTACCGGTCTGATTACTCTATGCAAATTACACTAATGTCCATGCCAAAAATAAATCTGAGGGAATCAGCACGTTTCAATCCGGCTCTCATTAAGAACTCCAATGAGGAAGAGTGCACACGTGTAGAAATGGAGCACGGAATTTATGTGCATTGATCTCCAAACCCCTGGAGCCTCAGTCGTGCCCTAGCCTGATTTTCTCCTCCGGTCTGTCCTCTGGGCACCCGTGTTCGCTGGCTGAACCTCTCACCGCTGGTCTTACTCTCCCGTGTGCAACTCACAGGCCAGCACGTTTCCTCATGGGTGTTTGAGCAGCAGCGCTTTGTGTCGGATTGCATCTTCTCCTTTTTGAAGGGAAATAAAAGTTCAGCGCTATGGATGAAAGCGAACCACATCTGTCTTTACGTGAACGCGTTCTTCAGTAAAATTAGCAACATACTGCGCAATAACTGAAACTTTTTCACCTTCAAAACCTGAAAATGTCCTCAAGATAGACGACCGTGTTGGCAAAATAAATTAGGCAGCATGTACTGAAGTATCTGTTCAATTACAATTCATACTGCATATATTACAACACTACTATAATAAGTCCTATTTTTAGAACGGGTTCCCAAACCTTTTTTGGCAACTGAACCCCTTTTTTCTAAATAATTTACTTGAAGTATTCCTGAGATTTAAAGTAATGTTCTAACTTTTCAATATATATGATTAAATAGATTTTTTGTATTTTGAGCAAACTTTTAAATGTATTCACTTTAATATTAATTAATTAATTCTATATATATTATATTGCAATTCTCTCTCTCTCTCTCTGATATATATATATATATATAAAATATATATTCTGTCTGTCTGTCTGTCTATCTATCTAGATAGATAGATAGATAGACAGACAGACAGACAAACAGACAGACAGACAGACAGACAGACAGATAGACAGACAGATAGACAGATAGACAGATAGATAGATAGATAGATAGATAGATAGATAGATAGATAGATAGATAGATAGATAGATAGATAGATAGATAGATTTGGCACACACATATATGTGTGTGTGTGTAGTGTAAAAAATTGTGTTAGTCTGTACTATAAATACAATATATTTTCAAAATGTAATAATTGTCTTTTATAGCAAAAGCAAATGATTAAAGTGTTATCTGGAAATATTATTTTGTAATATTAATATTAAAATCAATGTATAACTTTAATTTTACCTCAAATTTTCAAATTTAGTTTCATTTTACACAAAACTTTAAAGTTCATTTTAACATGCTCCTGCATCACAAGCCTTAATAATATTTTCTGCACACTCTATTTTTATATAGATTAAAACGTAAGATATTTATGTTATTTTCCCAACTGAAAATCTGACCCAAAGCCATCTCAAACCCACCAGTTTGTTGGGCTCAGGTTTGGGTGCAGATCTCTAATTCGAGAGACACAGACGGATAATTGATTATCTTCAGTCTTTGTGTCAAAAACAGTTCCAGTTGGAGGTCAGAGATTGGAGTTTGTTCCTCATGTATGGTCTGCTTTACTTTAAAACATCTGAGTCATGCAGGCTGAGATAGGGCAGCAAGGCCTCATGGGCCGCTCCAGAGCTGCACGCACATTCAGACCGCGCCGTTTTTGCACGGAAACCACCAAGTGCAGTCACTCCATCACCTGTTCTTGCCATCCAACCTCTCATCTTCCAAGCTATGCAGTCCACCCCCTGACAATGGAGAAAATGTTACTATTTTCAGCATCAAATATAGATGGTCTGCCCGTGCATGTTGTGGTGCACGTGAAGCGTGTTTGTATCCGTGTGCATGAGCGTGTGAGCCAGTGGAACTGGAGCGGTTCGTTTCATTAGCCGCGATGTTTCATTCATGAGAGAGCTTTTCACTCAGGCTCCACACCTCAAGACTCAGAGTCACGAAACGAGCTGCTCATGCAAACGGGCATGAAATCAGATGCGCAAAACTTCGATCCGTGGTAACTTTGTATTTCTGACATTCTTTTTCCTTCAGGTGCCAATGGACCATATGATGATGAAAACCATTCATCTATTGTATTATTATTACTGTAAGCATCATTTAATTGGTGTAGATCAGACATTTTGTATATTTTAAAAGACCAAAAAGGTCTTTATAGGCTCATTAGGCTCATTAAGACAGATACCATTTATTCATGTGAACAGCATTCTTGTTCTTTTTTAGAAACAGAAAAACACACACACACACACATATATATATATATATATATATATATATATATATATATATATATATATATATATATATATATATATATATATATTAGGACATTAATTAGCAATGGCTTGAATAATCTACCCCAGAAAGTTTATATTTTTAAGTGAAATATATCACATTAATTTCATTATTTTGTATTTATATTAATTTAACATTATATTTCTAACCCATACACATACACACCATTTATATTTCAATAAAAAGTGTACTTTTAATTTAATTTCTAACACCAATGACACCAGACACAGAAAACAGCGTGCCAGTTCTGAACTGAGTTCTCTTTTGCGTCTTCTTGAGCTCAAATGTTTTAAAATCACTTGAATGTTTAAACTGACAGGACCTAAAATACATTCAAGTGATTAAATTTCACTCTATGATGGTTAAACTTTGCAATTAACCCATGAATCACGTGCCTTTCGAAACGTGATGCCTGATCCTTATGGATCCACTTTGATCCCTATACTCGATATCGCACATGTGACTTTCATGGACATCGATGCTAAAATGAAATATCATGCAGTAATATAAAAAATACATGTTTAAGCCACGACACAGTTCATGTTAGAGTTAAACTTGGCACATTTTGTAATGTTTTTACCCCGTCCAAAACATTTTAGTAGTGGTATATTTGAGCATTGACCTGGGTTGATGGTGAATTTGGATAAATTCATCACTAACTCAAATGTCAACTTTCTACCAACAAACTAAGCTCCACATGTTGTTTGTCAGTTGCTTCCTTAAAGCCAAGCTCAGAGTTAAAATGATGAGAAAGTCAACAAGAGAGAAAAGGAGAAACAATTTCAGCAGTGCCCCGTCTGCGTAGTACGGCTAAATTGAAGAGGCTACGTGAATGCGCCTTTTGATTTGATTGCTTATGTAGATAGAGCCGGCAGAATGTTCCCTCTGAGCCTGTTTGCAAAAGAGGAGAGACGGATTTGAGGCAGGAGTAAATCCTGTCTGTGTCTACGGCGCTCAGAGGAAGACAGAAACGCATTACTCATGCGGCACCTTATCAGCTAAAAGAGTTTGGCTATTGGTGTGCAATTAGATGTGCTAATCCTTTACTTAAGAGAAGCCAGGAAAACAGCCGCCATGTTGGGTGGGCTTTGCCTAGGGGTTTTAAAGGGGACCTATTATGCCCAACTTGACACATTTCAAAGTTGCTTGACTGTTCAGAAACCACCTTATTTTTCACATATTTGACCTTGTTGCAGCACCTCTTTTCCTTGTCTGTCAGTAACGCTCTGTTTAATTCTTTCTCTATGAACCCATATGAGGCTCCGATTGGTCAACTGCTTTGAGTGTGTTACTATATGGTAAACGCGAGTTTCCACACACTACCGCTAACGCAACTCAACCAGGCCTCGCCCCTTTATTTTAATTTTAAATGTGGAGCATTGTGACGACAATCGAGGCGATTCAGGGAGTTGATATATAGAGAATAACTCCCTTTGGGGAAAAAAACTGTCTGCTTTTGTGATATATTTTCAAAATGTACATGCATTAACATTTACAGGACTGCACTGACTAATTTTTTACTATTCAATCCATTTCCATCCTGCATTATTTCCTACTGAATTTTCTGTATTCTGACTTGGATATACCTCACATGTGGTTATGAAATGGAATGAAATAACCAAGTATATTATTTAATCAGAAGTAATGTACATGATAAAATGAGTATTAACTGGGAATTTAGTTGTAGAGCCTACGAGCTACAAGAACTGTGTTTTAGGGCGAGACACTTGACAAATATTAGCGTGCGATGAAGAAGACACACTGGAGTCGACTGCTGAGAACAACAGATGTCACTGTTGGAGACGTCCTTGAAATGACACTAGAACTACAAAATTAATTTGCTCAGATTTGCCCTATTCAGGGGTGATCCAATTAGTGACACAAAATTATTTAAAATGCAACTTCTTGACCTTTACCCTCTTGCACTTTGACCCCGCATGTCCATTAGGTACAATGAGTTTATGCTGTCATTAGCCACACAAAGAAAAATGCTTAGAATAATGTTTTAGAATATGAATTTTAAGCTTATATTTTATTTCATATGAAATATTAAGTTAACTGCCACTGTTTCAGGGTTCTACTATAAACGTAATGTGTCAAAAATACAGTATATAATTGTTAAAACATGTAAAGGCCACAAATTGTTAACTTTTTCTAATCAAACTCTGCATTTAAAGTCAATATGAATAAGCATTCATAATCCGTTTCTATTCTATTATGTGTTATTTCAGAGTGAAACAGTGTATTAAGTACAAAGTGGGTGTTTTCCATTTGTTTCCCATATTTTTATTTTTTGGAAATTTATGTTAAATGTACGTTGTAAACAGTATGGCTGGAAATACTTTTTCAAATGTAAAATATATTGCATCTAAACCTTCCAATGTCAAAATATATTTAATTTAAAAAAAGTACTTCAGGGGCAAGAAAGTACATTCCCAATCTTAAAATACATTGTATGTGAATGCAAAATGTATTTAAAAATATATTTCTATGTAAAATATATAAATGGCCAAATATAAATAAACAGCATGGGTTTAGAAAAAATATTTTTCAAATATAAAATATATTTTATTTAAACCTTCAAGTGCCAAAACATACTTAAAATATATTTTTATAAGGCAAAAAAAAATCATTTCAAATACATTTTGGACAATAAATATTAATATCTCAAACATCCCACATAATAATCCTATTACCCCCTCTTCATCCAGTTGTTTCCAGTCTTCTTTCCACTGTCCTATTAAAAACGGCTGTCATTGAGACCCAAAATAACACATTTATTTGTTGGAACATGCTTTTTATTGCCATAAATATGCAAGGCCTGATGAATTATTTGGTTTATTGGAGTGTTACCTGCACAACCTGCCCTCATTTGCATCCTCAGTACCCTTATGTTGCCATTGCTTTGGCTGCGGCCCGGCAGACGCTGAGCTTGGCAAAAGTCTGGAGCTCCTCCAGCGCCTCCGTACGGCTGGCAGGCGGGCGGCCCCTGGGAGTCAGGATTGTGTGATAACACTTTGAAATGATAGTTTAGCCCAGGAGAGCACTTGACACGCAATATCTTCCCCGCTCCAATCGACAGGCAAAGCAAGCTCAGAGCAGGGTAAACATCGGCTCAGGGCGTAGGCACGCTGTGAGATCCAGAGGAAAGAGCGCTCATCACACGCCGGGATGCAGAAACGCATCCGGTCCGGCGCACAATTACCACTCTGTCCATCACGGGTCTCATCACCGGAGGCTTTTCTCACCCACCTCAGACGCATTTATTCTCCTCTTGGCCTGTCTGTGTATTCAGCCTCGACAGCTGCAAATAGACAACAGGTAATGTATTGACAGTCTAATAAAGAGTGTCGGCACTGGATATAAATCACGCAGTGCTGCATGTTTATTTGCAGGGGCGACTCTCACCTCTTTGTCGTATTAATAGTTATCCAGATGAGACGAAGAAGGTGTCAAGGGAAGGACGAAAGGTGTTCTTGAAACAACCAATTGTGAGTTTGCACTCTTTTTTTCTGTATCTCGAAAACACGAACAGTCGCTCTCACTAGACACAGACCGTTAGGCCCAAAACATATTCAACTGATGGGAGCACAAGCTGTTTTCTGTTCTGAAAGGGTCTTATACAGCTGGGAAAACAAATAAAGTACACTATTGTTCAAAATTGTACGTGTGAGAATGCACAATAAGTATGTACAACATCACTGTGCACTTGCTTTGGCTATATGCATGCACTGGAATGCAAGCAAAAGCTTGACGGTTGACTTGTTTTGAACCATCCATTCATGTCAAGTCAACTTTACTTATATAGCGCTTTTTGCAATGTAAATTGTGGCAAAGCAGCTTTACATTAACAACTAGCAAATAATTTTGGCTGTGCAGCAGCTCCCAAAGAAAATGGTGTCATTGTCCAGCTTATTCTATATATTATTGATTCATTCCGTTGCAAAGATCAATAGTTATTAGTCTAGTTAATTTATGTATATCAGCACTGGAGAAAACAGTGACGTAATCGTCCAGCTCAGCTCAGTTCACAAACAACGGCGCCAATGCAGGCGTACCAAGAACACTGCTGAATATCAAGCAAGTGTCCCCAATTTAAATAAACCAAAGGCTAGGAACCAAAACTCCAACAAAATGGAGAAAAAAAAAACCTTGGGAGAAACCAGGCTTAGTCGGGGGGCCAGTTCTCCTCTGGCCAACAGTGAACACTTGCCCGATACTCAGGCAGAGTTACAGATCATGAGTCCGATGGGTGTCGCAACAGTCAAAATATTTAATCCAGTTCCATCTAGTTTAAGATCTTTTTCATCACGCCGGTATGGGACGGTTTGTTGGGGATCTGTGCCACTGGCTGATGAGTCGGTAAAGCTAGTTCACACAGTCTCCGCCGACACTCCAGGGCCACGCTGCTGCCATGCACCGGCGCAGGTTCCCCTTTCGACCCGGACACGGCCCGGATCCAGCCAATCACATTAATTGGTATTAATTAGCTTAGACGCCATACTTCTTCTGAAGTAACGAGTACATCCAGTGTTATAGGAAGTGTTCGTGTTTGTGTTCGTATTCGTATGGGGTAGTCGTGGCCTAATGATAAGGGAGTCTGGCTTTTAACCTGAAGGTTGCTGGTTCGATTCCCATGCCGGCAGGAATTGAAAGTGGGGATTGTGAATAAACAGCACTCTCTCCATCTTCGATACTATGACTAAAGTGCCTTTGAGCAAGACACCTAACCCCTAATTGCCTCACTTGTAAGTCTCTTTGGATAATAACTAAATGGTGTTCCCGGTTCTGGCTTACCTGATCTATGCAGCCTAACAATCCTTTAACGGATATGTATGAAAGTGCTGACACATTAAACAATTAATTGCTTGTTACTTTTAGGGACGGGTAATAAACTGGTATGCATAAAGAGAGGTGGTTTTTGACACATCTTGCTTACTTGCAACTACTTCAAACAAAATGTTTCAAATATTCAGTGGTGCAAACCTTTTTATATCCAGCAATCTAGTTCAGAATCAGACCAGCAGTGATACTAAACAGACCGCTGTTTCCTTCGGCAAACAAATACAGGCTGTATATTAGGTCTGTCAGACGGAACAGAAGAAAAACTGATTTCAAGTTTGTTAAATATGCTTATTATAGGATATTAAATACAATTTTTTTAAATAAGTACAACTTTGAGTGCTGGCCCAGACTGACGTTATGCAGCACTCCTTAAACTTTCAGTGTGAATTTTGCCAGATGTTTTATTCGGGAAGGGTCTGTCTGAGACTTCAGTCGACCTTCACAGCACAGAAACAACCACAGCAGCGGTGAGGGTGGACTGAATGTGTTTGACAGCTTACATTTAAGGAGATCACAGCAACCTTGACTGTGTGCAGTCATCACACCAAGGACTTTACTGTTCCAGAATCCATACAAACTATAAAAACAACCCAAAAGAGCAGCCAGAATGTTTTAAAATGGAAGCATTTTACAATGCATTAGAATTGATTATATTAGCTGAATTCATTGAGATGAATGAGAATGCAAGCATATAGCTGTCGTACGATAAACTGTCCATTGAAAGAGGGACTCAAGCCATATCTAGACCATCATATCACCCAGATTTGAGGGCTACTTTCACCAACACCATGTGGATAAACAACTTTAAATATCCCATTTGTTGATTTGATGCCCACCTAAAAGCACGCAACGCATCCAAAATCGATTCCCTTCTATATTTTATGCAAAAACAATATGTCAATGGAGTAGTATACAATATTTCAAAATACATAGTCTTTTAAAAACAGTAGGCAAAAAGTACTCGAATGACCTGTTCCCAGTTCTGGCGAGATTTTGTGCATTTGATGAGACCACAGGAGAAGAGTTATGAATAGTGGTGAAGTGACGCAACTAATGCCGTAGGTCACAAGACAACTAGGGATGTGCCTGTGACATGACAAATCGAGTCTTCCCTCGAAATTGGGTCTCCCCAAATTGTCAGTTAACAATTATCCCAAGTATATGCAAATTGACCCTTCGCCAGGTTGATTGACAGGTGATCTGACCAATCATAACCCCGAATCTGCCATTTTGTCTGACAAAGCAGTCAGGGGATTTAGATTAGTTAGATAAACGTTGGTGAACTTGAACTTGAAGAATTGCACTTTCCGCACTTGAAACAACATTCCTTCTGGTGTTCATTCATGTTTATTTGATGCTATAAATGAACTAGTATGAAGAGATGATCGCTTCACGAGCCGCTTGAAGGAGCGACACATTAAAGAGACACTAGACGCTATTTATTGTTTAAACTTCTTTAAAAAATTACAATATTTTAAATGTGAAACTGTTTTATATTAAAAGCAAGCTGCTCTGTCTTGTCTGTCGACACGTTGTCAGTGTCCTCTTTGCTCAGCGATGTAGAACATGATGTGTGGTGTGAAAGCACACTACACCTGAAGCCTAAATGAAAATGAATAACCCATTCTACGGAGCCAGGACATGGTTAAGCTTGCTGCAGATCTCTTCATTTTTTCCATCACCATGTCCCTTTAGGGCAGGGGCGTCCAAACACGGCCCTGGAGGGCCACTGTCCTGCTGAGTTTTGCTCCAACCCTAATTAAACGCACCTGAACCAGCTAATCAAGGTCTATCTAGGCATACTAGAAACTTCCAGGCAGGTGTTTTGGAGCTGGTTGGAGCAAAACTCTGCAGGACAGTGGCACTCCAGGAATGAGTCTGGACACCCCTGCTTTAGGGGCTCCGTAGAATGTGTCATTTCCTTTCTGAATATATAGAGTTCCTCCCAAGGATCCTTCAAATTGAGACAGCCTTCAGTTGCACTTGATTACGCTTTACTAGTGTAACGATCGTCAGCCTAAGTGCCCGCTATAACCAGCAGAGGGCACTCCACCATGGACTCACTCACTTACTCTCCCCTTCATGTAACTACACTTCCCAGAAGCCCCGTAGCCATCACACAACCACTCAGACACATGCACACTACAGTTCCCAGAAGCCCTTGCATTATCACTGATCACCCCAGCCAGCTGCAGCACATTATCAGCCTTATATAAGCATATTGCACAAACACACCCGTGCGAAGTCTTGATTAACTAACCGTTATCATTTCTGAGCGTTATTCCGTGTCTTGTTTTCGCGGTCTTGTTTTCTGCCTGTCTGTTCTGTTTATTGATTGTTTGCTGCCTTCCTTGTTGGACTAACCGCTTTGGATTATTGGACTATTGTTTGCCTGCTGCCTGCCTTCGACCTACCCGCCTGTGTACTGTTTACACCTCTGCCTTATCTCCGACATCCCTGTTTGCTATCGTCTGACCCTGCCTGTTGCACCATTCTGTGCTTCAATGAAGCCATTTGGATCTCATCCGCTGACTCGCCCATGCATTACAACTAGAGCCGTACTAGCACACAGCCTTCCATTTGAGAAACACCAACGTCTCAGAAAGTCTGACGGTCGATTGAAAAATAAACAGCAAATAAATTACTTTCGAATATTGACTATACTAAACACTGAAACTCTAGAACGTGCAAAAACAGACCTCATTCACTCACGTACATTTTTGCTGCTTCTTTTCCTTTTAATGGTGGTCGGCAAACCCACTTGAAGGTGCATACCGCCACCTACTGGACGACACCTGTGATCGGGCTTAGGGTAGCCGATACCGATCGGTTAAAAAATTGATGAATCGCCCCAATACCAATCCTTGAGATAGCATCAGGACATCAACATGTTTTTTAATGGTCAAGTTTTAAACAAAATGCAGTTCCTACTATACAGTATGCCGATTCGGACGCAACCACTGGCGTGAGTTTGGGCGGAACTATCTGTTTGCTTGACCAATAGCAGATGGGGAGTGTCCAGGATTATTTTTTCGTTACATAAAATACATATTTCTTTCACAAAAGTTCATCTAAGAAACTCATTATTTTGAAAAGTCCAGCCAATAACAGCTACGTTGACACCTCCGACAGCTTATTAGCACCATAACAGTAATTTGGAGTATATCTGAGCCGGATTTGCCGTAATTAGATTGTCTCTTTTTCTCGCCCTCCTGCTGCACTCTTTCATTTGAGTGATACACATTTCCACTTGTTCCTCTTCAGCCCATAAATACATTATTAATGAAAGAATAATTTTTTATGGCGTGTCATGATAGCAATAAATGGCAGAATGTTTGCCAGAGTTAGTGGCTGCCAGGAACGCTAGTGGCCAGATGGCTGGCATTTCCAAATAAGAAAAAATAAATTAAATAAACAAGGATGGAGATGAAACAAGAAGACATGCTGCGAACCTGCTTTTTTTAATCAAAAAGTATTTTTAGCATCTTTTACATTTTTTTGTTTGTCAATTAAGAACACTTAGCAGTAATAGTGTCATACGCTAACCTGTGATAACATTTACTGTCACCTCTCAATAATTAATATCTGTCTCTCTTGAACATTCGCACATTATAGCTAATAGCATTTTAATTATCCTTCATTAAAATATATGACAGTTTGAAAACCCAATGTGATCTCATTGGTATTCATAGGTATTTGTGTGTAAAATGTACTAGGTCAGGCACCGGAATGTGTAATATCACACATTTTTTAGATGTAAATGATTGGAATTGTGGCTGAGGTTTTATTCTAATAATTCTAGTAGCAATTTTCCAAGTATTCATAATTATTGCAGATCTAAAAACGTTTACGTTTCAGATGCTGTCAAGACATCGATCTTGTGCATTTCATTGTCTATCCAAATGTACAAAAATGCATGCGTATACTTTACAATTTTTCACAGCTTATCTAATGTGGTTATGTTTGGATGCATAGGGACAAATACTATGTGTATATCGAAAATATTTTTCATTTAAAGTTTGAATTAAGTTTGTGTGGTTCATTGTTGTTTTTAACTAAAGCTAAAAAATGATTAAACATAATTTTTGGTAGCTGCAATAAAGGTGCAATAAAATAAAATATGAGAAAAAGAACTTAAGAAAAGTATTACAAGTACTAGAGGTGAAGCGAAATAAAAATAAATCTATATATATATATACACACACACATATAATCCAATTAAACATCTCTCTCTCTCTCTCTCTCTCTCTCTCTCTCTCTCTCTCTCTCTCTCTCAGAATAACTTTTACTGTCTTCTTTTGGCATCATACAACTTCAGTACTTGTTTTCCTCCCAATTTCTAGAGGACCACAAACAGCATTTCCCGTATCCATAAACCAGCTGTTCCAAAAACATGCTAAACTTCCCAGAATTCAAGTTCAGTCCATTTGCATTTAACATGTGCCTCGTTTTAACCGAACGCACTGGGCTATATAATGAGAGGCGGCTGTATGAACGCCTGATTGTCTCCCAGGGTTGATGTATTCCTCTGGGAGGGCAGAAGGTGAAGATCCCATTGCTGTTACACCTGAGGCAGCTGGTTGAACCCCTTCAGCTGTAGACGCTACGACGCCGCCTCCTCTGACAGGAGCCAACTCCTGATTGAGCTGCGCTTTTGTGCGCCGTCATTATCGTTAAGTAAGCTGCTGTCTTTCTGCCTAATGAAGACTGAGATCATTCAAGCAGGACATTATGAATAAGGTAATCAAAACTGAAGCGTCGCTCTCTAAAATGATTTCACGAATGGGTCACATTTATTTATGGATATGAATATGGCAAATTAACAAGTGTGTTAACTTTGTGTCATAATTGTCCTTTTATTGTCTCTGTTTATAGTTCCTTATACTGCAAATTACCTTAGTTGATTAATAATTGTTGGAAACATTTACATCTTCCTTTAGATTCTCTTATATCTATCTATCTATCTATCTATCTATCTATCTATCTATCTATCTATCTATCTATCTATCTATCTATCTATCTATCTATCTATCTATCTATCTATCTATATATATATATATATATATATATATATATATATATATATATATATATATATATAAGCTGGTCAAGGAGCTTCATATGCATCGTGAATAGACTATTAGCTTAAGCGTGCATATATTTCCAATCACATACTCAATGATTTAGAAAATAATTTAAGTTTAAATAGTGGTCTCAGAGCTTTGCATTCAACAAATGGCTTTTCCCAGGTGTTGGTCGATAAAAGAACATGCTCATGAAAACATATTTTCAAAGCCATGCTAATGGTTTGGACCCTAGAGGTTTTTTGCTGTGTAGTTCTCTCAATGTCACAATAAAAGAAGCTCGAGCTCCCTGCTTGGTTTGAGTCCGAGTCACAGGTCAAGTGTTTGAAGTGAAAAGCCGTGTGAAAATCTCTATTGTATGGAGAAGGGTAAGGCGGACTGACACTCTTTAACAGTTAGCAGAGCTGGTTCAAGGTCTCTCCTTGACATCTGAGAATTGAACGGTCTGTTTTTCTGAAACGAAGAGAAGAATGGTACTGTACGACTTTTGCTGTCTTTAAGACACGATAGGTTGTTCTTACAAGAGAAAGAGAATTTGATAACGCTTTATTTTACAGTGTCATTGTTAAACATGCTACATGTGGTTCCTGTAGTAATAACTAGGAACTGTGTATAATTACATGCAATTAACCCTAAACCAAACCCTCATCCTAACCCTAACCCTATAGTAAGTACATGCAGTTCATTATTATTACACAGTAATTAAATGTATTATTACAATGTAATACTGACACCTTAAAATAAAGTGTAACCAAGAATTATAAAGCCTTAAGCTTTAAGATAGTTCTGACATAGATTTTTGTTTTGTTTTGTTTGTTGTTATTTTGTAACCTAAAATATATATATATATATATATATATATATATATATTTTGAAACATAATGGATCCATCCAACCACACATACATCCACCCACCCGTCCATCCATCCATCCATCCATCCACCTTCTTACTCAACCATCCATCCATCCACCCACCTATCCATCCACCCACTCACTCACTCACTCACTCACTCACTCACTCACTCACACACACACTCATTCACTCACTCACTCACCAATCCATCCACCCATCAATCCACCCATCCATCCACCCACCCATCTATTCATCCATCCATCCACCCATCTATCTATCCATCCACCCACTCACTCACTCACTCACTCACTCACTCACTCACTCACACACTCATTCACTCACTCACTCACTCACCAATCCATCCACCCATCAATCCACCCATCCATCCACCCACCCATCCATTCATCCATCCATCCACCCACCTATCCATCCATCCACTCACTCTCACTCACTCACTCACTCACTCACTCACACACACACTCATTCACTCACTCACTCACTCACTCACCAATCCATCCACCCATCAATCCACCCATCCATCCACCCACCCATCCATCCACCCACTCACTCACTCACTCACTCACACACTCACTCACTCACCAATCAATCCACGCATCCATCCACCCACCCATCCATCCATCCGTCTATCCATCCATCTATCCATCCATCCATCCATCCACCTATCCATCCACCCATCAATCCACCCATCCATCCACCCACCCATCCATCCGTCCATCCATCCATCCATCTATCTATCCATCCATCCATCCATCCATCCATCCACCGTCTTACTCACCCATCCATCCATCCGTCCATCCATCCATCTATCCATCCATCCATCCACTCATCCATCCATCCATCCCTCCATCCACCGTCTTACTCACCCATCCATCCATCCCCCATCCACCCATCCATCCACCCATCCATCCATCCATCAGTCCACCCACCTATCCATCCACCCACTCATCCATCCATCCATCCATCCACCCATCCATCCACCCATCCATCCATCCATCCATCCATCAATCCATCCACCCACCTATCCATCCATCCACTCACTCACTCACTCACTCACTCACACACACACTCATTCACTCACTCACTCACCAATCCATCCACCCATCAATCCACCCATCCATCCACCCACCCATCCATTCATCCATCCATCCACCCATCTATCCATCCACCCACTCACTCACTCACTCACTCACTCACACACTCATTCACTCACTCACTCACTCACTCACCAATCCATCCACCCATCAATCCACCCAACCATCCACCCACCCATCCATTCATCCATCCATCCACCCACCTATCCATCCACCCACTCACTCACTCACTCACTCACTCACACACTCACTCACTCACCAATCAATCCACGCATCCATCCACCCACCCATCCATCCATCCGTCTATCCATCCATCTATCCATCCATCCATCCATCCACCTATCCATCCACCCATCAATCCACCCATCCATCCACCCACCCATCCATCCATCCGTCCATCCATCTATCTATCCATCCATCCATCCATCCATCCATCCACCGTCTTACTCACCCATCCATCCATCCGTCCATCCATCCATCTATCCATCCATCCATCCACTCATCCATCCATCCATCCATCCCTCCATCCACCGTCTTACTCACCCATCCATCCATCCCCCATCCACCCATCCATCCACCCATCCATCCATCCATCCATCAGTCCACCCACCTATCCATCCACCCACTCATCCATCCATCCATCCATCCATCCACCCATCCATCCATCAATCCATCCACCCACCTATCCATCCATCTATCCATCCATCCATCCATCTATCCATCCATCCATCCATCGCAAAGAAAATATATTAAAAACTGCTCAATTTAACTTTTGTATACAATACAAAAAATGTACTCGGGTTATCTAAATGGGTTATTTAAGAAAGTCTTAATGGTAAGAGAAAGTGTAAAAATGTTCATGGAACAACCTTGACTAACATTAAGAATTCATTCCAGAAAATAAAATAAAAAAAAATCGAGCTGTAATATGACACCTTTAAAAGATTTAGAAGAGGAAAACAGTCACTATCCGACTATTTTCGCATATATATCATGACTTGCAAAAACAGTCTAACCTTTGAAATTAAGGTGACTGACTCAAAGATTCTCATTGATGTTTATAATATTCCATATGCGCAGTGAAGCTCGTGTCCCTGGAATTGACTTCTCAAAAACAGATTAGTGTGGGTTGACTGCTTCAGAAAATTGCTGACCTTTCCCACCTTGTAGCAACTAACACAGTTCTGTCACTGTAACATCTGAAGTGGCCAATAAAGTTTAATCGTCCAAACATTCATTCTTCCATTAACAAAGTGCAGAGCCGCCTCTAATGGAGTGAGGGTCAGGACTCTCTGCTTGTGTCTCTATGCAGGAGCTTTCTTCGATACAATGAAGCACACACAAAACACATTCAAGCATACACTCATACAAATAGACTTCTAATAAAGCTGTATCGAATATCCAGACAAGCTACATTCGGAGCAGCTGTGAAACGTCACAATACATTGAAGTTATTTCATAAAACGTCAGCAACAGCAATACGATAAAAGACACAATATGCTTCATTGGTCTGTAAACCATTCATCTATAAAGTCAGCCAATTAGATTAGAGTTTGCCAGATTGAGATGTTGTTATTTACGTTATTTTAGCGTACAGTCGCCACGTGATGTCCGTGGCCTCCATGCAACCCCGTGCTTTTAACGTCTCATTCTGTTCGACTCCGGCGCTCCAAGCTTTGTTTTTCCTCCCGACTTGCGGTCTAGTCTTTGATCACAGCTCTGCCCTGAAGGCAGCCTGCCAAAGCTAAACTTATCCAAACCACTTTCTCTCACCTCCAAACACACCGTAAGAACCGCTCCGCATCTCAACCGGTGTTTATTCTCCTCCGTCCATCACGACCTGCCACTCATCATCACTCAAACAGACTCAAGAAGTTTCTATGTTCAGAAACAACCGTGAAAGATGAAAGGAGAGTCGGCGGCGGGGACACATCAACCCCGGCGAACGCGGGTAAATTTGAGGTGCGTCCTCCTTCATCTGTAATTTCCACGTCCTCAAATAGAGATTGACTTCAGCTGCCCTCCAAACAGAGCGAAACGGGATGCGTGGGTCACCGAGGTCTGGTCTGACTCGCTCTAAGAGGGCGTCCCACTGAGATAATCACCGTTTCCATCGCAGCCCTGGCTGGCTGTGGCCAACCCAGACCTGCTTCAGACCGGAGGATGGATTGTTGGACGGCTCTCTGATTATGCATTGAAAGAAGGAAGAGTGCAGAGAGGGAGAATTTTCATGGAGCCAGAACTGTAATTATATGATAAAGGGGATCAAATGTAATTAAATGACCACAGAGAAAAGTGTTTGTTCACAAAAAAAAAATCACTTCATCACATGATCACAATTGTTTAATTGCTTTCTAAAGGCCCCAGAAAAGTTGTATTATGTAATATTAAAGTTTTAGTAATATTTTGAATAATGTTTCAGCACTCGTTTTAATTGTGGATTAAATGAGTAGAATTTATTTTTATATTTTCAATTTTAATTTTTATAATTGTATGCGCTTTTGTTATTTAGTTTTTAAAATACAAATAGTTATTTCATTTTACTTCACATAATTCAAACTTTTTCAGTTAAAGCAACATTTTACATTTTTTTGTCATCGAATATTTTGATTCATTTCAATTAACAAAGTATAGTTTAAGGGTTTCAGAACACCCGAACCCCAAAGTGTGAGGACCCACTTGGAATTGCTCTGTTTATTGCTATTATTATTATTATTTTCCAAAATGAATCGCTTTTTTGAAGGCCTAAACATGCTCGAAAACTAACGCAACTCACGCATGCGTCAGAACCTGCGAAATAAAACTTCAACGGTGTGCGCCTCCGGCTCCGTTTGACGTACGTCTACAAAACTCGGTACATAGATGTGAAGTCCCATTACCTACAAAAAAGTCTCTTTGAGCAAAGTCCTAAATGCAACAGGAAGTCAGATATTTTGAATTTCCTCTGCAATTTTTTAAAAATCTGTTAATTTTCGATGATAAACAATACAATTTTTTTATTTTGAACATTTATTTTCACACCTTGGTGTGAAACCTGTATAGAGGTAAATGGGAAATGATGGCAAACATAATATTTTTTAATGTAAGAATTCATGTAATTATTTTTATTTTTATTTTTTAAAGATAGAGTGACTGATCCTGGAATATTCACTTTTGAAGAAGAACTCTTCATTGGATTCGCCAAAGTTTTCCAGGTCGGTGACATTACATTAACTTTAAAAGATCTTTAACCGCCGACTGTCTAAACACACAAGTTTTCTAAAGTACACATTTCTTTGGTCAAGGTTTGTATTTCCTAACTCAGTATGGGACAGAATTGTCCTTTTTCAGTGCAAGTGCCTTGCAGAGCAGCCATCTGCTATGAAGACCTCGTCATTTCAAGACACAGCAGGTTGTTTGTTAAAGCTATGCTTTGTAAGATGAATTATGATATAATATATTCAAAACACCTGTGGTGTTATAAAATAACCAGATAATTGAGGGCAAAGAACAAAACTTTATCGGTCCCATGCCGTATCACTGTGAATTATTATTAAGACAGCACGTGATATTCGGTGGTGTTGACTGATTCACTTCTGATAATGTCTTTTCTTGTGGATTAATTCATTTCCTAACTCCCCCTTTTTTTGTTCATTAAGAAAATACACCTGCCAATCAATCACTATTATTTTACTGATTAGCAACTAGTGCTCTGCAAATGTTGGCAGAGTCTCCTTGAAACAAAGATCACTGATCAATAAATATCACTCTAAGTAATTGCAACTATAAAGGAAAATACAAAAGATGCAAAGCTGTTTGGAATCGCCTCTAAGAGCCAATCAAGTCGTATTTTGCTAGATTGAATTAGCGAGTGATTTGATAAATATAAAGACTTGAGGTTTGCGAGAGAGGAGGCAAGGATGTAGGTGGCAGGGCTATTATTGTAACTAACAGAAACATTTAAAAACATAAAAAATACTATACAATATTCAGTATTTGGCTGGTGTTGATGTCGATCAAATCAAAATGGGGCAGTTTTGCCCTCATAGCTTGAATTTTAGGCTCATTCTAACTGCATTCTATAGGCCTCATCACCAGGCCTGGGTGGGTTACTTTTAAAATGTATTTCAGAATACAATTACCCTGCCTCATTGCTTGATGTATTTAACGGTAACACTTTAGTATGGGGAACACATATTCAATAATAACTATGACTTTTGCTCAATAAACTCCTAATTTACCTCTTATTAATAGTTAAATGTAGTAGCATTTAAGTTTAGGTATTGGGTAGGATTAAGGCATAAATATGGGCTTTATAAGTACTAATAAAAATCCAATATTCTAGTAATATGCAATAAGCAACTAGTTAAAAGTGAGTTTGTTCCCCATACTAAAGTGTTACCTATTTAAGTAATATATTATGTATAATGCTCAGGGTTGGGTAGGTTACTTTTAAAATGTATTTCACTACAGATTACAAATTACATGCTTTAAAATGTCATTTGTAACATATTTTGTTACATTACTCAAGTTTAGTAACTTAATCTAAATACTTTAGAATACTTTGGAATACTAATAAGTGTGAAACAAACACAAAAAAGGTAATTGCACATTTTTATCTCACAATTCTGACTTTTTCCCTCAGAATTGCGTGATATAAAGTTGCAATTGTGAGTTATAAAGTCAGAATTAGGAGATATAAACTCACATACTAAATTCATAATTGCAAGAAAAAAAGGCAGTTTTGCAAGTTTATATCTCCCAATCCTGACTTTATAACTTGCAATTGTGAGTTTAAATCACACAATTCTGAGAAAAAGAAGTCAGAATTCTGAAATACAAACTCACAGTTGTGAGGGGAAAAAACAAATTGTGAGAAAAAGTTGCAGTGAGTTTTTTTTTTACAATTATCTCACAAACAACGATCACAAAACATGAAAACAGTCGAAAACATGAAACTGAACTCCGCTTTTTCAGACTGTCAGAGTCACCAATTGCTGTTTAAATGACATTAAAATTCAAAGTAATCACTTTGGTAATCTAAAACACTTTTCAGATGTAACTGTAATCTGATTACCACCCATTTAAAATGTAACTGTAATGAAATACAGTTACTCAAATAAAAAAAGATGCTTATAAGTCCAGATGATGTAGGCACAAACCAAGCTACTAATAATGTTCCTGCAGTTGTTTTGACGCATCAGTCTCATTTCATACGCGTTCAGACAGACTGTCAGGTGGGTTGGTGTTTTTTGGGTCCAGAGGGAGTGCTGGTATACGGATATGTCTGCAACTCACCGTGACGGGTCCAATACAATACGATACAATGAAAACTCTGCAATCAAACAATGACCATTGTTCATATTGATATGTAAATATAATATCCTTGTGTGCCTCCAACAAAAATGTCACATTTTAAACCCAAACCTGGTGATTGCGCGGCGCACTCTGCTGTGATCGGTGTGTGAATGCGATATTGTCTGAGGGTTTTTGTCTCTGTACATCCTTGTCAGCGGAGCTGGAACTAGCCGGGTCACGTAGACGTGCCTCAGCCCAAACCAGCTGTCAGCTGTGGGGTTTGGCTCCAGCTGCCTTGAGCCGTTCTGGGCCCGAGCTGCTGGGGTTTTTCTGCCGATAGCGCCTGGAAGCCGCAGTCACACTCACAGATGCCTAACTAGGATCTCGTGGTGCATTGTCTTTCTCCCATTTGGGCGATGTCTGCGCCGCATGTTAATTACGAATGTTTATTTTCATCTCCGAGCAATGTATAATTAGGTTTTTTTCCCCCTGTTTGTATTGCACTTGCTATTGTGGACAAGATGTTTGACTATTTGACAGTTATTAGAAATGATTGGCAAGTAGTGTTAATGAAAAGTCACGTCTTGACTGCACTGAATGTGGCCACAAAACTTGAACACTAGTTTTTTTCTAAAAATTGCAATAAAATATACGAAATTATATTTTGTATGAAGTAATGTTTTTTAGTGTGATTCCCCAACCCCCCCCCTTCGTTTTGGATTTTAATGCACATTTTCCATCCTAAATTCTCATTTATGTTTTAGGGTGTGCTCACACTTGTAGTTTGCTTTGCAAAACAAAAAACATTCAGTCCTGGTCCACTCATATGTGTAGCCTGTGTAACCCCTCTACCCAGGTCCTACTCGCCCCGCTCTGCGCGGGCCTCAAACCCGGGTCTCTGGCATGGGAGTCAGACACTCTAACAAGGAGGCTCTGTTAAGATCAAAGCAGTGCGAACACTGCGACTACTAGCCGGCCTCCGTTACACCTGCATATGGTGGTATTTTGATCAGCTCAGAATTTGTGAAGAGCTCATAAAATGTATATGAGACACAACAGCGGCAGGAATGCCTCCGTCACACACACAAACTACCCTCTGCGAGGAGACGCGGTTCTGACGCCTGTACCGGACTGCGATGGGCAAAAAAACGATATGCGTGAGAATTCTGTCCTTTTTAGGGTCTCATCTTCCGGTTTTTGGTCTGTTTTGCACAGTTCGTTCAAACCGCACCAGAGTTTGTTTGGAAGCGGATGAGACCCATCTTTTCAGAGGTCTCGGTCCACTTGTTTGGTGCGTGCCAGGGTTCGGATTGCAGCGTGTCAAACATGTTCAAATGAACCGACTATGGCAAGCCGTTTTGACTTTTATTCATTCTCGGGATATGAACTTGTGAAGTCAACAATTACATTTTCACTTGTTAACTTGTTAATAAAAATGTTAATTTCTCATATCATGAATGTGATTGTTACTATATATCAGCCGTTTTAGATATCAGAAATTATATTGATAACAGGAATTCATTTCAGATATCAGAAATGAACATTTTTACTAGTAGAAATTCAATTGTTGATATCAAGAATAGACATTTCAACTAGTGACAATGTAATTGTTGATATCAGAAATTTGCATTTTTACTAGTAAGAATTGTATTTCTGAAATGTGAAACTGGAATTTCAACTAGTAAGGAATGAATTCTTGATATCAACAATTGAATTTGAATGGCAGCCTATGGCGAGATTTCACTAGTGAAAATACAATTGTTGATATCAAGAATGATAGTTTTTACTAGTGGAAATTGAATTGTTGATATCAAGAATGAACTTTGTTACTAGTGGAAATATAATTCTTGATTTCAAAAATTGCCATTGTTACTGGTTAAAGTTCACATCCTGAGAATGAATAAACGTCAAAACGGCTTGCCATACCGCACTAACACCGTAATCGCACCAGGGTTTGTTTTCATCGAACCAAACATGCCAAGTGGGAACGAATTTCCATCATTCTCAATCGTGATTATCATTAAAGAGATAGTTCACCCAATAATTAAAATTCTGTCATCGTTTACTCCCCCTCAAGTTGTTTCTGTATACATTTCTTTGCTCTGTTGAACAGAAAGGAAGATATTTGGAAGAATGTTAGTATTCAAGCAAATCTCACCCCCCATTGACCACCATAGTATTTTATTTCCTAGTATGGTAGTCAATGGGGGGCGAGATCTGCTTGGTTATAGTTGAAAAGTAGTAATAAGTTTTAATATTGATGCAGATAAATTGTAAAATCTGTTTGTTCCCATAATAGCCTCAATGAATCTTCAATGGTAACAGCATGGAAGGGTTATGCAAAATATAATCTCATTTATTCTTTTTTTATTATTATTTTAAGGAGAGATATGATGTAGATATGTTCATAGAAGAGTTTGTGAAACATCTAACTCAAAATTAATTTTCAGTAAAGCAGCCCATGCAATTCAGAGGTACGACAAACTTATTATCATGCACTTTTTTTAATACTATGAGACGAATATATAATATACCGAGCTGACACAGTCCTGAGACCCTGGCCCTGTTTTGTTTACACCTGTTCCTGGTTTTAAACACAGCATGACAAGCATCCCGCCAGGAAATTAGCTAAAGATAAACGCCTCAGCAAGCAGGTGAGCAATTTCTCTCCGGACTGCTTGATTAATGAAGCCCGCGCTGAGAGGGAGCACAAAACCAACAGCTCATAAAAAACTCAAAATAACAGGAAACGTCATTTAAAGGCAGGATTCGTTCAAACACGGGGGTGAAATATGCTTCATGTTTTTCAACAGATGCCCGCTGGGGGAAAAAAAGGGTGGAAGGTGGAAAACCGTATAAGATTTCAAATCATTTCAGCTGCTATGAGATTTATACCCCCCAAAAGATCCAGGTGTTTCTTCAACTATGGCCATGTTTGTCCATGTACAAAATAAACTCATAAAACGCTTTTGCACACTCTCACTGCTGTCATTTGTGTGGACAGACACACCTGCACCAGACTTTCATTTCCACAATGTCAATGATGTATTCAATAGCATAATAGATGAAAATAAATTTAATAGTTTAACAGCATTCTGTGATGGAAATGAGGGTGGAAATGTCATTGTAAAACGCTCTAATTTCACGTTTTTAACAGTTCGTGTTGCTTAATATTTTAAGCCGTGATGCATTACATTCAAATGTTTAAAGACAGTTATAATGTTTCAAAAGATTTCAATTGCAAATAAATGCTGTTCTTTTGAACTTTTTCTATTATCATGTGAAGACTGGAGTAAAAATGCTGAAGATTCAGGTTTGATCTATTTAGCATTTTAAATTGTAATAATAATTCACAGTATTACTGTTTTTGATCTAATTTCATCTTTTAAAAAACAACATAATTGACCCTTCGCAAAGACCCGCCCCCTTTAGTTACTGTTGCTATGCGCTCTCACGCCACACATCATGTTCTCACGCAGTGAAAAATACATTGCGGAGCAAAGAAGACACTGACAACATTTGAAACAGCTTCATATTTAATATATCGTGATTTTTTTTTAAAGAAATTTAAACAATAAATAGCGTATAGCGTGTTTTTAATGTGTCGTGACAGATCGCTGTAGCTCCTCGTGAACCGATCGTCTCTTTATACTTTTATAGCATCAAATAAACATGAATGAACATCAGAAGGAATGTTGTTTCAAGCGCCGAAAGACGCAGGTACAAGTTCACCAACGTTAATCTACTAACTCCCCTGACTGCTTTATCAGACAAAATCGTGGATTATGATTGGTCAGATCACCTGTCAATCAAACTTTTGCGAAGGTTCAATTATTCCAAACTTTTGTCCGGTGGTGTAAAGCATTGTCATCTAAGTATTGACATGAATTGTGTTTATATAACTCCTTTATATTATAATAATTTAATTAATACATATAATAATTCACGTTTTATGATGGAAGTTCTATATTTTGTCAGTGACCTTCATATAACAAAGCTAAAATATATTAGTTTTAATAAAAATAATCCCCGGTGACATAACAGTGCTTGTGGTTTTACAACATAAATATATGTTTTTATTAAACTAAATAAATTAAACTAAACATTCCGAGAAGTCATCACGAGACAAATAATAACAACGACAAATGAAAATGCGTATTCACGTATTCATTAAAATATATAAATAAATGAAATTAAAACAATACAAATAACATCAGGCAGGCATAATTATACACACTAAACAAACATAAAATATTGATATAAAAAATAACTAGCACTCAGACTTATTCGTCTCCTTACGGATTCCAGGAAATGGCTCCAAACTCTGGAAAAGTCTCATTGCATCTTTTCCACTTGAAGAACACACTGATTTCCAGTTCATCTAGCCAATAAAGTTGCACTACGGCAACTTCTCAAACACTCTTCTGCTGGAACGAGGTAAAAAAATAGAACTATTGAAATGAGTATCACCTGACTGAGTGTAACTATTCAATCAATCCCAATCAAATTAGGAAATTCAAATGTAATGAACTGTTTTCAAACATCTCACTGGATATGGGACTCATCGGTGCAGAACTATAAATAAACATTCAAAACACATCTGTAACATTCGTGTATTCAGGCATGAGGGATTATGGGGGAAAAACCTTACGATATTTCAATCCAAATCCAACCAACTGCAATCATATTTCCTCCTGCTTTCAGAAGCGAGTGTGCTCCTCTCCAGTGAGTTTTGAGTTAGCCGCTCACAGCTGTTTACCATGCGATTACCGCAGCCGTCCCCTCCATCCTGTTTCTTGTCAGTCCATGCACACGTGTACGGGGGAAACAGCATCTGTGTTCGTCGGCAGCTAGGAAAGCTTTTGATATGCCTGCCTGATCGATGCGGCCTCCTCGCAGATTAATGTGCGAGATGTGACCCTCGGCTTCTCCGGGCTGAACTCGGGTGTCTCCCTGCTCTTTTCCCATGCTCCTTTGCACACGCACCATAAGCTTTAAATCTACTTGAAACGGCGGGACTGATTAAAAATGTCTGAAAGAAAGAATTTAGGGTCTTAGTTAACAGCAGTCTGGCGTTTTCCTTATTTAATGTCGAAGCTGCAAGCTTAAAGATCCTCAATTATTCGTACTAGACATTATCTAATTGTTAAAGTGTTATTTGTAATCATTAATCACTGTGAAAGCATAAGTGTTTGGTTTGATTAATGCAATGCCACATCTGGGTCAAACCTGCCTCATTAATTTGATAAATATAAGTGCAAATATTTTGCACACAATTGCTCTGTTCCAAAACCTAGACCCTATTTTAAGGTGTCCTAACTGTGGGATGTGAAGGTTATTCCAAAAGATGCACTACTGTCAAAAAGTTTGGGTTCAGTATATATATTTTTAGGTTTTTTTAAAGAAATTGCGTTAAATTGAGCCGAAGTGGCAATAAAGACATTTATAATGTTACAATAGATTTTTATTTCAAATAAATGCTGTTCTTTTGAACTTTTTATTCATTAATTAAAGAATCCTGAATATAATATATCATTGTTTCGACAAAAATATTAAGCAGCATAACTGTTTTCAACAGTGATAATGATTAGAAATGTTTCTTGAGCAGCAAATCATCCTATTAGACTGATTTCTGAAGGATCACGTGACACCGAAGACTGGAGTAATGATGCTGAAAATTCAGCTTTGATCGCAGGAATAAATTACGTTTTAAAATATATTAGAAGACTAATACGTTGAATTGTATTGTAATTGCTTTTACTGTATTTTTCATCAAATAAATCCAGCCTTGGTGAGCATAACTTCATTCTTAAAGGTTACATTTTTGTTAGGACATTGACTTAAAATGGAGCTGACTATGTAGACGAGCGCTTTTTGAATTAATTCCCCTCAGAATATTCGAGAAAGCACATCACATGAGTGCAAATAGTGATAGATGCAATTAAGTTCAAATAGTAATAGCAGTTCCCACCATTAGATAGTACCCATTGGGTACTTTATTTCAACATTCATATATTTTCTTCATTATTATTTAAAATAAACACCTCTATGAGCTGATATGAGATGGGAAAAGGTCGAAAGGCAGGTTGTATCAAAAAAGCCAACGCCACCCACGGGGTTGGGGGGTTAAATCCGCGTTTTTGGCGGGGATTCCCCTGTTAAAATTAGCATTCCAGTGGCAAAAATATCATGTTGTTTGGATTCGCTTCAACCCGCGGATCTGAAAAACAACCGGTTGTAGTTAAAGTAGCCCAATTCCGTGGTAAAACCGCGGATTTGGCAACTCTGCCTTCCTTTTCACGCCACTGATTCTGTCATTGGATAGATTTCTTTTGTCATTGTGACTCAGATAATGGTGGGCGGAGTTGGTGTAAATAGCCGCTGCCAACCAGGTGTAAATAGACACTCCGATTATAAAATTCATGTCACTAATGTCATTTGCCGTTAACTAAGGCAATTCTGCCTTTCAAATGCAAACATAGGCCTATACCGTTCAATCTCTGCGACAGACACTCTGTGACCCATTTCTGCCTCAGCCGTGTGGCGCGCTGCCTCTCTTGACTGGCACCAACTCAAAAGTCCTCCTACCCACTCATGACTCACACAAGATGAGAGGAAGAGGAGGCAGAAGTCTGACAGCCTCATTTTCAACCTCACCTGCTTTAAAGAGTTAGTACGCTCCCTTTACACTGATGCGAAACCAAGTTCATGACTCTGTCTGTAACGCCTCGGGTTGCGATTCGCACAGGGGAGTCTGACTCCAGATCAGTGTTAAAGACGCCCACCACCGGGAGCTTGTTTTTTGAAGGAGAAAGTGTGACGAAACGAGCCCCATAGGTTTTAAACTCCAGTTATCGGGAATGTTTGTGGATGCCGTGGGGTCTAATTTCTGAACGTTTCACGCGCACAGTTGTCCAAGCACAATGTTAATGATGCAAATTCGGGGTCATGCGGGTGTCGCAGACACGCCAACAGCGCTGAACTCAGACGCGACTTAGAGAGAAGGGAGAGATTCAAGGACGTGAGTGCTAATAGGATTTCCTGTGCCTTTCGTTTAGCGTAAAGATTTTCTGTTTTGAGTGGGTGAGTGTGTGAGGCCAGACACACTGAGTTGATTGTGAAAGGATTTTCTGCTGGTTCTGCTGACGCTGAACAACATTTAAATCAAATTTGTGAAAAATACACTCCGATTCAAAACCTAGTCAGCTGTCTTTCAGACTACTTTCAGCTGCCTTTTAAGACAGCATCCTAAGCAAAATGGAGCCTCATTCTGTAAGTGGCTGCCCTACATAGGTAGTGCCGAAAATAATGCGTACAATAAATCATGATTGCTTTCAATGGAGTTTGATGTAAGAATGTTGCTTAAGTTAAAAATAGTACTTGTAAAGCATAAAAATACAACACGTCTGTCTGTGAATTCTACATATGTGCAAATCGCAAGCTTTTGGAACATTGGACAGTTCATCTAAAATTCAACTAATTAATTTACTAAATTTTTACATTTACTCAAGAGTTATGCTTCCCCATGCTAAACTTGATAACACAAGGCAACGGTGTTCTCTGAGATTTCCAAAGCATTGCTATGGAGTTGCTAAGGTGTTCTAAGTGCTTTAATTGGTTGTTATGAGGTTGCTATGGTGTTTTGGTGGTTGCCAGGGTGTTGCTATGCAGTTGCTAAGATGTTCTGAGTGGTTTTTAGCAGTTTGCTATGGCGTTTTGGTTGTTGCCAGGCTGTTTATATCTAGTTGCTAAGATGTTTTGGGTGTTTTTTGCAGGTTGCTAGGGTGTTTTGGTGGTTGCCAGGGTGTTGCTATGCAGTTGCTAAGATGTTCTGAGTGGTTTTTAGCAGTTTGCTATGGCGTTTTGGTTGTTGCCAGGCTGTTTATATCTAGTTGCTAAGATGTTTTGAGTGTTTTTTGCAGGTTGCTAGGGTGTATTGGTGGTTGCCAGGGTGTTGCCATGAAGTTGTTATTGGTTTTTAGCATCTTGGATGTTTTGGTGGATGTTGGGGTTTCTAAGGTGTTCATTTTAAGTCAATGAGGGCTATTTATTCATTTAATTTATTTAGCTGTATGTTTTGAGGTATCAATCATACCTGTAGCACTAACAATGCATGACGAGATATATCCCAAAGTTTCATATTTAGGGTTCAGGGTTTGTTTAAATGGCCAGTGTTCTAAGTAACTTGGGTTACGTAATCAGATTACTTTAGTAAAGTAATGCATTACCTTTTACAACAAAAAAATCTAAGTTACTTTTTCAAGTAAGTAACGCAAGTTACTTTGTTTTCCCATGTATTGACTGACAACTCTCCTATCTTAATGTTTTTTGAGCTACTTTTTTTTGGGAGTAACGCGATATTTTAATGCATTTCTTCTAAATGTAACTTTCCCCACCACTGCTAAGTACGAGGAATAAAAAGAAATAGTCTGCTTTAGTAAACAGCACTAATTACAGTTCACCTTTCTGAAAGATGGCATCAGTAATGTCTTCTGGGATGTACACATTAGACCGTTATGAGCTTGAAAACGTTTTGACTGAACAATTTCAAAGCATCATCAGATCGTAATAAATAACTTTCTTCCATCTAATCCTTTTCTTTCATCTTTTTGGATAACAGGCAGCAATTATTGAAACATCTCTGCCTCCTCTATAGCCCATATTTCATTAGCAGTGTCTCCTTTATGAGAGCACAGTAATGAAATGCTTAATTAAACAGTCATCCCAGTCATTTGTCAAAATGAGCATCTGCAGTCTGTCAGACTGACTCCCTCAGTAAAACGATTGTGACCTGCAGCATCCTGCGTGTGTTTTCAGCTTTGGGAAATGGGGCATGTCAAAGGTTCACCTCCGCAGACTGGGCAAACTCTACCAAGCCAACAATAAAAATTACAACCGTCATTTTCCAGAGACTTCAAGTGTTTCTTTCTCTCTGTCTGTTTGTGATGAATAATGGACTGATGGTGTTTAGTGTAGATGTGGGAAAATGCTGCCCCTTAGAGGCCAATTCTAGGCACTGAAATTGCTTAATCTGAGAATCTGCAATCAGTACTGGTAATATCCGGTGGATATATATGAATAATGGAAATTGTATTATTAATCCAAAAAAATCTATCTATCTATCTATCTATCTATCTATCTATCTATCTATCTATCTATCTATCTATCTATCTATCTATCTATCTATCTATCTATCTATCTATCTATCTATCTATCTATCTATCTATAATCCATCCATCCATCAATCCATCCATCACAAACATCACAAAAGTAGTTTTTTTGATTCAAAGATGCAGCAAAAACAAAAAAACACACATTCATTCACAATAATTTAAAGAGCGCAATTATTTTACTGTTACTTTGCGACTTTTTATCTCAATTCTGAGAAAAGAAATCAGAATTGCGAAATGGAATCTCGCAATTGACCCTTCGCAAAGACCCGCCCCCTTTAGTTACTGTTGCTATGTTCGACAATCCATGCGCTCTCATGCCACACATCATGTTCTCACGAAGTGAAAATTACAACACGGAGCAAAGTGGACACTGACAATATATGAAACACTTTCATTTTTAATATAGCTTAATTTTTGAAAGCAGTTTAAACAATAAATAGCGTCTAGTGTCTCTTTAATGTGTCGCTCCTTCAAGCGGCTCGTGAAGCGATCATCTCTTCATACTAGTTCATTTATAGCATCAAATAAACATGAATGAACATCAGAAGGAATGTTGTTTCAAGCGCGGAAAGACACAATTGTTCAAGTTCAAGTTCGCCAACGTTAATCTACAAACTCCCCTGACTGCTTTGTTAGAAAAAATGGCAAATTCGGGGTTATGATTGGTCAGATCGCCTGTCAATCAAACTGTTTGCGTAGGGGCAATTGCGAGAAAAAAGTCAGAATCGTGAGTTTTTCACATCTCGCGATTCTGACCTTTTTTCTCACGTTTCTTCATATGAATTCGCAATTGCGTGTTATAAAGTCAGAATTGCGAGATATAAACTATAAACCTAATCAAGGTAAATCATTATGAGAAGGTTGAAATATATTTACAAATATTAGTGAGATCCGCAGTATGAACAAACAGAATAAAAGTGACACACTCTTTGTATAGGAATAATTATATATTAAATGATTCTAATTAATGTTACTAATGTCTCTAAACTTGGCTAATGTCATCTATTAGTCACGGAATGGAGTGCTAGCAGGCATTCATTCATTCATTTAGTGGAGATCTTTCTCCTGGAAGTTGACGCAGAAAGTTGGGCCCCACAGCACACTGGCGTAATGAAGTTGGGTTCTGCTGCTGACTGGCTCTAGGCGACAGAAAAGCCAAACACTCATTCAGTCATTACTCTTAACAGGAGGGGGTATTCTCTCTGATGGATTGGCAACAACACAAACCAAAGGAAAAGTGGGGAAAAAAAACGAGTAGAGTTCAAGCATGGTTAATGTCTTTGCAGCAAACGTTATACTTTCAAGCCAGACTCCCCACTGCTGCCGTAATTTTGAGATCCATTTTCAAGAAACAAGAAAACACTTGAATGTCAAACATACAAAATGGATTATGGACCACTGGCTATCATTTGATTTTGATAAGGCTTTTTGTTTACTGAAGGAGTAAGTGAAGTGAATACACAACACCTTGATTCACTGAACTCAAATTGTCTGTTTAAAATCTGTTGACTGACACACGAGTGGTTTCATCCAATTATGGGTGTCTGCTCACAGTGCCAGACAGTCTTATTAAAATAGAACGGTTTTATCGTCAACATACCTTACGTACTCGCTGAGGATTTTCAACTCTAAACTGGCGGTCGTGACTAATTTTCTGTCACTGTCCGCAAAGAAAAATGCAAATAATAAAATACAACTGAAATCATGGATACAGTTAGGAGGATAGCAAAATAAATCAACTTTAGAAAGGAGGAGAAAAGCGAAAATAATTTATTAACGTTAAAGGTTTCGCATTCAGTCAAATTCAGTAATTTGCTGCGAATGAATGTGTCGCTTGGTTAAATGTAGTCATATTAGATATAGATGTCAGCGTGAACAGTTTGCATGATATATCCGGATTACGAAAAAAATAAAAAATAAAAATGGCGAAGAGAAACTCATGAAGCCACTGAAAAGGATTCATAAGATTCCAAAGCTTTTCCTATTTATCCTGTGTCATGGTGATAATTTTGCATATTGTCGAGACTATGCTGTGAATGTTGGGTCGGTATTTGATGCCAAATGAATTGATAGTAAGTTAAGATAATTATTAGTATTTTAAGATCAACCTCAGTCAAGCTCATCAAAAATGATCCAATTCGTAAAATATATCAATTGAAAAATCATATTTTAAATCAAAATCCCTTAATTCCCCATAATTCATACTTTCTTACAAAAGAACAATGCTAAACTATGGAAGCCCATTCCTGCCACTGTTGAGAGAAAAAAATATATACCGTAAGTCATAATAATGAGAAACTTTCTCATAATAATGACTTAGTATGTCATAATAATGACTTAGTATCTCATAATAATGATTTAACATCTCATAATAATGACTTAGTATCTCATAATGATGACTTAGTATCTCATAATAATGACTTAGTATGTCATAATAATGACTTAGTATCTTTAACTTAATCAAAAAACCTTTATTTTTTTATTTTTTAAGTTAAAGATCCTATGAGATACTAAGTCATTATTATGAGATGTTAAGTCATCATTATGAGATACTAAGTCATTATTATGAGATACTAAGTCATTATTATGAGATGTTAAGTCATTATTATGAGATGTTAAGTCATTATTATGAGATGTTAAGTCATTATTATGAGATGTTAAGTCATTATTATGAGATACTAAGTCATTATTATGAGATGTTAAGTCATTATTATGAGATACTAAGTCATTATTATGAGATGTTAAGTCATTATTATGAGATGTTAAGTCATTATTATGAGATACTAAGTCATTATTATGAGATGTTAAGTCATTATTATGAGATACTAAGTCATTATTATGAGATGTTAAGTCATTATTATGAGATACTAAGTCATTATTTTGAGATACTAAGTCATTATTTTGAGATACTAAGTCATTATTATGAGATGTTAAGTCATTATTATGAGATGTTAAGTCATTATTATGAGATACTAAGTCATTATTATGAGATGTTAAGTCATTATTATGAGATGTTAAGTCATTATTATGAGATACTAAGTCATTATTATGAGATGTTAAGTCATTATTATGAGATACTAAGTCATTATTATGAGATGTTATGTCATTATTATGAGATGTTAAGTCATTATTATGAGATACTAAGTCATTATTATGAGATGTTAAGTCATTATTATGAGATACTAAGTCATTATTTTGAGATACTAAGTCATTATTTTGAGATACTAAGTCATTATTATGAGATGTTAAGTCATTATTATGAGATGTTAAGTCATTATTATGAGATACTAAGTCATTATTATGAGATGTTAAGTCATTATTATGAGATACTAAGTCATTATTTTGAGATACTAAGTCATTATTTTGAGATACTAAGTCATTATTATGAGATGTTAAGTCATTATTATGTGATACTGAGTCATTATTATGAGATGTTAAGTCATTATTGTGAGATACTAAGTCATTATAATGAGATACTAAGTCATTATTATGAGATACTAAGTCATTATTATGAGATACTAAGTCATCATTATGAGATGTTAAGTCATTATTATGAGATGTTAAGTCATTATTATGAGATACTAAGTCATTATTATGAGATACTAAGTCATTATTATGAGATGTTAAGTCATTATTATGAGATGTTAAGTCATTATTATGAGATGTTAAGTCATTATTTTGAGATGTTAAGTCATTATTATGAGAAAGTTTCTCATTATTTTGAGATACTAAGTCATTATTATGAGATACTAAGTCATTATTATGAGATGTTAAGTCATTGTTATGAGATACTAAGTCATTATTATGAGATACTAAGTCATTATTATGAGATGTTAAGTCATTATTATGAGATGTTAAGTCATTATTATGAGATGTTAAGTCATTATTTTGAGATGTTAAGTCATTATTATGAGAAAGTTTCTCATTATTTTGAGATACTAAGTCATTATTATGAGATACTAAGTCATTATTATGAGATGTTAAGTCATTATTATGAGATGTTAAGTCATTATTATGAGATGTTAAGTCATTATTTTGAGATGTTAAGTCATTATTATGAGAAAGTTTCTCATTATTTTGAGATACTAAGTCATTATTATGAGATGTTAAGTCATTATTATGAGATACTAAGTCATTATTTTGAGATACTAAGTCATTATTATGAGATGTTAAGTCATTATTATGAGATACTAAGTCATTATTTTGAGATACTAAGTCATTATTATGAGAAAGTTTCTCATTATTATGACTTACAGAATATTTGTTTTTCTCAACAGTGGCGGGAACGGGTTTCCATACTAAACAGTAAAATCTAACATACCACAATGCATTTTCCACCTGCAAAAATAAGTCTGTAATCTGTTAATATCCACTAGGGTGCAGCACAGCTCTCATCAACATAAGTATTTTCAGTATGCTGTCTTGGCAGAGAAAGTTATAACACATGTTATTGAGCTGTTCAGATGAAGTGGCCAGCAGCTGCAACAAAACATTTTCAAGTTTCACCCATGAATGAAAACCTGCAAGACATTCGTTCATCTTCAGAACACAAATGAAGATCTTTTTAATGAAATTTGAGAGCTTTCTGTCCCTCCGTTGACAGCTTAGCTACCACTGTGGCGCTCCAAAAAGTTCAAAAGGAAATCGTAAAACTAATTCATATGAATTGAGCAGTTTAGTCCAAATTTTCTGAAGAGACTCGATCGCTTTATATGATGAACATATACACACATATACACGTTTACTCACACATAAACATTCCTCAACTCGCACATCAGTCACGGTAAACGGAAACTCGAGCTTGACGTGTGCGAGAGCCAACGAGATTCACTCTGGTGTTAACCAACACGTTCGTAAGAAGTTCGTTCTCGCATGTTGAGCTTCTGTTCATGTTTGCTGACCAATGTTTAAATGTGAATAAAACACAATATTAATATGAAGTCTATATGGGTTAGTTTTATGATCTTTTTATGTACTTTTTGAAGTGTCAAAGTTGCGTATCTGTCAATGGAGGAAATGAAAATCTCTTGGATTTCATCTGTCCCAAGGATGAACAAAAGTCTGTTCTTAAGTAAATAGTCATGAACAGATGCTTTACATGAGCAAACACAAAGACCATGACTAGCTCACATTGATCAGACACATTTATTTCTACTAGATTTTTACAACATCAAGAAATGTTTAATAGTTAATAGATGATCATTCTGCAGATGAAACAAATGGTAAATTTTCTAGCTTAATAGTCTCATTTCTCATCATCATCATAAACCGGAGCTTGTTTGGAAATCGAAACTTCACAAAGTCCAAAGCAAACACCTCGCTCTCTGTTGTACTCCGATGTTCTTGTATTTAACCAATAATTGCTCTTAGTTCTTGGCTGTGATTAAACATTTAACATCATTCTTTGGTTTTAGCATTTCATGTTCTGCAATCGATGCTTCTTCAGACTGCTTTGGCGGGTTTTGAAATAGAAGTGGATTTTAGGTGTCTGAATGTTCAACTAATTTTTTTTAATTATTCAATTTGTTTTTAATAATATTATTTGATTCTTTTTACTGCATAGCCTGCAAGCGGGACGGTAAACTGCGCATAATGCATATTTAAAATTACATTTCAGGTTCTAAAATGGGAAACATGTGCCGGAAAACTGTTACAAAACATTCCGGAATAGCTGAGGTTTCACTCATTTTCTCTTTTGACATCCATCATCATGTGCTGAAAGTTGAAGTTTCCTCCACCGTTTCCTGTGAATGTAGACAAATACTCTAAAAATCACATGTAATTAAACATCCTGCTGAGTCATCGATCCATGAAATGCTCCTGAAAACAGAAACACGAGTGTTTCTGCTTACAATCTTGGCATCCTCGCAGAGTAATGGCGATAGCAGGTACACTGTTAAAAAATTACTGTAAATTTTACAGTATAATACTGGCAGCAGGGTTGCCAGCCAGTTACTGTAAAATTTACAGTAGTGTTACTGTAATTTAATTTAATACAGAATTTCCCTGTATTCTCCAATTACAGTAAATAACTATTTTTTTAAATTACGAAGGGTCAATTTACAGCAATATTCTGTAAATTTGAGTCAAACCAACACGTGACCCCAGAATGCATTGCAGTTTACAGCAATATGCTGTATTATTACAAAACAGCCAGCGGCTGTAAAATAATGCTGTAATTTTTACAGTAATTCATTACAGTGTATGTAATGGATGCTGCATCTGCATTTTATTGCCTCATAAACCGACACAATGCGTAGTATCTTGACAAGCTTTATCACTTTTCTTCTTCAGCATGAAAATGCATGCAAAATAAACACTCATCAATACAACTTATTGAACAACCACAATTAATCTTTAATTCACACCTCTGATTTGGAGTTTCCCAATCCTAATTATAACTTTGCAGTAGCATTTCATGCACGCTTCATCTCATAAACGATTTTAACACAACTCGAGGGAAGAATTAGACTATACGTAATGCTGTGGTCGGGATGCTTTTGTCAGGCGCTACTAAACAAAAGCATGACTCTTGCATGACACTATCGTAAATGAGACTGGCGAAAGCATAGACCTGTTTCACCCATCATCCAAACGCCAGTCTGCAAGATTACATTAATGACTTCAAAAGCAGGCCAAGTCAGTCCAAACAAACAGACAGTCTATCTTTTGCTCAAATTGAGCACCGTCAGGGGTCCAGACGCTCGGTCAAGCACGAGATTTATGAGGAAACGATCATCCAGGTGTAAAAAAACAGGTCTGAATCGTGGTGAGATGCTGAGATGTCATTCTCAGGTCTGATTTATCGTCTGGCTAGACCCAGTTTGAGCTAGTCTAATTGTTAATCTGGTTTTACACGCCCCATTTCATTGATGAAGTGAAGTCAGTGAGTTTGACTTTTTTTCTTTTTGGCCTTTTATTAATGTGATGATAGAGGAGCTTTTGAAGAAGACAGGACTGCAAAACGATGCAAGCATTGACCTCAGGACATATCTAACATTTTCAAAAAGAAACACGCATAAAAATAAAAATTAGTAGTTCTTTATTATGGTTTAGAAATATGGTTATTTTCCACATCCGTCTAGAGATTTTTTTTTGTGCAAAATTCCCCCAATTTGCATTTGAAGGATGGACCTAAATATCACAGAGACTCTTTCACATTTGTATAGTAATAAACCACCTAGCAACTACCCATAACAACATAGCAACCACATAGCAACATACCAAAACACCTTAAGAAACCATATAGCAACGCCCTGGCAACCACAAACAACACCTCGCAGGGGCCAGTTGCATAAATATACTCGCCAAGTTAACACTGCGTCTTATGAACTAGTCTGACCAACTAGTTTTTTAGGGATAATCACTATTCATCTTCAAAATTCAAATTAGACCAATCTACCATTTCATGTTAACTGACTTAAAAAAGTTAAGACCAGTCTTGGAGAAACAATATTAGTTGACTAACTAAGCATTTTATACAACTGGCTCCAAAATCTGCAAAATTATCACCAACAAGAACTGCTTTCATGTAAGATGATTGTCTACCAACAGTTGGAGGAGAGATCCCTCGAGGAAAAAAGGAAGAAAACAGCACAAAATACACCGCCAAGGAGTTTAAATGGTTGGTTTAAGTGGTTAGCCCCAACTTGTGGATGTTTTAACTAGGGCCTTCACAAGCAGGGGCGAAAGGTGGTGACGATTCTAGGGGCTTTAGGAACCCCGCAATTTCAAGCGAGGGACCACACCCGCCCAGAACAAAATTTAAAGGGGTGCCACAGCAACAACCGGCCCTGGATGTAACCACACCTTTAGCCAAAGTAGGCCAAAAGAAAAGGCTTTTTCCTCCATTGACAACAATTCAAAAATTATATAATTATATAATATTAATTAATTTTTAATTTTTTGAAATTTAATAATGTATAATTTTTAATTGACCCTTCGCAAAGACCCGCCCCCTTTAGTTACTGTTACTATGCGCTCTCACGCCACACATCATGTTCTCACGCAGTGAAAAATACATTATGGAGCAAAGAGGACACTAACAATGTATGAAACAGTTTCATATTTAAAATATTGCAATGTTTTAAAGAAGTTTAAACAATAAATAGCGTCTAGCGTCTCTTTAATGTGTCGCTCCTTCAAGCTCCTCGTGAAGCGATCATCTCTTCATACCAGTTCATTTATAGCATCAAATAAACATGAATGAACATCAGAAGGAATGTTGTTTCAAGTGAGGACACACAATTTATCAAGTTCAAGTTCACCAACATTAATCTATTAACTCCCCTGACTGCTTTGTTAGAAAAAATGGCAAATTCGGGGTTATGATTGGTCAGATCGCCTGTCAATCAAACTGGTTGCGAAGTTTCAATTAAATATATAATTTTAATTTTAAATGTCATTATTATCATTATTTCACTATTTATTTATTAGAGGGCTTTTACCACAGTGAAATATACTGCAAGAACTTCTAAGTTCTGGAGTGATTAGTCATGTGACTGTAGCGCCCCCTACTGTCCCAGGTTTATCTACCCTTTTGGAATGTTGGACGCTTGAACCCAGATTCGTTAATTTGTCTCTCGACGTGATCTTACTATTGATCTGTGACCCTTGATCCTACACTACTTTGAATAATTTCAACTCAAATCTCTGAAAAAACACTTTTGCTAATTACAGTTGCTTAGACTAAACCTATCTATAGATATAAAGTGATCAGACCATATGACAGGAATATACAATGGATTTATTCAAAAGGAAAAAAATAAAGAATTGAAACCAAAGGAAATAAAGTTTGTTTAAAATCTGTTCAACCCACTTCTGAATAAACTGGTGTTTTGTACAGTGTTGTATTGACTCTTGTGAACTACAACACAGGCATTTGAAAGGTTGGATTTCTTTTAAATTGTCATCAAATGAATCACTCATTAAATTAACACTTCCTTATGTTACACAAAGTACAAATCTGTCTTTGCTTCATGTGAACCAAATAGCTATTTCACTGTAATACTATGAAAACAGAAAAATAAATGTAATCAAACTTCAGTTTTAATCAAAACCCAAACTGTAACCCTTGTAATAATATACTCAATGAATCACAGAGTTTTAAACCATCATATCATTCACCAATTGGGAAAAAAACAACTTATTGTGGGCCCACCACGCACATGCACACACCCCACACACACCCAGTTGCAGGCCTGAAACGTTGCTTGTGTGCGTTGAGGCCGAGCAAAAACGTAAAATGGCCGCTTCACTCTGTAAGAGCACAAATAAAACAAAGAAATGTACCTGAATGCAAGTGGCAAGAGTTATTGATTTCCGTCACCCGTCAGATCCATCCACGAGAAGCCGTCGTCAGTTAGCACAGTTAGCGTTAGCTCCCACGACGCCAGAGGAACTCCTAACCACTCGGCGATTAGGAGCGCTATCTGGATCCCTTCTCAGTGGCTCTGTCACTCCCGATCGATGCACTAACAGTTCATGGCAATCGCTTAGATCACCTCTGTTACTCACATTCGCAGATGTAACGTTAAAATGTGAACTTGAGTGAAGTTTCTCGCCAGTAACCTGAATAGGCCAATTCACTGCAATCGTGATGAAGCATTAAACTATAACAGCCCTTCTGAATCGCGTCGCGTTGACTTCCTGGTGTGGTCGTGTTGACCTCACCACAGAATACTATTCAGTTTAAACTTAAACGATGCAGCTCTGACAATATTTTCTCACAAAAATCTCTGCGCGCTCTGTTATCATGCCGACAACATTCGCCTTCTTTTCTCCACTCACTCTCACCCTCCCTTGACTGACATTAGCCCTGGCCAATCACAGTTGCCCTAACTGACATGAGACAGGATCAAGATGTTTTTAACCAATAACATCGAACAAAAACACAACTTTATGAAATGAACATTTCTGAACAGGTACACTTTCATTAAATAATAAACTCTTGTCACTAAGCAGTATATTTCTGCATATACCCACTTAAAATATACAAATAAATAAAATAGAAATAATAAAAATAATAATAATGAATAATCATATAGTAATTAACCCAGGGTTACATTCTCCTCCTTCTGAAACTCTCATGTCCCCATGAGCATACAAACTCTAAATATGAATAATGAGTCTATTCTCAGAGTTAGTACATATTCTAGTACACCTAGCACACTTAGGTAAAGGTTGATACTTTTTTGAAGGGCAAAGTTCAATCTTTGAGGAATCTGTCAAATGAATAACTATTCCCCTGTGCACTACTGTTACAGGTCTCTCACTAGGTTGGCCCAATTCATCGTAGCTTAACTTAGACACAGGTTTCAACTTCCTTTTAGGACGGTGCACCAAGTCTGATTCATTTTCAGAGATATTGGCTCCTCCTTCTGAAGATTCTTCCTCCCCTGAGTCTGCAATCGGGTGCATATTCTCCCTGGAATCCTCGTTTCCACAAGTTTCCTCCATCACTTCCTCTTCTCCAGAATCTTGAGATTCACTGTCTGTGTGGGCAGTTACTTCATCCTCTTCGATTCCGAGCTTGTGCTGGAGATCAGGAATTAGCTGTGTCCATTGTCTAGACCTGTCTGGAAAATAGCATCCATAGCATTCATCTTCACTTCCTGAGGAACTATCAGCAGTTACAGGAGTTTCTGATACTCTTTCCTCTCTCACCGTTCCTTTGTGCTCTTTTGTCGCTCTAGACCTAGTTACTGGCCTGTGAGGAACTTCTTGTATCCTATCAGGTTTTGTCATTCTCACCGATTCTCCAATAGGTAAGAGATGATCCCTGTGCATTGTCTTGACTCCTCCAGTTCCTTTCTCTGATTTGAGTTTATACACAGGCAAATTATCAAGCTTTTCAAGAACAATGTACGGGGCCGAATTCCACTTATCCTCCCTGGGTATCCCACCTCTTTGTGCTACCTTGGTCAGCGATTTCTCCATTCTCTTCAAGAAATCAGAAAGAGCTTCACCAGGATTCTGCCTTAGTAATCTGAAAGCAAAATATAAGTCTTCTCCTGATTCCGGAGTCCCAAAAGCTCCCTCCAAAGCCTCAAGATACTGAAGAGAAGTTGCATCTGGGTTAGAAAATCTGACAGCCTTCACCACATCCAGGGCTGAACCCTTTAGGCTCTCATTGATACGTCGACGCTTCTCTTTCTCTGAGCATTCACACTCCATGACCATCATTCTAGCCTGATCCATCCAGCTCTCCAAGGCCTCTTCTCCTGTTGGAGTAGGAACAGTGCCTGAAAAGATCCTTAACCGTCGGTAGGCACCTCCATCGCTGACAGGTTTGGAGGTCTTTTCCAGCAATTCACCCACTGCACGGATTATTGCTTCTGGAGAACCTGCATTGGGGCTGGGTGTAGAAAACATAGCTTGAAGATCAGTTAGAGATTTTCCTTCCTGCGTTAACCATTTTGATAGCTTCTCAGCAAAACCAGCAGGTGGTGCCTCAGCACTTTTTGCAACAATCATCTTCCAAGGTGTCCCACCCCCTTCAGGTATCACTTCTACGGGCACGCGAGAAGGATCAACCACTTCCTTACACTCACATAGCACAAGTAAAACCCCTGGAGTTGGCCCCTCTTTACTATCCCTGACTCTCACTCTTCCCAACGCTTTGACTGTTTGGATAGTTTCCTCAATGCGTGCCACTTCCACATCCACGGGCACTCCCAACAATAGCACGGCATGTTCCTGATCAATTACTGCTTTCTGACACCAGGTGTCAAGCTCAGCTTGTAAGGAAGCAGTGGCAACATCCATAATTGCCTGATCCACATAAACTTTAGAGGTTTTTTTTTCTTGCAAGTATATTCTTTTAACACTTTACTGATTTTTCAAGCAGTGTACTGGGCAAGGATCATCCCGGACGAGCCCCCACTTTATGTAGCGCCCCCTACTGTCCCAGGTTTATCTACCCTTTTGGAATGTTGGACGCTTGAACCCAGATTCGTTAATTTGTCTCTCGACGTGATCTTACTATTGATCTGTGACCCTTGATCCTACACTACTTTGAATAATTTCAACTCAAATCTCTGAAAAAACACTTTTGCTAATTACAGTTGCTTAGACTAAACCTATCTATAGATATAAAGTGATCAGACCATATGACAGGAATATACAATGGATTTATTCAAAAGGAAAAAAATAAAGAATTGAAACCAAAGGAAATAAAGTTTGTTTAAAATCTGTTCAACCCACTTCTGAATAAACTGGTGTTTTGTACAGTGTTGTATTGACTCTTGTGAACTACAACACAGGCATTTGAAAGGTTGGATTTCTTTTAAATTGTCATCAAATGAATCACTCATTAAATTAACACTTCCTTATGTTACACAAAGTACAAATCTGTCTTTGCTTCATGTGAACCAAATAGCTATTTCACTGTAATACTATGAAAACAGAAAAATAAATGTAATCAAACTTCAGTTTTAATCAAAACCCAAACTGTAACCCTTGTAATAATATACTCAATGAATCACAGAGTTTTAAACCATCATATCATTCACCAATTGGGAAAAACAACTTATTGTGGGCCCACCACGCACATGCACACACCCCACACACACCCAGTTGCAGGCCTGAAACGTTGCTTGTGTGCGTTGAGGCCGAGCAAAACGTAAAATGGCCGCTTCACTCTGTAAGAGCACAAATAAAACAAAGAAATGTACCTGAATGCAAGTGGCAAGAGTTATTGATTTCCGTCACCCGTCAGATCCATCCACGAGAAGCCGTCGTCAGTTAGCACAGTTAGCGTTAGCTCCCACGACGCCAGAGGAACTCCTAACCACTCGGCGATTAGGAGCGCTATCTGGATCCCTTCTCAGTGGCTCTGTCACTCCCGATCGATGCACTAACAGTTCATGGCAATCGCTTAGATCACCTCTGTTACTCACATTCGCAGATGTAACGTTAAAATGTGAACTTGAGTGAAGTTTCTCGCCAGTAACCTGAATAGGCCAATTCACTGCAATCGTGATGAAGCATTAAACTATAACAGCCCTTCTGAATCGCGTCGCGTTGACTTCCTGGTGTGGTCGTGTTGACCTCACCACAGAATACTATTCAGTTTAAACTTAAACGATGCAGCTCTGACAATATTTTCTCACAAAAATCTCTGCGCGCTCTGTTATCATGCCGACAACATTCGCCTTCTTTTCTCCACTCACTCTCACCCTCCCTTGACTGACATTAGCCCTGGCCAATCACAGTTGCCCTAACTGACATGAGACAGGATCAAGATGTTTTTAACCAATAACATCGAACAAAAACACAACTTTATGAAATGAACATTTCTGAACAGGTACACTTTCATTAAATAATAAACTCTTGTCACTAAGCAGTATATTTCTGCATATACCCACTTAAAATATACAAATAAATAAAATAGAAATAATAAAAATAATAATAATGAATAATCATATAGTAATTAACCCAGGGTTACATGACTAATTACTAACAAAAAGCCATCATGGCAGCGTCCAGTGCCATCCGAACCCCTGTCATTGAGATTAATGGGAATGATGATGGAAAGCATTTCTTCAGGTATGTTAGAACGTGTTTTGTTTAGAATCATTTGCCATATTATTGTTGAGAATACCTTTGGATTTTTTTTTTTTTTTTTTGTTATTGTTTGTGAACACATACAGAAGAGTGATCTATTTCATTTATTTATTTTTTGGTGCTATTTTGATAGTCCTGGAAAAAATTGCATCATGTGACTCACAGTAGTGCAGGTGTACAAACAAACAGCACTTTCCTCAAGTGACACACACGAAAATAAATCTTTGTATAGTTTATTTTATTTTAAAACAGAGAAACAGAAAGCTTGATACAACATGAGATGATACATACTTCGATATTAGGTAACATAACTGGTGGAACGTGAACTAGAATATTTCTAATGACTCCGCGACCACTTTAAAGACATTATTTGTGATAAATAGTGCCTTTCAATGCAGGCTGAATACAATTCACCACGACAAATCATAAGTGCACTAGAGAGTTTCCGAGAGATTTAATCGTATCTGAGTCGCATGTGGGTCTCTTCCAAAACTAGGTCAAAAGCGACAACCCCCTCGTAGTTTATGTACTATACATTTTATGAACAAAAAGAATTGATTTTACCACGGGTAAAAGATCCATCTCACATATGCCAAGATAGAATAAAAACTATTAGCAAACTAAAAGACATTTGTGAGTCAAAACACAGTTATAGCTCAAAGTATATTACACTGCACATGTCGAAGATTTGCATAATTATTTAAATGCATTATAATGTACCCTGAATCAATGCTCTCCAGATGAGTGATATAGTTTTTCGGCAAGAATAACAAAGTCCAACTGTAACAAAAATCGACACATTTGTCAAGCACTATGCGATATATATGCGGCGATCAAATTTCTGGCACTTATTTTTACGCTACAGTACAAAGTCACGTTGTTTGGAAATGCATATCTTGGCTTAATGAACCTCTGCATTGTCTGTATTACAGGGAAACATGTCAGCTGGATTTCTAATTTTGACTAGAATAACTTCTTTACAGTTTTCAATGGAGTTCTTCGCTTTTTTTACCGAAAGAGAGTGTCTTGTCTGTTGCCAAAATCTAACAGCTTGTGACCCACGAAGTCGCCCTCTCCCAAACTACAAGTACTGCTCCCCTTTCTCTGGTGGAGAACTTTTAACATTTGCTCTGCAATTTAAAAGAAAAACAAAACAAGTTTGAGTTACAAAGGAAACGGAGATCGGGTCATCCATGCTTTTAGGATGCAGTCATTCTGCAATAATACATATTTACAAAGGCAGTTTATGATGGGGTCACAAACAAAGAGGGGTTTTGGGGGGAACGCACACAACAGATATGGGGTGACAATTTTTCGAACACGTTTATTGATCATATGTTGAAAAAAAGGCACATGGATTTTAAGTATGTAGGGTGTAGAGGGGACATTTGTCCAGTCATACAGACAAGTGTCCAAATTTGGATTCTATGTGGGAGTGAGGGACACAGATACAGAGAGTGGAGCTCGGACAGTCCTCGAATAAAGGCAGGGAGGGTTGGTCAGTCAGGGAAACTAGTCTCACTCAACAACTCATCCCTGAATTAGAGAAGAGAAGAAGACAGTCAGAGAAGAACAGCATTAGAGGAATCTGGGAAAGAGACAATTCACAAGAGCCTTTCGGTTCATTCGATGTTAGTACGTTATGTGGCAACACATAGACGTTTGCTGGTGGTTAACGTGGAAATGTTAGGAAAAATGAATGATGAAAAGTGCAGACAACATTTTGAGATCTCAGAAGGAAAATTTGAAAGGAAATTTGCATAAGATAAGTCTTGAATTACATGTCATTTGCATGCATGAGAGATGTCCGTGCGCAATAAAGCATATGTCGATTAAAGGTTGTTAACTCACACCTCATTGATTTTGGAGACAGGAGACAAAACTTTCACTGTCCACTAGATAAAAATGTCTTGCTTCAGATGGCCCCATTGCAGAGAATTTGAATCTAAAGTGATGCGGGAAGAAATTCACTAAAGTGGACGTGGATGGTTGAACCGCTGATATTTGATGTAACGGATGGAATAATATTTACGTTGTCATTTGCGGCGTGGGAATCAATAGGCACGGGTGGTCTGCGGATCCAATAACCAAGACTATTTAGACTCAAATTGGTACGTGTTGATTGGCAGCTGCTTTCAAACAGTCCCATATTTGTGTTCACGCTCTGAAGACCGTCAAAGGTTTCTATTTACAATGAGTTTTGCAGTGTTGAGCATTATAGCCAATCGCACTGAACTGAAGTGTTTGACAGCTTCAGTGATTATATAGGGATTGCTCTTTGCTCGCTTTCTTCAAGTTACAAAGTTTATATCCTCCAATAGAAGGGATTTATTCTATCTAACAGAGAACACAGCTCCAGAAATGCCTAAAACGCATAGATCGGTGTCAAGATATTACTTCTGCAAACATCTCCACGTCTACTGCTTGATCATCTGAATTTTTAGAATCTGATATATAACAAAACTGACGTGTTTACAGTTGTTTAAGAAGCCAAGCTGAAACGACACATGCTCGAGTTCACTGCACAGGGTCAGCTGGCCAATCAGAGCACTCTGGGCTTTGTAGCGACGGGAACTGGGAATAGAGGCACCGTAATAATATACAGTAATTAAAAAATGTGTTTTTCAAACATGAATGCATGTTAACCCATAAACTGTAATTGTAATTAAAATAAATAATTATGACTTGTCTCCACTTCCTGCCACTGTAGAAAAATTAAGCCAAAATATCCCAGAAATGGCTCTTGTTTATTACGTCATTTGGAGCCCGAGTTTGAGCAGTAGTGATCCTGAAGTGGAGCCCCGGCATGAAGGTCCAACCCATATTCCCATTCCCGCTCGTTGTCATTAGCTATGTTTCCATCACCCTGTTTTTTTATGAGCATTTTGAAGTATCGCATCAGAAATTGGAGATGGAAATGCCACATTTTGAAAAAAAAAATCACAGTTTTTACACTCGCTTGAGGTGGTTTTTAACTTGTACGAAAAAGAGTTAAAGGGTTAAAATGAAAATTCTGTCACTAATTACTCACCCTCACGTTGTTCTACACCTGTAAGATATTTTCGATAAAATCCAATGGCTCAGTGATTCCTCTGTTGCCAGACAACACTTTCAGATGTTTGTATACTTTTCATATTTATTAGAAAGCGACAAGAATACTTTTTATGTGCCCAAAAAAAAAGCTAAATAACGACTTTTCAACTATATCTAGTGATGGGCGATTTTAAAACACTGCTTCAAAGCTTTATGAATCTTTTGTTCGAATCAGAGTTGCAAAATCACGTGATTTCAGTAAACGAGGCTTTGTTACATCATAAGTGATTTGCAATTTCAATAGTTCACGTGATTTTGACAGTTTGATACGTGAACCGAACCACTGATTCGAAACAAAAGATTCATAAAGCTTCGTGTTTTGAAATCACTAGATATTATTGAAAAGTCGTTTTTTTTGGCGCACAAACAGTATTCTCGTCGCTTTCTAATATTAAGGTTGAACCACTGTACTCACATATCTTTCTGAGCATTTGAAAGTTTAATTGTCTTGCTGTCAATAGAGACCTAACTGAGCCATTGGATTTCATCAAAAATATCTCAGTTTTTGTTCTGAAGATGAACAAAGGTCTTACGGGTGTAGAACAACATGAGGGAGAGGAATTAATGACAGAATTTTCATTTTTGGGTGAACTAACACTTTAATGCCAATAATGGGAGATGGAAACGGGTTTGCAGAATAAATTCTGACATAGCGAACATTAAACCCGTGACTAATCGTCTGTTTCCACTGGTTCCACTAGGTTACCAATATACCAATACCACCGTTATCCACTCAAACAATTTGATGGAAAAGATTAGAAAAGATTCGATTCACGTTTGGATGGAAACCCAACAATTCATAACATTACATCTCGTTTTCATAGCATCAAATTACTAACTAAAACTAAATTATTGGAAAAATGAACTCTTGGAACATATGTCAGAGTGATAAAAACTACCTAAAAATCCAATTACATTTAAAAAAAAAAAAAAAAAAAAGGGTCAATTTTAGTTCGGCTCACGCGTCGCGTCCTTTTTGGAGAGGGCGAGTATTAAGACCTATACTGCAGCCACCGAAGGGCGATCGAAATGTTTTGGCTTGACTTTTCAGGACCTGTGTGACACACTTGTTAACCTGTTCTACTACACCCATTAAACAAAACAATGAGATTTATAAATAGGGACATATGGCATTTCGTAATGATAGTGGCGGTAGTAATTTTTGGCCAGAAAGTTTTTTGTTTTTTTTTGGAATATGTGTGCAGTTGCTATGTGCATATTGTGTTCAGCACTAATTTTGTGGGTGTGTTGCTGCCATTGTCTGATTGAACTCTTACAGTTCAAGTAAACGGCGGTATCGGAGTCATAACTCACTCTTAGTGAATTCCCCCTTTAACATTTTAAACTCTTCCTGCTGGTTAGGTGATTTAAAATGCTAAAACACCACATACTTTGGTCTAAAACCAGCGTTGGACTTTCCCTCGAAAGTGCAGTTTCTAAATAGCATGTTTACAGCTTGTGCTTGGAAGTTTTTGACTCAAGTCAGCCAAATCCCAGTCCCCACACTGAAGCGCTGGAACTTAAACAATGTCCTCAATGGTTCTAGTGGAATTCCCTGAACTTCACAAGACGGTGGAAGTTTTGTGACTCCCGGTCTCCTCAATGTGGTGTAATGTGACCATGGCTGTCAGGAACACATATAGCTGGCAAACAGAGCTCCCACCATGCAGAACAGACCAGCCAATCAGAACAACATGACACGTTTCTAATCTATAGGCTATGTTCGGAATGAAATGCTGTATAATGCTTACTTTTTTGTAAAAAGACAACAGAATGTAAAACAGAGTGCATTTTACATTCTCACGTGACCTCATTGTTGCATGTTTAATTCAGTGAGTGACATCCAGTTATCATCTTGGAAATAATAAATGGTTATTTTACATTTATAATTAAATTTTATAGAAAGAAACTCTTGACATTTGGTGTAAGCGATGAATAGTAAGCGATGAAAAAGATCCTCTCAAGCTCATTTCATTATGAGATACTGTGCAGTGTGCTCTCATTTATACTATAATCAATGTATAATCAATGTTCACAGTATACATATTATATAGTGGAGAAGTATGCTAGTCCGAACATAGCCGTCGTATCCCACATTGAATCTTTCTATTTATTTCACCTTTGACTTTATTTGGCTTTTAGTTTGCTGAAAGGCCAAATAAAGTCTGTGAAATCTCTTTTATGTTGGTTAGACCTCGTTCCCGGATGATATTTCCATTCACTTTACATGAAAACACTTTGAGTGTACATGCAAGTTTTCCCTGAAACCTATGTAAAATTAATAATAATAATAAAATGTCCAGTGTTAATGCTCTTCTTAGGGATTTCAGCTTCAAATTGGTTTGTAAAAAAAAGTCCTTTTTTTGGTAAAAGAAAATCCTTAATTAAATCTTAAGGTATGTTGGGAATGCCGTACATATCGATGAAGTACAGAATTTCCACATTCTTCATGAAAATGAAAGTATAGCAAAATACACGCTTGTACAGTATCTCTGGAAAAGTACACAAACCTCCTTGACCGTAGCCCTAGACAATGTAAGTGTTTGTCCATGTAATGCTTTAGTTTATGTGTTTTGGAGCTGGATAAACGGTCAGTGCGAGTGAGAAGGTGTACTCATGGTGGGAAGAGCTCTGTCTCTTGTACTCGCTGCTCTTTTACATTTACAGTTTCTCCTTGTCTGCCGTGCTTTTATTTATTTTTTTGTGTTTACACGTACTCCCTGGCTGTAGAGGGTTGAGATTGCCGGTAGAACTGCTGTCCTCTTCTGTCCTCGTTAACGCAGGAGCAGCAGAGGAACGAGCCGCCCAACATCATCAGGATGGCAGCGGCCCACCCTACAAAGAGGGCGGGGCCAAACTCATACCTGAAAGACGCAGAGGCCACGCCTTTATTAACAGCACAACACAATCAGGTGATTCTCATGTTCACAGAATATTAAATGCATCTGTATACTTATTTTTTTCAGTATAAATAGTGTTTTATATATTTTAAATGTTATAAATAGTTCATTTTAAATTGTATATGTGTATTTAACACTTTTTTTTACCAGTGTAATTTGATTGGCATTCAATATAATTAATTACGATGATGTATAATATGGTAGATTTCATCATACTATGTACAAATGGCCCTACCTGGCGTTAATCGGCGTATTCGGATCGAAGAAATGGTAGGACACCTGCGTTGCGTACCAGGACACAGCCACCAGTGTGCACAGACCTGGACGAGATAGAAATCACAATCTTAGCACTGCCATTGTCATAGTACATCTCTGTTTGTTTACTTTCAGGCTTTGCAGAAAGTGCTAATGTGACCAGACTAGCCGCTTCCTGTTTACTACTGCATGTCAGATGGGTCAGAAGTGATACAGCGGCCAAGGACCAGAACGGACCTCAAGAATGTGGAGGCTAATGAAGGAATGTCAATTTATTTACCCAAACTAATTTACTCCGAATGATTTACGTGACTGAGGTATGCAGATAACGCAATTGACTCATTCTTAGCACAGTTACACTTGTGCAGAGAGTAGTAATTACTTTGTTTACGTTTCTAAAGTTTCTTAGTAAGCTTCCTGGCGTGATCGCTTCAAACCAATCCAATGTAAATGACCATTATAAAAGAAAACGGTCATGTTTTTATTAGAAAACTCTCCATTTTGCAAATTCTCACTCAACCTGCATGATCAATGCAAGTGTTCAGTCTAGGTCGGAGTCTCACCTGAGAGCAGGAACAGACTCCCACCGGAGATGGCGATCTTGCTCTTGGTGGATGGGTTGTTGTCGCCCACCTTCGTGCATTTCATCCCGACCACACTCACAATGATAGCGATGAATCCCATCAGCACTGAGATCACCATCAGAGCTCGACACGTCTGAATGTGGACTGCAAAAACACACATCATAGTTGAGTTTAAATGGGAACTCAAAATGAAGGAATTCCATTTTTCTTGGTAATTTCGATATATATATATATATATATATATATTATATATATATATATATATATATATATATATATATATATATATATTTAACAGTGTAGTTTGATTAATGCTCAATATAATTAATGATGAGGATGATGTATAATTAATAAAAATAAATAAATAAATAAATATATATATATATATATATATATATATATATATATATACACACACACACAGCACAAATTATTTTCTTATTCAGTATTTTTGTCTTTTTTTAAGTCTTGTTTTTTGACAATAATCATCAAAATGAAGAGAGTTTTTGATAAAAAAAAAAAAAAAAAAATGAAGAAAAAATATCTGCCAATGGGGTCAAAAAAATTAACTTGTTTTCCCTTTTCTTACCCTATTGGCAGATATTTTTTCTTGAATTAAACATATATATATATATATATATATATATATATATATATATATATATATATATTTAACAGTGTAGTTTGATTAATGCTCAATATAATTAATGATGAGGATGATGTATAATTAATAAAAATAAATAAATAAATAAATATATATACACACACAGCACAAATTATTTTCTTATTCAGTATTTTTGTCTTTTTTTAAGTCTTGTTTTTTGACAATAATCATCAAAATGAAGAGAGTTTTTGATAAAAAAAAAAAAAAAAATGAAGAAAAAATATCTGCCAATGGGGTCAAAAAAATTAACTTGTTTTCCCTTTTCTTACCCTATTGGCAGATATTTTTTCTTGAATTAAACATATATATATATATATATTATATATATATATATATATATATATATATATATATATATATATATATATATATATATATATATATATACTTTATTTTGATATTTTTCCAGAAAACAAGCATTTTGGCTTCTCTAGTAAATTAGATATTTTAAATTGAAAATATGTTTTGCTATATATATATATATATATATAATCTCAAAAATATAAACATAATTTGGTTTAAATTTATGATTCACATTTTGACATTTTTTTCCATTGGCTGATTGACATTTTTTCACTTGTTTTAAGTGTAAGCATCATTGAATTATTTTATTTCTTATTTTCTGCCCTTTTGTGTGTTTTTTTGTTTGTTTGTTTTGTTTTTTTGTTTTTTGCCTTTTATCTACATTTCAAACACTAATTATTAGGATATGTAAAACTTACATATTAAAGGGTGCGTCTCACAATATCAATAACGTGCCTCGGTCGTATTTCACCCCAAAATAAAAAAAAAATAGAAATTAAATAACGTCTCGATGCCCAAAAAACTTATATGATCTGGACATGTTTCGGACACACCAAAGTCATGCTAGCACCTTTTCCCTGTCTATTTTTGAGCACATTTTGGTGTTTTCAAGCTGCTCTACTACAGAATGCCACAGATAACCCACACGGTGTTCGGTTCATGCATAATGCTGTAGGAGTGACATTTTTACATGCTTCACACAGAGAGGATTACTGTGACTTTTCCACAAAGGCAGATTGTTTTCAATGGCTCCGTCTCTGCTTTTGTATGATAACTACATACTAACATGCCAGTTCAGCTTGGCTAATGACTACAACTTCCCACAGTAGATGCAGACCACCAACCCTTTTTAACTGTCCACCTCAAAAGAAGAGTTCAGCTCAGCCACATGTAATGGGAATCACCTTTGTAGAACGATTTGCTTTCAAAGTGTCGCATCAAACATGAATCGAAGCCATAAAATAAGTACAGCAGCGTCTCAAAGAGGTCGAGAACCGCGGAGAGATTATCACACAACTTTTGATGTTTGATTTATGTATGAAGGAGGCCGCCTTTGAAGCGGGATTTTATAAGAGAGATCTTATTTTCTCGTCTTTCATCCTTGTTTTGCTTCACTTCTTGATTTGCAAGGAGTAACACTGTGATCTCAAGGTCATGTCTGAATGAGAGTAGTTAGACTCCGGGTGGAGGGGTCCTCCCACAATCCCTTGTCCAGCGCCAAGGTTGGCAGCGCCTGGCACGGACGAAAGGAAGGCAAGCGCTAGCACAGTGATGGAGAACATGCTTCAAGAGAAGCTGCATGTGAGGCTCGGCCATTGTCTATTGTTCGCGCTGGTGGGCTGCTTCACGCGTCATTGAAAACATCTCTCAATGCGTTCCACATACAAATCACTTCGTTATGACGTCATAATCATTTTTGACGCCCTCGATAATCCTCTGAGGATTTTCTAAAATGTTATTTTTACCATTGATATTTAGTACAAACGGACTGAAAAGAGAGAAAGTCAAGTTCGACGTGTTATCATAACCATATTTCACGTGAATTTAGTTTCCATTTCTTATATATTTCTGGTTACATTATAGTTCATTCTTTCTGGGAGACTGTGCTTTCTTTTCAAAACCTTTAAAAACATATTTTGCTTAAATGGGTCTATTTTTCATTTATTTAATTTATTATTAAATGTTATGATGATTGGATGGATAGGTAGTTTTCTTCCAGGAGTTCAGATTTAAACCCCAGCTTAGTTGTTCCTTGTCTTGTTTTTTATATATACTTTCAGTTTTTGATTGACACAACACAACACCATCATTTTTTTGTCTGCATTGCATGCAGTATTTGTTTTAAAACGTTCACCATCCAGGTTTGCAGTAACGTGGCTCAAGTGCGCTTCATATAGATGATTCTTTATCCTAAATACTGTGTTTAGTTGACAGCACATAATAACAGTTATTCAAGAAAAGACACTAGAACTGCTGCAGAAAAGGGCAAACAATGCAAGTTTGTGGGAGGCTGTCTGTACATACAGAAGCCAGAACATTGCAGTCACTATCTGACCAGATGACCTAAGGCCGAGAGGAGGGGGGGGGGGGGGGGGGGGGCACAGTGGAATCAGATGGTCCCGTCACCCTTTGTGGGCCGAGGGTTACAGATTCCACCATGAGCAGTACAGTAGTGAGTGCAGCTTTTGTGGATGAGTGGCGGATGTCTGTGAAAGTCAAATGATATTCCATAAAACCTAACAGTAATTAAGCAGAAAGTGGCAGTGAAAGTTCTTTAGATGAGTAAATCTGTCAGATCTTATGTGCAAAGTTGATGCTTGATGAAGCGAAGTGGCCGTAGCACATTTGCATAGCAGAGCTATTTGCGATTCAACAAAGATACAGCAATTCTGACTACGATTAACAGCACCATAATTAAAGTAATAAATGTGTCGCATTTTTGATTCAACAGTGAACAATCTTCTTATAAAGAATCATTTTGGGCTTCATATGGTTCTTTGAAGTTACTGTATTTTACTGTATCGAAGTTCTTGATGTTGCATCATACCTGTATATCTTGTTGGTTCTTCAGATGGACGTATTGGTTTATGGGATCTTTAAAGCATCCATAGATGATTCTTTGTGGAACTTGATGAACCTTTTTAGTTCCATTTGGAACCTTAAACTTGATCAGATAAATGTATAACAATTGAAATTGAGATGTTTGTACAAGACCTTATATCTTCCAAATGTACTCATCTTAGATATCGGCAAATGTTTGTTTGCATATAATCTTTTCTAAATGGCAATAAAGATGACCTGTGTGTTGTGTGGGGATGTGCATTCTGAACATATCTCTGGTGTTTGCCTAAACACTGGCCTTTTCTTCTCAACACAACTGCCATTCATCACTTCAAGACAATACGCTGTTATTAAAGCAATGATGCAGTATATAAGATGGCAAACTGTTTTCTCTGAACCGAGCCACATTAAATTACATTTTCTGTATTATGAAAGCGTCTTATAACTCTTCAGAACCGCAATGCTTTGTGACTGCCTGCAATGTTGTAATATTTGACCACAAATCACAAACAGATGCTGTTTGTCATGGAAAAATAATTGAATTATCATAAATGCACGATCATCAGCAACCATTCATAATTGATTTTTAGGGACATCTTCTTCCCGGGACCGTCCCAGAAATAGACGAGAAGTGACTGATTCTGATTAGACGTAACCGTTCACCACAAAATTGACACTGACAGTGGCGCTAAATGTTGATTAATCGCGGTGTAATTGCATTCCACGGCATTTCAACAGTCTGGTAGAGTCAGCGCCACGGTGAAGTTAGTGTCACATAAGACTTTCATTATACTATGTCACAACGCACATATTTTAATTTGATCGATTAAACGAGTTGATTAAATCCATGTGCACACAGCAGCTCTCGGAGTTGATTGCGCATTTTTTGCCACCAGCCTCCTCTGTACTAAAAAAATCTTGATTCAATTATTATTTCATATAACGTTTTTTTTTTTTTTTTTTTTTAAGTCATATATTAAACTATATTAAAACCGCACTCTTAAACATAAAGATTATTTATTGGCATCTGAAGAATCTTTACCATCCATTCCACTTTCAAATGTTCTTCACACTAAGAAAAAAATGGTTCTTTTAAGAACTCATCATTGAAACGTTCCCAAAATTGTTTTTCTATGGCGTCACTACAAACAGTGTATATCATTGTATCTAAATGAAACTTATGCTGTTCCGAACCTCTGGCTTGAACAATCTTCAGACTGTTCTTGTTCACACATTTGTCAGAAAATCTCTCCTCAGTCATACAGGGTGAGAAAATGATGCTTGACCTCTGAACTAACCCTTTAACCTTGTGACGTGTCCGTGTATTATTAAGCCATAGAACTGTTTGGTACTCACCATCCAGCGACAGCAAGGAGTCGAAGATCTTGCACTGCACCTGGCCCGTGCTCTGAGACGCACAGGACATCCACAGGCCTTCGTACAAACCCACGGCCATGATGATGGCGTCCCCTGCGTACGAGGACTGCTTCCATTGGGGCAGCACTGTTGTGGAGATGATGCCAATCCATCCACCCAGAGCCAAAAAATAGCCCAGGAGCTGAAACCCAGAGTTGGCCATAATTGTCCTTTTTAAACGTTCGCTTTAGTGTAGAATTAGACTGAGTTCAATGAAGTTCTCCAGTCGAGAAGCCACCTGCAATTTCCTCGAGAATGTTCAAAGAAATCCACCTGGCTCAGAATAAATCAAACAGTCTGATTCTCGCCAACTCTTGCAAGTATCCTTTTGTTGCTCTGGTTCGCTTCAGTGTCTCTCATTTGGTGGCTGCCTGTGACATCCCTTGATTTTGGCTAAAGCTGAAAAACAGGTCCCTTATGTCTTCTTTCTGAAGGTATACCCCACTTCTGGAGGCTGTAGAAAGAGCGTTCGGGGTGCCCTGGGCTGCCGTCAGGATGTGGTCGAACACTGCTTTACTGTCTGCATAGCTGTTCTTGTCACACACCAGTGCGGCTGGATGGTGCTCAGGGGGCAGAGCAGTGGGAATGGGGGGGAAAAAAGGAAGGAGAATACTTCACAGATGAAAAAAAAAAGCCTTGACGGAGTGAATGCAATGGGGGGGTGGAGTGTCAGGACGATGATTACCCTCTGATTGGTGCTGTGGGGAAGAGAAACGCCTTCTGAATCTAGTGCAGGAGGGACAAATTAAGCCCAGATGTCACTTGTGGAGTCAACCAGCAAGAGTGGGTGGGACGTGAGATACGCCACAAAGCCCTAATTGCATCAAATTCTCAGAGTGAGCAAGTGTCTTCAAATCTTCACGTCTTGCAGAGTCAATGAAATCTGGCATGCGGATTAAAGTTAAGAGTCTCTGTGTCAGAAATGTGGCATCTGTTGGGTGAAGTTGTTTTCACCATTTGAATGTGTTCCTGCGCTGACCCTTTTGAAGCACTACAGAGGCGCATAAATCAGAGTTTAAACTGCGCCCGTTTGAAAGGAAGTGTCACCCGCACACAAAAACTCTTGCTTCTGGTGGAGATTTAGGGGTTGGTCTGTGACAGCTCGGAGGATCTCCATGGGAACCCGCTCGGTTTAATCACCGAGCGAGGGAAACACACAGCAGGTCTTGCTGCATGGAATGGAGGCGCCTTTTGGGTCTGGTCACAGAGCAGATGAACAGATTGTGGAGAACTTTCAGTGACGAAAGTTGAAACTGAAACTACATTTTATTTATTTATTGAAGAAAAGGTTAGTGGATTTCCAAAGCAGAACTCGTGTTATGGCCTGTTGGCATGGCGTTGCAAAGGTGTAAAAAAAACAAAAAAAACAATTATATTATTATTTTTTTCTTTGAATCTATAAAAAAACACACTAGACCAACCATTATTGAGCCAAATGTTGTTCCAACTGCACTGAAAAAAAAAAAATGTAGAATTTACTTTAAAACATTTTTTCTCAGAAATTGATAATAAATTTCACAAATTATTACGTAAAGAAAGAAAGAGAAGAAGTAGAAAAACTAAAATAGTGTTTTCTTGTAAAAAGGATTCCAGAAATCTTTGTTTTATTGATAATATTTCGATCATATGGGCAAATCATGTATGACATTCCACAAACTTGGTGAAAGTGCTTTTAAAGTTTTTGCTCCTCTATCTTTGTATAAATTGCAGAAACAACTAAAATTGGACTATTTACCAACAATGATACAGTTTAAAAACATGATGAAGGACTATCTGAGTACTACACGCACATGTGCTGTTACTGAGCGTTGCCAGTAATTATGTTGAGATGATGTTGAACCACTGATTGTCTTTTTCTGTTAAATGTTGTTGTTGTTATCGTTGTATATGTTTTAATATGGAATGTTATTCTGCTGTCTTGGCCAGGACTCCCTTGAAAAAGAGATTCTGAATCTCAATGGGATCATTTCCTGTTAATATATATATATATATATATATATATATATATATATATATATATTTTTTTTTTTTTTTTTTTTTTTTCTTATTCTGTTGAAGAACATGAAAGAAGATATTTTGAAGTATGTGTGTAACCATTCACTTACGTTTTGAAATACTATGGAAGCCAATGGGTGCTGTCGACTGTTTAATAACCAGTATTCTTTAAAATACCTTCTTTTGTGTTCAGCAGAAGACATACAGGTTTGAAACAACATGATGGTGAGTAACTGATGACGGAAGTCTTTTTTTTACCCTTTAATGCATCATGTTGCAATGACTTATACATTTCCCAACATTGTTTTTTGCTGACTGGCCCAAGTCAAGAGTCCACTGCCAAGGATCAATACAACAGCACACCTCTCTTCAACAAGTCACATGACTTGAGGTATCCTTATGCCTGTAGCATAAATGTTTTGGGAAGAGTTAACGTGCTAAAGTTTAATACTTGGGGTTAGTGTTTTGTTCAAATTCCTGACTCTAAGTATGAGTAACACCACTAAACACCACTATTAGTAAAGCAGACACAGGAAAGAGAAAGAACACAATACACAGTGTCTGCATATTTGGCAATCATAGAGCTACAACAACACGAACCTCACAAAATACTCCAGACCACAAACGGCAATTAACTTTTGGACTGATTTAAATAAGATAATTAATCTGGCGTCTATAATCTTGTAGATAGTATTACACAAGGCTGTGAACAAGGACTTATGAAAAACAAGTCATTATTTCATTGACCTCGGAGAGGTGGGGCAGTTCTGTATTTTCCAAAACGTCTCATTAGGTTTTTCTTTGAAGCATCCTCTCGAAACAGGATTAGCCCCCACGGTCCATCCCGACATGGAGTCAGGGGTCGAATACGCACTCGGGGGCCCCTGGGATTGGTGTTATTACAAGGAGAGGGGTTAATTATCTAGATAGCAATGCACCTTCTTTTTTTTCCCCCAAAAACCACAAGACTGTCCGATCCATTCCTTCTTTCCATTCATCCACAACCCATCCCTCAATACAAGTCACACACATACACAAGGATGAATTCACAATCCTTGCCCCTATCCCGTGCACTGATCACCCCAGAGTTGCTGTTTACATTTGAGTGGGTTTCACTGAACTATGTAGCTCAGGCAAGTCCTTTTACAAACAGCTCATCAGCCCATCTTTCTGCATGGATTAAAATACCATGTAACCATGCTTGTATGCGGCTGCACAAAACCCACAGATCCACTGCTCAGGGGGGGCAGCGTGGGAGATAAATAGACAGATAGGTAGAGTAAATGAACTTGAATTGTATGCTTCATTGATATTCTGTGAATAATGTTGCAATTCTAATTTGTATAGGCCTTGGAAACAATCTAGTCAGTAGGCCCGATAAGTGTCAAATGTCTATCGATATTCATTTTATTTCATTTTTTGCCCTGTTGGTCCGGATTTATTTCACAAATGGTACAATAGGCGTTTGCAAACGATGCATGGAGCTACCTCTGGTCTCTGTTGATTGATTGGTTATTTAAGTCACATGACTCATTGTGACGAGCAGGGCGGGCGAGAGCCGTGAGGGAACGGCGCGAGGCCGGTGACGCGAGTTATGATGAGCGTCAGCTGCGTGCTGCACCGGTCTCGTGTCTCTCACGGAGGAGATCCGGAAGCATAAAAGAGGAGCGACGACAGTGAAGGACGAGAGAGGACCAGGCCTGGAATTTATGTTGTGTTTTTATTATGTTTGTGTGGTCGGCAGTCTCCGTGACCTTCGTTTTATTGTTTGTTTATTTATTTGATTATACGTTCAATGTTCGCCGGTTCCTTCCTCCTTCTTCCCGTACTTAAGAACTGTGTTACACTCATGTTATAGATACCATTGACAATTTATTTCATATACTGTGGGGATGTGATTTAACGTGGGGGGAAAGAAAACCCAGATTGCCACAGTTACCATTGTTAATTAAGAGTTTCCAAAGAAAGAAAGAAAAACATAGCTAAAAATGATTGAGGTGTGTGTGTGTGTGTTTGAAGTATGCTTTATTTTGCTGACTTAATAACTGGGGGGAAATAAGTTGATTTAGTCTGATGGAATTGTTTCCCCCGACAGAAATGGCGTGTTGCTGACAGCTTTATCAAAATGGAATAATTTTGCTTATTGTTTCTCATCAGTGTTCTCAGCCTGACCTATTCCAAAACCTTTCAAAAGGCTTATGCATGTTTATATACTCTATTTTATACACTGACAAAGTCATACATGGATTTTTTTTTTTTTTAAATCTAAGCCTTGTAAAATGATTGTTTTTTTTTAAACGCTGGAATGTAATTTACTATATAATTTATTTAAATGTCGGTGGATTTTCAGATTGAATATTTACAATGAAGAGCTTCAGCCATTGAGTACCTCAAGAACATTTCATTGCTTATGATGGAAACATTTGAATATGGCGGTTAAAACAACATGGAGTTGCCTCTTTCAATCTATGACAGGCAAGTGCTATTCTGTTGCTTCTCTCCAGAGACCTTTGCAGTTTCAGATTCAGCCACAATTAATACTGTATTTTACAAATAGTAAAAAGTGCAATTAGAGAACATTTTAGCTATAATTTCAATCATTATCTATGTGCTAATCTCAAGGTAAAAAGCAGTTCTGATGAAGGTAAAGGAGAAACTGAAGTGGATTGTAGTGGAAGTCCCCCTCCTTCTCAGGCCCAAACTTCAGCGGCTTAGAAGCTCTCTGGGAAACTCTGACCATTGAAAAGGCCATCTGGTCAAGTTCACTGCTGGCTAATTAGCAATGAGACATTCAAAGGTTTTTTCACCTCTATAGACAGCAGACTTGTAAAAAAGAAAGTTACTTGCAGTTCAGACAAAATAGATGGAACAATTTAGAGAAGAATTGCACAAATGACAGTCTGAAAATGCTTTTTATGTGAATGCTGACAATAAGGACTACAGAATTCATGTCATCCCTGTTAAAAAAAAGCAGCATTTGCTGGTTAGGTATGTTTTGAAGCATGGCAGCTGGTTTGAGCTGGTTTATGCTGGTCTTTAGTTGGTCATGAGCTGGAGCTAGTTGCTTAGGACCAGCACTTGATCAGCTTAAGACCAAGTAAGGACCAGCCTAAACCAGCTCAAACTAGCCAGCATGCTTCAAAACATACCCAACCAGCATTTGCTGTCTTTTTTTCAACAGGGATTTGACTCCAACAATACACATGTGGAATTATGTGAGTTCATTTTGTTGCATGAAGGTTGAAACGCAAAACAAAGAACAATATCATAGTCAACTGCCAAGCTAATGTATTGCCAATATTGGGAAATGCACACTGCTATTGGTTACAATGCTAATTTTCCGGGGAGAATTTGTGTCCGATTCAGCCATCACCTCTCAAAAAACTAAATTTGGACTTTGACCTGAGCAGAAATCTGGGCCAAAGTAGAGTAAGAGTATTCCTGCCTCAACAAATATTGAACATAACAGAAGGGTTGATTTCATTTTGTTCAGCAGGCTGTAAATCACATGATCAAGGGTCTTTACAGGAAACTGCTTAATGAGGTTGATGAACTAAACAAGTTAGGGTGTTATCAAATTGTAAAGTCTACTCAGGCGCTGATATGTTCGTGTGGTTAGAAGGGTGGGAATCTTGCGATGCAATCTAACTTGATAATCGAATTTAATGTTGTACTAAGAGGGACACAATATGGCAGAAGTTCTGAATGTGTTTGGTTGACACAACATATTATGGCATTGAGCTGTCAGTACATTTCTAGACAGCAGAGCAAAAGTGGCACTAAGATTATTTTCTTTTCCCAAAGGCAAGTTGTCAGGATACTCCGTAGTTATCTGAAGTTGTCGCTTTGATTAAAGGTGGTGAAATTGGCCAATATCAAAAGCACTCTGTGATGTCGGATGTAGATGGGGTGGGGGAATAAATGGGAACTGCTGTACTGGAAACAACTGTCAATGAAACACTGTTATTGAAAAGAGGAAAGAGAGTTTTGAGCGTGATCAAAGAAGCCATCTCATGTGACGTTGCCTCTTCTCATCATCGTCCTGAAACTCTCCCATATGTGGCTGTATGACCCCATTCCAGATTTGCTGTTGACATACACCGAGCGCAAAATCCATCCTTGCATTAGGGAAGGTGGTCAGATCCTGTCCGTTTTTCCACTCCTCTTTTTCCAGGCCCTTACAACACTAAGCTGAGCTTAAAAGTCAGCTGACATGATCAAAGATACCAAGTCATATTCCAGCTAACGAGACCGGAGTGTTCCCGATGCATGGTGGAGACCTCCCAGAGGACGGGAACCTGTGTCGTGCACTCCGACATGGGAAAGGACCGACTTTTGTGGCTTGAGCCCCATTACCGTTCCCATAATTGCTTTTTCCATTGTCGTCACCCACTCTTCCTCCTTTTGCCTTTATTGTACGCATACAGCTAAGGGAAGCCTCTTGCATTCATCTCACTGAGATAGAGGGATCTTTTCTTTTGCCCCCCTTCCATAATGTACATTTGGAGGGTTCGTGTTGAGCGCGCTTCTGAAGACATCAGAGTGCACTCAACGGCAGAGACATCTAAAAAGGAATGAGAACAACGGGGGTGCCTTTTATTTGGCTATGCACTTATCTTGGTCCGGATGGGCTCTTTGTTGCCCATGGCCAATGAATTGCCTCTTCCACCTGACCGACAGAAAAACATCAGACTGGAGAGGTGCCTATAGAAAGTTGTACTCGAGAGTTTCCACCTGGGCTGAAGAGAGCGAGAGTAGCCAACATCAACATGCCCTTCAAGGGGGCCAAGCCCTGGGGCAGTGCAGCTGAGTTGGACGAAGGGGCTTGAAAATGGGGGATTAGAAGGGGAATGTGTTGGACTAATCCACCATTATGCCACGGCCCTCAGGTCTTTAGTGACCTCAAAGAGTAGAAGGGCATTCTGCCTCCCAGGGAAAACCAGAATACTGTCAGAGTCCAATGCCTAAAGGTGCATCGCATTTAGCAACCTGTAAAAAAAGGTCAATAGCATAGAAACAAATGAAGCACTGTACGAAGTCACTCTCAAACCAAACGTTTTGCTGCTGGTCAGTGCGGCGTGACCAACTTGAACATGAGTGAATTTTGCATGGGGAACCCTTGCATGAAACTAACGATCGTGCAGATCCCCATCCCAAAAAGTGTGGACTGACAATGGCTTCTGCATGTGTGCATCTGTTCTCAAGAGCGTAGGGTATACCATTTGTCATTTCAGAAGGGTGTTCATGACCACCCCTTTGCAGGCGATATGCACCCTTGATGCAGACTGAAGCAAGCTCTGCAGCAGACTTCTACCCAGCAGTCAAAGCGGGATTACGTCATGAAAGTGCCGACTCGGAAGAAGATCACGAGCACTTAGATTTCCATTTGGGACAGGGCCTTAGTAGAATGAAGGGATTTCACTCAGCATTTCACTGAGCAATGGTACATGCCACCGCACCTTAAAAGATTAGTTCACTTCTGAATGAACATTTACTCACCCTTCAACCGGGTTGAAGGTCCAATCACGTGTGACCTTTCCATCATGAGTACTTAATGCGTGGCACATCGCAGAGCTAGTGCAAGACGATCATTTATGGCTAAAAGTATATACATTTTTAATTATTTTTTTAGTTTTGCTAGACAAGACCCTTATTCCTTATCTGGGATCCTGTAGAGCACTTTGAAGGCTGAAATTTGGACCTTCAACCCATTGAACCCCAGTGAAGTCCACTATATGGAGAAAAATCCTGGAATGTTTTCCTCAAAAACCTTAATTTCTTTTCGACTGAAGAAAGACATAAACATCTTGGATGACATGGGGGTGAGTAAATTATCTGGAAATTTGAATTCTGAAGTGAACTAGTAGTTTAATGCTTTATTTCTGTGTCTAACACAAAACAAGTGATACTAGTCCTCGCTGTGACCTGTTGTATATCCATGACAATCTAACATCTTTATCTGACAGATCTTCATCCAACAAAGACGACTTACAAGCCATCCTTCATGGAAATTTTTGTAATTTTGACTGAAGTGGCAAGTTTTTCTTCACCTAAATTACTTGTAAATTGAATACTCTCATCTTATCCGCTTCATTGGACTGCGCCTTGTGTTTTGAAAAGCAAAAAAGCGTTCTGTGTTCTGTTGAACATCTGAACTTATAAATGCTGAATCTACAAAGAAACGGTTTATTACAAACATGGTTTATTATATGGTTTATTACAAAGAAACCATGGCAATGAAAAAGTCACCCACAGTTTAAAAAAAGAAGATTATTGCCATACATGATTACTGACATCCATGGTTTAGTAATGAAGTTACAGAATTCATATTGAAATGCTGGTGATGTGTATGTTCTTTGTGTGCTATCCTGGGGAGAAACCGTTTCCAAAAGCAATCTCAATGACGCCATGACTTTTCTCTTCTTCCTCTTATTACAAGTGGCTTCTTCTCATCGACCTGTATCTCCAACCGTTTGAAGTCATTCCTTCCTCCAGCCAGTAAGGATGAGCTTCATGGTTCCCCCAAGCACAATCGCAGTGACTTGGAGCCTGTCCCAGCCCGGCACCGGAATGATCCAAGTCTTAGGGGAAATAAGACGACAGTTCATTGCAGCGACCACTGAAGTCATCATTCAGGCATCCATCAAAATATATCAACAATGCCACCCTCTGTCTCCATTTGGCCAAGATTTGGTTAAGCAACTCGGTTAAAAAATATGAGAATATGTGGATTTATGATTCTAGCATATGTGTGCCGTCAAAGGTTTTGGCAAAAGTTTAGGGCCTTTTCAGTTGAGTATTTCAGCTATTGTTAACTACAGAAGCCCATGCATTATATTTTGCTTTGTCATAATCTTGACTTAATTTTCTTGTGGTTGCTACATAACAAAAGTTTTGCAAGAAAGACCACAAGAAAATCAGGTTGTGATCATGAGAAAACAAGAAACACATACTGCAAGATCTCTTCGGGTGTCTGAAGTTTTAGTCAGTATATTCTCAATTTTACAAAATTAGTGGCAGTGTTTGAATAGGAATATATTGGAAGTAGTTTGTGTTTTTTCCTATTAGGTTGAGTTCAGTACTTTGTTATGCGTCTTTTATAATGTTTTAACGTTTTCCGGAAATTCAAGACTACAACATTAGTGTGAATGCAGCTTATAAAATTGAAAAACAAAAACAAGCTTAGCAATATAGATTCATAATATCGCATCTACATTGAACATTCATTTTTTTAATTAAATTAACTGATACCATTATTAGCCAACAGCTTTGATTGTAGTTGATCCAGTCAGATTTAAAAAAAATACTATGGAAGTCAAATCAACTGTTTGGTTTCCGACATTCTTTAAAATATCATCTTTTGTGTTCAACAGAAGAAAGAACTTCATACAGGTTTGGAACAACCTTAGGGTGAGTAAGCGATGGAAGAATTTTCATTTTTGTAAGAACTATCCCTTTAAAGCTTCCCAGTGTGTTTAGTCAATGCAACTATGCTATTAATAGAAATATTAGGAAAGTGATGTATTATAATGAAAAGAATCAAATTCATGTCTAACTTTTTGTCCCGTTGCTCTTGCTTCATGGAAACTTTGGCCGATTCCATGTCAGATCTTGTTAAGTCTGCTGTTTTTCTTTTCCCGGCCACCTTTTCAAGCCGTAGAGTTGGAATTAATTTCGTCAGGATGCGTCCTGCTGCGTCCGGCTAAATCCTGCCCTGGGAGAGACATGCTGAGTCTGTCTCCGGGGAAACAACCACTAATGGACACTTCCAACCTTCTCACTTTCAGCTAACGTTTCTTCTTTGAAGAAAAAACAAGACAAACATGGGCTATTTAGCCTCAGCTGACACTTCTTTCAAAGGCCACATCATGACTTCTCAGAAATGGTTGTGTTTCTTTCACTTTTACTCCTCTCTTTACAGGAAAGAGCCATTGTCAGCAGATTACCGTATTATGAGACCTGGCCCTACGGCTCATCTACTGTAAAATGTAAGATGCCAACATTGAAGCACATCATATGTGCTCAACATAATATGAGTGTTGCAGTTCCTCATTGTTAATTGTGCTAGACGAATAGCGCTGACTTTTGTGTGTAAGGCACAATCATTAAATAAGCCTGCATATAAATTTAAATATTTAATTTAAACACTAATAATGGAGTGTCATTTCAGCTCATTTAGTGGCTGGTTAAGATTTACTGAAGGTGGTTATCAAATAGGAACGGGTCATGACTGTCGATGAGTCATTCAATTTGATTGTGTCAACTAGTTTTTTTTTCTTATATATTTTTAGGTGCGATATTTTAGCTGTGGTGCGTTAATTAGCATCATGAAAGTGGTTTTGCTGCGATTTATTTTTTAAATTCGTCTCCTTAAATGTCCTTACACATTCAAATATCTTAATATATATATATATATATATATATATATAAACAAATATTATGATATCTTTTGCTGTTGCATTTGATATAGATTTGGAGGGAGAATTGATCTGTTGTTATTGTTATTGATTTTATTGCAGTGTCATTTTAGAATCAGGGAGTTACAATTATAATTTTGAAATATTTTATTTATTCTATTGATTAACTTTCTGTTTTCATATTAATTTTAGTTGAATATTTGTAATTGTGTTTTATTTTATTTCACTTAAAGGGTTAGTTCACCCAAAAATGAAATTCTGTCATTAATTCCTCGCCCTCGTGTCGTTCTACACCCGTAAGACCTTCATTCTTCTTCAGAACACAAATGAAGATATTTTTGATGAAATCCGATGGTTCAGTGATTCCTCTTGTTACGAGTGAGGCTCCGTCTTCACGTCCTCCAGATCAGCAGAGGGAGCTTTCACCCGAGTATTAGCGATTTCGGACTACATTTCCCATAAACCCTCATACCTGGGTCTGATTACGCACACACCTGATACATATCAGTTCACTATTTAAGCATTACACAGACACCACCTCAACGCGAAGTCTTGATTTGCCTTACCGTTATCATTTCTGAGCGCTTACCTTCTGGATTGTTATTTCGTTGTGACCTTGGACTGTTTAACGGTGTTTGAATCTGTGCTGCCAACCTGACCCCTGGCTGACCCTCTGGATATTGAACCCTGTCTCGACCCCAGCCTGTCTCTGTATATCTTTATGGTTTGCCTACGCTATTGTCACTAGTACTATTTGTTGACTCTTGCCTGTCTGACACCGGAGTATTTGAATAAAAGAATTGCAAATGGATCCACACGCCGCTGACTCATCATTACACCTCTATTGCCAGCAGGATAATTTACACTTTCAGATGCCCAGAAATATACACAATAATAAAGAAAAAATAATGACTTTTCAACAATATCTAGTGATGCCCGAAAGCTTCAAAGCTTTCCGAATCTTTTGTTACGAATCAGTGGTTTGGAGCACCAAAGTCACGTGATTTCAGTAAATGAGGCTTCGTAAGTCTTTCGCAATTTCAATAGTTCGCGTCACTTTGGCAGTTTGATACGTGAACCGAACCACTGATTCGAAACAAAAGATTCGGAAAGCTTCGAAGCAGTGTTTTAAAATCAGCCATCACTAGATATTGTTGAAAAGACGTTATTTTGTTTTTTGGCGCACAAACAATATTCTCATCGCTTTATTATATTAAGGTTGATCCACTGTACTCTGTTTTAAATATGTTTTAGTATCTTTCTGGACATCTGAAAGTGTTCATTGTCTTGCTGTCAATAGATGAATCACTGATCCATTGGATTTAATCAAAAAAATCTTCATTTGTGTTCTGAAGATGAATGAAGGTCTTAATACAGAATTTTCATTTTGTCCGTTTCGCTCATATAAGTGTTACAATACACTCATATGTAAGTCACAAATTTGGGTCAAATGTTGACAAACCCAACAGTTGGGTTAAATTTAATCAAAAAATGTAACTCAATGGCAGGGTTTGCCCATATTACTCTACTATTGTCCATAAAAATCATCACTTTTTTGCTACACTTGATCCATTGAAGTTTTCCAATCAAACCAGCCTGAATGGGATTCCAATTACTCGACTGATCGGTCAGGAACCCAACGACTAATTGATGCTAAAACTATGTAGTTCTGCGCATCCCTTATAGTGAAAGACGCAGGTTGTTTAGTGAATTCGCCCCTCTGTGTCCCGTAAGGCTCAGGGGCGATTGCTGTTATAAATGTCTCGTAATAGAGTAAGACAAAAGAGCTTGTATATGCACACAACAGAAGAAGTTTCATACCGCTTAGTACGCACCATAGATTACTTCTGAGTGAAAAGGCGTAAATCCATGTAGTACTGTATTGTATGCCAGTCACAGTGTTAAGGCTTTGCTTTTCTATTCTGTCCGAACAATAGCTAACCACATACAGCACAATCCCTGAAGCAGACAATGCGGTCTGTGTCTGCCAGGGTTTGTATGACACGGCGGGCAGCCCCACACAAAGACTGCATACAGCGAAGACACACGCCAGAGAAAAGGACTGTAAATGCACTCTGTCCGCCATCAAACATGTCAGAATGCAAACAAACTTTCCACATGCGAGTCTCTACATAAATGATGCGTTTTAATGTAAAGTGACATGCGTCACAGTTTGAACTGACCGACAACATTGCTAATTGACCCCAGCCCTTACGCACACAAAGTCAATGTCCTCATGCAAAGGTCAGATGGACACATGTGGGGTGTGTAAATGACAAAAGAAAAGAGGCAAGACTACAGAAAGTGCCTCCAAAGCCATTAACATGGAACTCTGAATTATTTTGCATTTGTTTTACATCTCATCAGCTCAAACAAAAGACAATGGATGTGTGGTAACAGTAAAGGTCTGCACCAAGCATCTGAACGCCCAGCAAACACAAACTGTAAACCCCTAAGGTATGTAAAATCAAACATGACTCAAAACAGTAGTAAACAGTCATTGCTAATGGCTTTTTGCCAATTTCAGGGTGGCTTCCCATTGTGTCTTCTTCAGCCGCCGTTACACAAGACTACCAACAAGATCTATGTCCAGGGGCTAATGCAATGTCTACATATATATTTCAGTTTTAGACATGGTAGCTTGTTTAGTATCAATCAAACTGATTTAGTTGGTCAGTGGCACAGAAAGAAGACCATATTTGATCAGCAACAAACCAGGTACCATTTTGACCTGTTTTTCCCGCAGTAACCTTGACCAAGATCCTCAGTGGCATCCTAGACGAATGATCAACCCCCTAAACCAGCAAGAAACCAGGTTACTATGTTCCCTCCCTTACAAAAAAGAACTGCAGTATATTGAAGTAGAACTGCAGTAAAACTGCAGTACCAAGTAGTTTAACTGCAGTTTAATGAAGCACAACCATAGATTTGCAGTATAATGAAGTATAGTCACAGTACAACTGCAGTAAAACGGTAGTAGAAGTACAGCTGCAGTCAAATGAAGTACAACTGAATGTTGCATGAAGTATAAAAACAGTATAACTGCAGTTGTATTGCAGTTTTATTTTACTAGAACTTTAGATGTATTGCAGTATAGTTGTACTCCAGTAAAACTACGGACATTTTAGGTTACACTGCAATACTGCAGTTTTTTCGTGTCCAAAAAACTGCATTTTTCTATATGTAACAAAAACTGTAGTATTACTTCTAAAAAAACTGCAGTGATCTTTTGTAAGGGCTTGGAGAGCTGTTAACTGAAATACACACCAGTGTGCAGTCTTCTTCCATAAAACTTACACTGACACTAATATAATTGGGGTTACGGACATCTAAAGTGAGATTGGACCTTGTTTTTGTTGATTATTTGGTTCTAGAACACCCTTGGTTAAAAACCCGAGGGCGCAATTGATGCTGTGCTTAAATATTCTTTGCACCCGGTGTAATGGCCCTTCGAGTAAAACTTTTACTGTAAGAGTCATTGTCCCCATCAGTCCCTGGCATTCTGCTCATGGCTAGTTCTGCCCACTCCTCAGCAGTGGGAGGTACACAAGAGGAACTGTTTGTACCGTTAACAAGGGGAGGTAAAGGGACATGAGGGGTCTCATTGCAGCTGCCACAGGTCACCTTTCACATTCACCTCCACTATTCAACTGCCAATGCGCTCCAGGTGGACTATTCAGTGCCTCTTTGCAAGCTGTGGCCTTATATGTAAGAGCAAACCACATTAGAATGAATTGAAACAGTTGCACTTATGCTAACGTCGCGCATTGTATAAATTTACCAAAAAAAAAAAAATGGCTAAAAGCAGCTGTTTGGTTAGTTGTTTCAATCTGCTCAAGCTTTGGGAGTCTGCTAAACCAGCTCCATGACAAATCTTTTTTTAGCCTGGATGATTTAGATGACAGTGGTGACCTGCAAGAACATGGCGTAAAAGCTTATCTTTTTTTCAAAAAATTATGAATAAACCTCAAAAACAACAGGGTTTGCTTTGCTAGCCATTTCCTCACCACAACACTTACATTTTAATTACTGGTTATTGTGGAATGCTAAAAAAAACCAAGTATGTAATATCCTAGAAAGATTTAGTCTCCATGATTTGGTACTTACTATTGCTGATAGCTATTTGCAATAATAATTTAAGTGAAAGGACATCCTCATTCTAGAGAGCTTTTTCACATAAAATGGGATCCGAGTCAAGATCATCACTCTTTTTAATTGATTTCCTCAAAGAAAAAAGCTGTAAGTTAAAAAATACTTAAATCTTAAAAAGGAAATGTTGGCGTTGAAGAGAAGACAGATTTCACATAAATAAATGACTGACCACAACACCATGAACGACTCGATTCATATGGAAATTATGCGCTAATGTCGCTGATAGCTTTTTGTGATTCTTCTGCAGGTGTCAGTATTATAGTATTACTTTTATTTAGACTTTGTTAGATTTAAAAAGTCTTTTTGATGTATGGATGGTCTAATGATGCCTGATAACTATGAAGTTAAATCATTAGCCAGATGATATTTGAATGGGAGAGTAGTTTCTTTCTTTGCATCATGATCGTCTGGATCTTTTCACATGCAACATTAATGTGGCGCAATAACTGCATCCAGGGCCTTTCTTAACTTTTTTTTTTCTTTTGTCAGTTAATAAAGGATACAGATGCTTCCTTCTAATCTGTTTGCTTCAGTAAAAGGGGTAATTGTAGGTGTCCTAAAGACAATTTTGAATTTAATTGCATAGAAAATTTCTTTGGGTGGACCAGGCACGCAGAAGAACAAACAAAATACTTCAAAACGGGAAAAAGTGAAAACTGCGCCACTTCAGAATTACTGTTTTATATAAAAATGCCTCAAACAAGTACAAACAGCTTGTGTTATTGAGAGAACGGCGTATTTTGAGAGACGTCACAGAAAACACATGGAACGGACCCTTAGCTCGATGCTGCCACCTAGTGCAGTGTTACATCAGTGCATATTCATGAACTCGTATTTGTTAAAAATCACTTTATGAAGAAAACTCAATTTATGGCTGAGTAATGCCTGAAATTGTGTGGCTTGTTGAAGAGAGGAGTCTTTTGCTTGGCGGATGATAAAATAGGTGAAAAGATTTACATGTAGTAACTTTAAAGAAGAAAACTGGGCCATTTCCAGGGAATGTTTTACTTGTGTCCAGAACAACGGCCGTAGCAACACCCCGTCGACATCCAGCAACATCTCAGCATTGTGCCTGTGAGTTTTGCATAGTCAAGCACCGCTCAAATGTAACCTCTGAAAGCTGCCACACTTTTTTCAAGGAGTATGAAACTTCACTGCTGTATTTCGGTTCCTGAGACAAGGATAGATTTAATTACAAATTCAGGCATAACAGAAAATACAACACTCAACTTGATTGTCGCCCACATGCCTGCACTCCCGTGATATGTCTTTGATTTTAAAGTGTTTTAGAAAAATGTACAAAACCAAATCCATTAAAACCGCTCCATCTCTGATTTAAAAAAAAAACTAAGAATAAAACAGAGAACCTATTCTGAGGCTCATAACTCATTGTGTTTCTCAGCTGTAGAGTCTTTAGGTTCTGTGGTCTTTGGCTTTGTTTTCTTGTCATTTGCAGTGTTTTTAACAGTTGCTTTCGCTGTTTTCTTGCCAGGTGGTTTCTCTTTTTCTTCAGGTTTTGTCTTGTTGGCTGTTTTTGATTTCTTTTTTTCTGCTGTTGTGGTTTTTGTTTTGTCTGACTCTTTGCTCTTTGTTTTGTCTGCTTTAGCTTTTGTTTGGGTTTCTGTTTTGGTTGGCTTTTTTGATGCTTTGGCCTTTGGTTTTTCGCTTTTCTTGACCACTTTGCCATCGGTTTTGTTGTCTTCGGCAGCTTTGCTGGGTTGTTCTGCAGACATGCTTGTGTTTACTGCATCTTTCTCCGTTGTTTTAGCAGGAATTGTTCCATCAGGTTCAGAGGGTTTCTCTTCACTCTCCGTTCCCGTTTTCTGGACGTCACCTTCAACTGGGCCGGAAAGCTTTTTCAGAAGCTCTTCAGCCAGTAAACGCTCCTGTGGATCCAACAAAAAGCAAGGTTTGATTAGGTAAGATTTTCTGGAATCTAAGTCACACCTGAATGTTGTTTCAAGCGCGGAAAGATGTGAGGACACACAGTTTTTCAAGTTCAAGTTCACCAACTTTAATCTACAAAGCTCATGTGTAAAAATGAATGAAATTAAATATTTCTTTATGAAGCTACTTTTTGTAATGTCTATTTGATGCTTTACAATGATGACTGGGGGTAATTTCTCAATATATATATATATATATATATATGTATAGATAGATCGATAGATGGATAGATAGATAGTATATAAATATACATTGAATTAGCTTTTATTTTTAATTAAAATTTTAGTTTAATTTTTAGTAACTTCAACTAAGTTTTTCATCTAATATTTCTATTTTATTTCAGCTTTTTACGAAAATGATTTTTAATAGTTTTAGTCCACAACACTGGAACAGACCCCATGAAATGTTCTTTCCTATTCTTCCTACAGTATTTCCTATTTTATTGCTTTCTTTTACCAGAAGTGCAATGAAAGTCATACTTGCCTTCTCATTGTGCTGAGGATCCAGAGTGAACCGGAGCACTAGAGCACACCTCTGACCTTTAGTGACTGAGGTGACTCCATGAAGGTTCTCCTGTCCGGCTCTGAATCCCACGACTCTACCGCACTGAGGCTTCACCACTGCCTGAAGAGAGGGTAAAGTAATGCCACAACAGCAAATTCTATAGACATTTAGTAGAGCATAGATGTCTAAATTGCCTCACTAAGCACTGCTGGGAAAGCTACTTTGTGAAGCTACAATATACTCATAATTTGAAAAGTAGATACAACTTTTTATAAAAGAAATCACAGTGATTAATAGCAGTATTTAATTTATTTAGCAACAAAAAAGTAAACACTAGATAAACCACTTTTTGAACAATGAACTGTTTGAACAAACTGATTTGCTAAAATGAATCAGACTTCCCAATGCTATTTGAGAGGAAAAATATATTCCAGGATAGAGTGATTAGTTAGATAAATGGTGAAAAATCTAGTATCGCACTTCTGAAATATCTAGATATGTTCTTTTAGTTAGTAAGTTAGTTAAATACACCCCAACACAGCTCACTAGTTTGAATGAAAATGATGCAAAACATCTAGAAATCTTACAGAGACAGTTTTGGCATCCAGCTCGGTGAAGATGAAATCTCCCCCTTCGAAGTCATCATTCAGGTACAAAATGGCACTACAGAGCAACACAGAATGTATTAGTGAAAGCACTATAAACTAAATAACCATAATGCTTTACTGGTTCGTCAAGCAGCAAACCTGTAGCCTTGATCGCTGTGTGCTGACGGCTCTCTGATACACTCGTTGAGCTCGGAGACGAGCAGACAGTCCGTCCGGTCGTCCTGTTTTTCTGGATAGAAAGAGATCAACATGTGCTTGCTTAAGATCTAAATAGGTGTTCAAGATGCAAAAATAATGTATGTCTTTCTTAAAAAGTCATTTTACCAACAGTGGATCTGCAAACCAGGTTTGAGCTGGACAAATAAAGGGGCGATTCAAGACCAAAGTACGTTTCCAGAACCTTATGGATCTTCTCATTGAGATTGAAAAACACATGAGCACTCTTCAAGGGGACTATACCCTCCTGGCCATGGTATGAGACAAAAAAACAAATCAAAAAACATTTAACTGATTCATTAAAATACAAATTAATTCAAAGAGTATCACATTTTTTCTGCATAATCTAAATCAGCCCTATACCTCAAGCTATATTTTTCATCAAAAAATCCTGAAGACAGTTTACCTATATTACGCAGCAAAACTGTTTTCAACATTGATAATAATAAAAAATGTTTCTTGAACAGCAAATCAGCATCTTAGAATGATTTCTCAAGGGTCATGTGACCCGGAAAATTCAGCTTTGATCACAGTAATAATTTTAAAATATATTCAAATAGAAACGAATTGTAATAATATTTCTGTTTTACTGTAATTTTAATAAAATAAACGCAGCCTTGGTGAGCAGAAGAAACGTGAAAAAAATAATAATTAAAAAACACGAAACACTTTTGAATCAAGCCCAACAAAAATAAAAACTAAACATGTGTTGCATGTTGCTTTATCGCACTGATTAGAACACGTTGCAAATGTTAGTTCCATGTCAATTCAAGATGATTTTTTTAAAACTCTGTAGTAAACTACGACTCACCTGCAGCGCTTTGAGAACTGTGATGTCCTGAAACATCTCACTCGCTGAATGAGGGGAGGGTGTTGCTTTGAAACCATCTCGAAGACCTGCTGCCTGTGAGATTTCATTTAAGCAATGTAAAAAGAGAGAAATATCTGGTCGATTGCAATAAACAAACATGCCTCCTTTGTTCGCTCTTTTGGGAAATCACAAGAAAAGTGGAAACATACACCGGAGAGGCGATGAAGTTCCTGACACTCATCAGACGTGATTACGGCGTCCAGGACGACTCGCTGTGAGCCGTTCAGGGCCGTGGATGTCATGGTTACCCTGATGTCATCGAATGGGAGTTTGTTGCCAGTTTCTGGAGCAGGAGCTGGTTTGATTTCTGAAATGGGTATCACTGAATTACGATGTACACGTAAAAGTGCTGGATTTGGTCATGTGACTTGTTTATGCCTACGTCTTACCGTCTTTTATCATAATGCCGAGGTCTGACGTTTCTTTAGACTTCTCTTCCACGAGTGTCTCGATCTCTTTCATCAGGTTCCCAATCTCCTCTGTAATCCTCGCAGCTGTTTCTCTGTCCGCCCTGCGAGCACGTCAGGTCAGTTGAACTTTTGGTAACACTTTAGTTTAGGGTCCAGTTCTCACTATTAACTAGTTGCTTATTAGCATGCATAGTACTAGGATATTGGCTGTCTAAACTTAACAACTACCTTATTAATTATTAATAAGCAGTAATTAGGAGTTTGTTAAGGAAATAGTTAGTTAAAGGTGCACTATGTCGTTTTTTCGTCCGCTAGAGGTCGCGTATTCAAAACAAAAGCGTAGATGACGCCAAGTTTGAGCGAGGAATCTTGGGACATGCGGTCTTCACCTCACAGCCGGTGGAAAAGAATCGGGATGGGGCTCGGGAGAAATCATGTTCATGTGATTATTAACGTTACTGTAGCATGAGCGAGTGTTGTGGAGCTGATTGATAATGAGAGACAAACGCGACACACGCTTCGAGCAGCGGGACTTTTATTATGACACAGCCGCCGCTTCCGCTTTTCCGGTCATGAGTATGAGGAAACGCAGCTCTGTTTATCATATTAGATCCATTTGAGTGTGTTGAAGATGATGTTATAACGTTACTCTGAGCGTTCGCTCGCCGGCTGCCTTGAGACACTTGTTACACATCGATATATTAAATGAAAAATTGAAATAATAATATTTAATAATAAAATTATTAAATTAAAATAATTTAAAAAATAAAAAGCTGCATCTGATTATGCTATGTTAGCTACTTGACAAAAGTGTTTTTCTCTGAGGCAAGGATTTAAACACTAAGATTTTAAAATAATTCGTTTTCTGTCTATATTGTATCAAAACAGATGTTCTCTTGTCTGTGTTCCCACATTCAATATGTATTAGCGCATCTTCGGTGTTTCCATGGTTTCTACAAAATAAAATCGGAAACCGAGGGTAACGTGGACATGACACCAATTATGGCACCTCACGCATCCCGGATCCTTGGTTAAAATTGCGATTTTTCTAAATATTTAGAAATAGTTGGACACATTTGGGATATTGTAAGTAGATAACTGAACAAAATATGTAACACTGGCTTGATTTTTGGATATTTTACTGCAAAAAGTTTACATATCGCAGCTTTAATAGTGAGAATTGGAGCCTAAACTAAAGTGTGAATGAACTTTCATGCAGCAACAAAGATATTCTTACTTTTGTTTCAAATACATTTTATTTGGAAATTTCTATTCCCCACAGAATCCTGAATAAAATGCATTATGGTTTCCACAAAAAATATAAAATTTTCAACATTGATAATAATCACACTGGAGTAATGATGCTGAAAAATCATCTTTGATCACTGGATTCATTATATTTTAAAAATACTCAAACTGCTATTAGTAATAGCACTTCAAATATATACTTACTTTTGTTTGTCTCGTAGTTTCTTTGGCATGACATCCTCAGGAGTCCATGTGTCCTGAGACGGAATGAGATCAAGATTTTATCATAACTTGTAACTGAACACAAATAAGCGGTGCACATGTTAACACCTACTGGATCAACAAAAGTTTTCCCAAACATCTCATAGCCGAAGTAAAGGAGCTCTTTTTCCAGCAGAGACCTCTTAATGTGCTGCTTAACAACCTGCAATAAGAAAAATGACACGATAATGTTTTGCGCTGGAAGCATTTTGCACTTAAAGAACAGGGTTACACTTTATTTTCAGGTGTCAGTATTACAGTGTAATTATACATTTAAGTACTGAGTAATAACAATGAACTACATGTACTTACTATAGGGTTAGGGTTAGGATGAGGGTTTGGTTTAGGGTTAATTTCATGTAATTATGCATCATTTCTAGTTATTACTACAGTAAATACATGTAACATATGTAACAATGACACTGTAAAATAAAGTGTTACCAAGAACAGTTATCACTATAGTAACTACATATAACATATGTAACAATTGCACTAAAATTAGGTGTTTTTTTAATAACTGACATGATAAATAAATGTGTTGTAGATCAAAACATGCTTGTGCATCATTACCTCTCTGGCTGTAATGTTGGTCTTTTCATCTCCCAGCACTGCGGAGTAGTACGCCAGGTTCTGAGCCATGACCGCATCCTCAGGGTGGAAGAGCAGGTACGTTTTCGCACACTCAATGGCCTGCTCGTATTTCTCACCTGGAAGAGAAAGCTTTAAAATGAACTCAAACACAAATAACACATGATGCATTTACCCCAGTGCATCTAACCGCCATGCAAACTTTGACGAACTTAAAATGACATCTAAAAATATTAATATTTATGTGTTAATTTTGTATTCTTCATTAACTATTATATGGTATTTATTAATATTTTGATACTTTTAATTTTAGTTTGTGTTAGTTTCATTTTATAATTTTATATTTCTATATAGTAGAGTTGCATGATTCTGGATATAGTGAGAATCACGATTTATTGGTTTCAAATAGAGATCATAATTCTCCCACAATTCTGAATATACAACCAAATAAAATAACATGTAATTTACTAGAGTTTCTGATAAAATATAATAAAATTGCCGGACTCTAATTGCTGGAAAATGTTTGAATGAATTATTAAAAAAAAAAAAAAAGGTTTTAAATTAATTCAGTGATTCATTAATAAATACTGGTTTCATTATGAATGAGTGTTTTTGAACGAATCTTTTGAGTGAATGATTCAATGATCCATTTTTTAACAGTCACTTGTCGCCACCTAGTGGTGTAATGATGTAATGATATTATCGTTATTTCACGTGCCAAGTGAGAAATTTTGCTTAGATCCCCAACGTAGAAATAAGTTTAAAATTAGGATATAAACACTGATATCTCAGTACTTCTGTGATGATTTTAATACTTAATACAAGAATAACTAACGTGTGGTTAAAATCTGCTCTCTGGCAGCACAAACACATATTTGAATGTTCTGGTGTGATTGTGTCAAAGGTTAAAAGACGCGGGCGAATCGGTGTCATTAATAAAATAAGATCATTTTTACGATTAATCGAGCAGCTCTACTACATAGCTTTAATTTTTTATTTCAATATTAGTTTTAGTAAGTTTAGTATTTCAGCTTATTTATTTCAATTACTTGCAAAAGCAAGATTTCTAATTTTCCATTAGTTTTTTTTTTTTTTAATCTAGTATTTATATTTTATTTTATTTCAGTTGTTGAAACCATCAACCTCTTACCATCAAACCATTGTCGGTAACACCAAAAATTATATATATAATTAATATATAATTATAAAAGTATTTTTAATGCATTAATTATGCCTTTAGAAAGTGTAATGCATTAAACCACATTCAAGGAATCTGAAAAAATGCTTACAATTATTTATGAAAATATATAATACATTATAACGTACATTATGAATACCTTTAAAATGCACAATACATGCATTAACAACACGGAAATCTGGTACTGAATATAATTCCGCTGAATGAGAGTGTATCGTACTGTTATAGTATGAGAACTGAAGGTAATTAAAGTGCGATGGGAGGAAATCTTCAAAAGGCTTCTCTCTTCCAGCGGTGGATGCCAGCTCCACGGCACAGTTCTGTTTGCAGCTCAAAACATGAAGGTAATGATCTGTGATCAAAGCAAATATAGACATGAGTACTTCCAAAATCCATATTTATGAAACATTTAGTGTAACAGAAATGCATACGAAGAAAAGAAAACTCAAATAAGACATCAAATACCATGAGATTTCAAAATTACATAAATAATTCAATCAAAGAGAATCTTCTCCAAGAGAAACAAGCACTATCTGGTGTTGTTAAGTCAAAATCAGAAGCATCAGAATTCCACATGCCTGTCATAGATTGGAAGAGGTCAGCACTGTACTCCATGTAGTTGTAACCGTCATAATCGAACGCTCCCTCGCAGAGAACTCTGCATTCTTCATAAGCAGTGAAGTATTCTTCAACGGCGGCCTCAAAGTGCTCGATGGCTGGAGCAAAATCTTCTGAACTGTAATGTATCTTGCCTTCTAAAAATTCGGCCTGAAAAGAATTACAGTGAGAGTCAATTATGCTCCAGCATTACAAACCATCCATCCAGCCATCAACCTACCAATCCATTCATCCATCCATCATCCATGTATCTATTCATCCATCCATCAACCTACCTATCCATCCATCCATCCATCCATCCATCATCCATGTATCTATTCATCCATCCATCAACCTACCTATCCATTATTCCATCCATCATCCATGTATCTATTCATCCATCCATCCATCAATCATCCACCTATCCATCCATCATCCATCCACCCATCTATCCATCCATCTACCTACCTATTCATCCACCCATCCATAAGTCCATCCACCAATCCATCCATCTACCTATTCATCCATCCTTCTATCCACTGCCTATTCATCCATCTATCCATCCACCTATCTATCCATCCATTCATCCACCTACCTATCGATCCACCTACCTATTCATTCATCCATCCATCATCCACCACCTACCTATTCTTCCATCATCTACCAACCTATCCATCCATCTACCTATTCATCCACCCACCCATACATCCATACATCCACCAACATATTCATCCATCATCTACCTACCTATCCATCCATCCACCTACCTATTCATCCACCCATATATTCATCCATTCATCCACCTACCTATTCACCCATCTATTCATCCATCATCCACCTACCTATTCATCCACCCATTCATCTAACCACTACCTATTCATCCACCTATCTATCTATTCATTTACCTATCTATACATCCATCCATCCATCCACCTACATATTCATCCATTCATCCACCTACCTATTCATCCATCCATCCATACATCATCCACCTACCTATTCATCCATCCATCCATATATCATCCACCTACCTATTCATCCACCCATCCATCTAACCACTACCTATTCATCCACCTATCCATCTATTCATTCACCTATCTATACATCCATTCATCCACCTATCTATCATCCATCCACCTACCTATTCATCCATCCATCCACCTACATATTCATCTATTCATCCACCCATCCATCTAACCACTACCTATTCATCCACTTATCCATCTATTCATTCACCTATCTATACATCCATTCATCCACCTACCTGTTCATCCATCCACCTACATATTCATCCATTCATCCACCTATCTATCATCCATCCACCTACCTATTCATCCATCCATCCATTCATCCACTTACCTATTCATCCATCCATCCACCTACCTATTCATCCATCCATCCATCCATTCATCCACTTACCTATTCATCCATCCATCCACCTACATATTCATCCATCCATCCATTCACCTACATATTCATCCATTCATCCACCTATCCATCTATTCATCCACCTATCTATCATCCATCCATCCTTCTATTCATCAATCCATCCATCCCCCTACATATTCATCCATTCATCCACCTACCTATTCATCCATCCATCTATCTACCAATTCTTCCATCCATCCAGATATATTTCGATTAATAAACATTCCTCGTACCATGTGCGGTCTCTCCTCCAGGTCCTTGAAATCTGTTTGTTGCACCCCAGCCATCATCCTGTAGTAGTCTAAATTCTGTTTCATCTCGACATGTTCAGGGTTCGCTATGAAAAATGTATTTGCTGCTGCCACTGCCTTGTCAAGCTTGTTTATCTGTAGGTACAAAAAGAAACAAAAAAATAACAGTAAGAAGAAAAGAGCAGATATTGGTTAGAAAACACTCATGCTTTCCAAGTTATATTTCATAGACAAAATTGTTTCTAGAATATGGCTATTTAAATATATATATATATATATATATATATATATATATATATATATATATATATATATATATATATATATTGTGCTTAGCTAAATATAACTTAGTTATAGTGATAGGAGACCTTAGTATAGGAACAATTTTATCTATTATGTACAACTTGGAAAACGTATACAAACGTATACAACTTGGATTTCTAATGCAAATACAATGCATTTTCTTTAAGCCTAGTGGTCTAATTTGCCAGACTGTATTTAAATCATCGTTTGATATTGCAAAGCCTCTGGTAGGAGTTCTGGAAGCTGTACTGCGAGGCTCCACCTAAAGACGTGGCACAGAGATGAGTTTGGGGGGGTTGGGAAAACGTGGATGAGCTTCTCAAACATTTAACCATTCAAAGCTATCTGCGTTTTGTACAATTATGCACATCTGATGCACATTTATGCATTTGATCTGATGCATAACTCGATGCCTTTTGTTTACAAAAAGCCAATGAAGATGCACAGATTTTCCTCCATTCCCGTTATTTTTTTAAGTGTCTTTGCATTTTTATAAAAAGCTTTTCAAGCATTTCATTTACCTTAAAGTAAGCCACTTGTAGATAATTGTAAGGCGTCCTCTTCTTAAACTCCTGCTCTATGGTCTCACTAACTTTATGAAGTGTCGGTGGTCCCAGTTTCTCGCGTTCACACGCATTCACACAATCGGCCCGTTTGAGAATCCCGTGGAAAAACGCTAAATCCTCCACGGCCCCGGTTCCTGGGATCGGGACACCCAAACCAGGAAAAGAATCCCCGAAAGCGGTGTGATTCGCGCAGGATAAGCGGCAGTGCGTCTGGATTTTACGCAGCGCTCCTTTATTCCGTAAAGCTCTTTCCATGTTCAGGATCACAGCCAGCCAGTCCTGTTTATAATACGCCTCCACCGCGTTGTCAAAAAGCAGATCGTATGGCTCAAATATTCCATTGATTTGAGTGTCACACAAGGTGAAATGTACAGTGCAGAGGATTGGGATCAGGGACAGTGAGTTCCACATCTTGGAGACTGTAGGCCTGTGAGGTAGAACTCGGTTTTGGAGACTCTCCTAAAGTCTTTGGAGAGGGGTGGAGCTCCAGGACTGTGTGGAAGCCCGTGCAAGAACCAAGATATTTAGGGAAACTGTGTGAAACTGGGTCTGCTCGCAGATTCGAGTAACATTTTAGGCATTTTTGAATTGAAAGATTTTAAACTTAAAAGTTTGCAGGTTATATATATATATATATATATATATATATATATATATATATATATATATATATATATATATATATATATATATATTAATATTGGAGGGTAAATGTAACTTAGTTAAGTATGTAAAATACAAAATTTGAGTTACTATATTTCATCACAGTTACATTTAATCAAATTATAGTATTTTAGATTAACAAAGTGATTACTTTTCATTTTAATGTCATTTAAACATTCATGTAAACTGTAACGGGCAATTAATAAATCATCTGAAAAAGCTTTCATTTCTGTTCATAAGCTTCATAGCCCTTGCAGAGTATGCAACATTTTAATAATTTTAACAAAATAAGAGGGATCATAAACATTGCATGTTATTTTTATCTAGTACTGTCCTGAATAAGCTATTTCACAGATGATTACATTCTCCACAAGACAAAATGACTGAATTTATAAGAAAATTACATATTGAATTTTTACTGTCCTGTCATTACTGAATGATCCACGACTGTTTTCAGATTTTGTGATAGTTCTTTGTGAGTCCCTTGTAATTGTAAAAAAAGATAATTGCGACTTTTTCTCTCACAATTGCGAGTTTGCATCTCACAATTTTGACTTTTTTCCCACAGAAACCCAAGATTTAAACTCACAATTGCTTTTCATAAAATCAGAATTGTGAGATATAAACTCAAAATTGCAAGTTATAAAGTCAGAATTGTGCATATCTCAACTTCTTTGCTTGCAATTCTGACTTCTCAATATTGCGAGTTTATATCTCAGAATTTTAACTTTATAACTCGCAATTGTGAGATATAAACTCGCAATTACCTTTATTGTGTGTGTTATGTACTTATTAGTATTCCAAAGTATTCTTAAGTATTTCGATTAAGTTACAAAGCTTCGATTAAGTAACAAAAGAGGTTACAAATTACTTTTTAAAGCATGTATTTTGTAATCTGTAATGAAATACATTTTAAAAGTGTATATATATATATATATCTATATACATATATTAGATGCGATTAATCAAGATTAATCGATTTGACATCACTAGTTACTATGTGTACATAAAGTAGCCTATATATAAACTGCATGAATTGAGTTTGTATACTTAAAGATGACAATTTGGTACAGTAATCTTAATCTAAGTGGTGTCTTTTCTATTTTTTCATATGCTTTTCTTTATCAGGAGCAAAAAAGCTTTAACTTTTTAACTTTACAAAAGTACCAAATATCAAACATGATTTACTACTTAACAGCAATTTGTGTACATTCTCATTCGAATAGCCTATAAAATGCAGTAATGTTGATTTGGTAAGCGCACTTTTATGTATTCATTTTTATTTTAAGTTAAAATATTACTTAATGTTCAAGTTAACTTAAATAGAGAAGTCACAGGCCACCTGGGATCTTTAAATGGTTATCAAATTGAAAAAAAAAAAAAAAAATCTAATTATTTTAAAGTTTGACTAAAAAACCTGTAAAAAAAAAAAAAAAAAAGAACTTTGTAAAAATAAACATAAAAACAGAAACACAGAAACAGCTTGCATAATTCAGATCACATGAAGAAAACGTCCAAAACATATGATAAACGTGTACAGACTTGCAATCTTTGGTTATATATTTTCAAACTCAGATCTTTCATAACTTCATACATAACCAGTCTACGTAACATGACACGCGGAGGCTGCCTCAAAACATGCACTATCACTTTGCATTCTAATAAACGATATAATAAACATCAACGTGTCTTATAATACTCAAAATTATTATCTTAGAAACATGTGCTATAATTTAACCACTCGTTAGATATGAGTGGAAGTTATAAGATGACAAAATTAGAGGTATCTTTTTACAGGCAACTATCACGGCTACTACTCCACGGTAGGACCCCAGAAACGCCTCCTCCGTGTTATGCCAGATTTTTTTGCTACACCGGTGAGAAGTCTCGTGTTTAGTAGCTGAAAGTACAGATAGTTTATGACAGAATGGATAAAACTATCAGTCTGCCACACCAACCCAACAAAACCACCACGAGTAAGTCAAACGCTTTCGATGTTAAATTATATTATAGCGTGTTTTACTAAAGGCTGTGAATGATTGTGTCGATCGAGTTAATCGATCCATATTGTTAGTGATACTTTGAAATCAGAGGTTGAATGTCTTCGCTTAAAAGCGTTTTCATTGACAAACATATTTGTTATTATAAGATTTTTCTAATGTAATTAAATGTTCCTTTATTGGCTCACTGTAAACAACATACATATATATTTAAATATATAATAATTAATATAAGAAATAAATATATTTATGTATATATAAGGGCTTATCCAACCGGTTACATAATTAGGTTACACATTATTACATTGTAATTATCAAATAAGTACTATTAGTAATATTAATAAAGTACATGTACTTACTATGGAGTTACAGTTATGTAACCTTTTCTGGCTCGCTGTGAACAACATAAATCAGAGTCAGTTATACTAAGCTACCAGCAATTTATTAAATTCTTTCACATTCACACAACACTACATTTGCCCATAAGCTTTTGGTAACATTTAATAGAGTAACAATGTACCGATTAATAATTAAAAGACCGTGAAGAATATTTGCAGGTATATATATATATATATATATATATATATGTATATGTATATATATATATATATATATATATATATATATATACCTGCAAATATTCTTCACAATCTTTTAATTAGGACTGTGTGTTTATATATATATATATATATATATATATATATATATATAGACACACAGTCCTATTTTTTTAAAACTTAAGTTCTTCACTTTCAGGTGTTTGCTTTTACTTGTACAACCGGTTACATAATTACGCTACACATTATTTTCCAATGCCGTAGTTACATTGTAATTGCTCAAATAAGTACTTTTAGTAATGTTAATTAAGTACATGTACTTACTATAGAGTTAGGGTTTGGTTAGTTACTTGTAATTATGCATAATTGGTAACACTTTACAATAAGGTTAATGTATTAATTAACATGAACTGTATTTACTAATCTTCGTTAACATTAGTTTGTGAAAATACAGTTGTTCATGTTAGTTCACAGTGCATTAACTAATGTTTACAACATTTTAATAATGTGTTTGTAAATGTTGGGATTATCATTAACAAAGATTAATAAATGCTGTAGAATTATTATTATTTAGTTCATGTTAACTAATGAACCTTATTTTGAAGTGTTACCGCATAATTTACAGTTTTTACTATAGTAAGTACTTGCAGTAACGTGAAACAACGGAAAATAAAGAGTTATCCAGAATTACCTTGCAAAATTCACCATAATTTCCTGATCCGGAATGCGTCTTGCTGGCGTTTTTACTTTCTTTTTTACGGAAGTGGTGGTGGCTGCATTCATATATACTTTAGTTATTGTAGTAACTGTAGTATTTTGGCTGAAGTATTAAATTATGGTTGCCATAGTACAGTTTTGTAAGAGTATCCATTTTTACTCTAAAAGCAAAAACATGTCTGTACTACGTAGCAGGATTTTACGTGAGTACATTAATATGTTAATATTACAGTAACTTTGGTGGAGACCAGCAGTAACCCAAATGGAGTGATGCTGGTGAGTCCCTACCAGACTAACCGGGTTGGGGATCCCACGGACTTAGTTTGTCTGGCGCAGCAAGTACAGAAGGTAAGCGATGCTTTAGGTCACACTTTTGATATACAATTTTTATTATTTTTTTTTTTTTTAGTGATGGATTTTTTTTTTTCTCATTGGTGTGAATTTTTAGGGTGATGAATTCATCAGAGCCAATGCTTGCAACAAACTTACAGTCATTGCTGATCAGATAAGATACCTTCAGGAGCAAGCAAGAAAGGTGAGATTCAACTGTGCTTTCTTATTATAGAATATACTTTCTTATATCTTATTATACAGCAGTCAGTGTGATAAATGTCACTGGAGCAGCACTGGAATTTGTGTCTTTTTAAATACACATCCCAGTATAATAATCTTAAATGTGACACATTATTATTATTATTATTATAATATTAATGACACACTTGTTTGTTTTCATCACTTGTAAGTCGCTTTGGATAAAAGCGTCTGCTAAATGATTAAATGTAAACGTAATAATGGTTATCACTTCCTTTTTATTCTTCAGGTTTTGGAAGATGCCAAGAAAGACGCTGAGCTTCATCACGCCGCCTGCAATGTCGTGAAGAAACCAGGAAACATGTATTATCTTTACATGCGCGAATCCGGACAGCGATACTTCTCGATTCTGTCTCCACGGGTGAGTCTTTTGCCACGGTGAGAAGTGAGGTCAACTAGTGATGATAGTCAAACAAAATGTTTAGTATGCATTAGTGTAACTGGACTATAATGAGGAATTCTTCTGTGTTCAGTAGAGCTGCAACTAACGATTATTTTTTCTGTCGACTAATCTAACGATTATTTTTTCGATTAGTCGACTAATCTGACGATTATTTTTATTACATCTTCTATTAATCTAGTGATAATTTTTTTATGTAAGAAGTTAGAACTAATTTAGCAGTTCATTGAGGTGTAGAAACACTGGGACACGCCATTATGTAATAATACGATTTGATTTTGATTAAAAATAAGCCACTTATGTGTGTTCGTCCAGTGGGAGACATTTGAACTTTAAAATGACGAGTGTCAAAGACTTTCTATACAGTCCTAAAGGAACTCTGATAGTGTTCAAGCCATTGAACAAACGTCTCCTGAACCGTGTGTTTTTCCTCTTGCTCTGTCTGTGATGCAGCGAGTCTCAGCGAGCGCGCGGGGCGGGAATCAGCTGAAACCTCGCACGTGCGAAAGAGAACGTCTGCGCACATCCAAATAAACTTCTTTGACATGCAAAACTGATTTTCGTTCGCTCTAAATGTTTTCTTATTTGCGAGACGAAGATTTTCTCCTCAACTCAGTTCACGCGCGCGAAATGCCCTTTTGCGCGCGAAAAAATTTGGCAGAGATCCTGTTCCATAGGTGGTACGCCATTTCGGTTCTGCAAAGGGAACAAAGGACCGTTTTATTCGGCCTCTGTTTAAAGTATTCCCATACTTTTGATAATCATGGTCTTGGTTTTTGTGATAGAATGGAACTTTCTCCGTTCCCACGAGCAGAAGCCGCCGTTACGCCAGATGAATGTAAACAGTGTGACACGTATTTTCATAGTCGACGTAATCGATGATGTCGACGCGTCGTTGCAGCACTAGTGTTCAGTCATAAAAACAAATGTTACAAAATTTAAAAACAAAAAGTACAAGATTTATCCGCTAATTTAATATAATATGGTTTCAATCTCTTACAGGAATGGGGTTCTAGTTGCCCTCACAAGTTCCTCGGCGGATACAAGCTCCAACACGACATGTCTTGGACACCACAAGAGGAGGTTGAAAAGCGGGACTCTGAAATTGGCATCATGGACAAACTGTTGAACAGGCAAATTGCTCTACCAGCCTGCACAGAGCCCAACTTTGATGGTATTTCACAGTGAAAGGGCACAGCTCACTCATGGACTCTTATCTGGCCACGGAGGCCAACTGGTCTTAAAAGATACTAATTGTGTGTTGATACACGGGTTAAATTAAATTAAAAATTCAGTTTCGCAAGCTGGATTGACTGGTGAACTTTTCCCCATGCTGCTTTCTCAAATGTATCTTAATGAAAGAACTATATCTTTTTGCCACTTGGTTTTTATTAAAGTCCTCCTGTGGTGAAATGATTGAAATCTTGATTGTTTATATGTTTATGTTGTGCTTTAAGGCAAACCTTAAGTGCAAGTCAACACCATTGCTGATTATTTTCTGTTTCAGACTGCAGTGACATAAAGACGGTTTGAAATCACTGGTGTTTCTTACATCACAAACTACCTTGTAACCAATCACATCAATGTGCCAGCGGGCTTCAGCATATCATTAACTATGACCGCTCTAAAGCAAGTGAGTCGGTAATCCAGGTATTTTTTCTGTTGATATGAAAAATCGCACGTGTATGATGAACTGCATGCCTTTCTCCTTTGATGTACTGAATTGTTCAAAGCATTTCTAAGGATACTGAAATTTAGAAGGCAGCTGACTTTGAAATGAACAGGAACATGGTAATGTAACACATTATTAGCAGCAGTTTGATACTGCAGTCAAGCTATTGTTATGTGTCCGACGTTGTAAGAAGCGTAATCATTGCGCAGCGTTTCCCTCAGTAAGTTGACCGAGTGGATCTCTGAGCGAGTGAGTCGAGGCGGGGATAATTAGCATATTCATAGACTCATGTATATTAAATGAAGCAAGGGTGTCGAGTTACATTCAAGCTATTTTAAAGAAATTTTTTTCACTAGAAAAATGTTTGAACGTGTTACTTTGGCGGTCAAAGATGAGTTTTAAGAGATAAAATGATTGACTGCAGGTGGACTTTAAATCATTCAGTCCCTAATATTGATTTTGTGTAAAGCAGCAGAAAAGCACTGCTTACTGTACATGAAACAGCTCAACATATGTGCTCATATATACTTTATTAAACATGTTACTCAAAGATTTCATATACAAAAACAAATAGTGTTGTATCAATACAGGGAAGTAATAAAATAAGTTTAATTGGTTAAAATCAAATCAAATGAACACCTGTGAAGCATCCATTTAGCCATCTGGAACTGTTGTGCTACAATGATCAGTAATGTTTTGCAGGTAAGAGTTCATAAAGGGTAATAGCTCCCAGTTGTCCGTTGCAATGCTGACCTGAACTGCGTCCTCAGCCTGCGTAATCGTCAAAAGGACATGGCACATCGGTGGCAGAAAGAACAAGACTTTCCCCGATCTTCCGCTTTGATGATCCGTAATCAGATAACCCTGAAAATGTGTCTCGATCAGATCAGCTAGACTTTCATCTCCGGTTTTGAAACAGAACAGACTAATGGCAGATCTGTCAGGACTCCCAGAGGCTGCGGCCTCCCAGATGCGGTCGAACACTTCCTCTTTGCATGCACGTGATGTATTTAGCGGTAAAGGCAGAGGAAGGAATATCTCAGGGAATGAAACGCTCACATCAGGCAGCAGGCTGTGCCAGGAGCGTCCATCTTGAGTGGTAAATACGGCACTGACGCATAAAGTAGTGGGGTAGGGTTGAAACGGTTTGAGCTTTACGTTGACCTCCGGTGGCTTTCGGTCTCTGAACACGCATGGTACGTGAATGTCACTTACCTTTGCGTAGTTTAAATCTTTCAGCTCGAAATGCAGACAGATTGTAAAGACTCTATCGAATAAAGGATCAGTTTCGTCTGCATGAGTCAGATTGTACCTCAAAGTGACCTCCGACCCAAAGCCTGGCACCTTGAACTGTTCTTGATAAACCTCCAACCATTTAGTAGTCTCTCCTGTTGCCTCCAACGACTCCGAACTTTGCGAAGAGCTTTGCGAGGGTTTTTCTTGCACCTTGACGAGTCGCAAAACATACCGATCGGTTTTGCGCACAGTCAGGTTACTGGCGATCCCCTCGCCCTCAGCCATAATGGCAGAATGCGACCGTTCTTTGGCACGTCCTCCATCGGGTCCTTTGGTGAGAACCCCTGTCAGCTTTTCCCACGAAAGGTTGGTTAGCAATGTGTAGTAGAAGCGAGCGTGATCCTTGATGTCCGTGTCGTCGTAATGAACCGATATGTATTGCAAAAGATCAGCCAACTCGATAAACACTTGATCGATGGAAGGGTGCTCCAAAAGATTGCGACAAACCGCAAGAACTGCGTTTCCGACCTGCCAGTTGCCTCTTTCACACAAGTTGGAGTTGATGAGAACATTGAGAAGGAGGTAAATGGTGTTCCTCTGGGTAATCGGACCCTCTTTAGCTACTCGTTTCAGGACTTTCAAGTGCCAGCTCAAATTATGAATCGTCAATTGCAACGGAGGCATTTCCATAATGCATTTCTGAAGCCCTCTCAACAGCTTAACAGACCAGACGTGGTCGCCCAGACACTCCTGGATGCGATCCGTGAGGCCGATCAAATTTGGAGCAAGTCGGCAATGTCGGGAATACATGTCGCATAATTTGTCGATCAGCTTCTCGGGGAGTTCTTCCATGCCGCTGAAGTGCGTGAGAAATATAAACACTGCCCTGAAAGAGGTCACCACCACTTCTCTGCTTCCATCGCTGTCTACGATTTTCAAAAGGGCCATTATGTGATCAAACAGGTAGTCGATTCCTTTGTCTTGTTCGCCCTCATCTGCTTCTAGGTGCACCAGACAAAGAAGGTTCAGTCTGCAGAGCATAGTAGCACTATCATTAAAAACTGTCGGAAGAAGAGACGCTGCCAGACGTGGTGTAACCAGCACGGGTAAACTCTCTTCTCCGCTGCTGGATATGGGCCGGTTCTCAGGGAAGTGCAGAATGCAGTCCATGTAGAAGAGCTTCTCAGGAGTTCCTAGTAGCGGATGCTGCGCCGTGCTCACCAGGCGCTTGAGCAGGAAGTTCTCATCCTCGGCGGTGAAAAGGCTGTCTGTGAACGTCTCTTTCATGAAGAGTGTGGCATGCATGAGCTCGACTTCTGCCGTTCCGAAAAGTCGCAGAAGCTGCGATTTGAATAACGTTGGAGAAAGTCCCGGCACCATGGCCACAACTTCTACAAGCTCCCTGAGCAGGGCAGACTGGGAAATGGGCGTTAGCAGGTAAGACTCCTCCAAGAGTGAAGCCATTATAGATTTGAGCTCTTTACAATCCAGTCCTGGTGGCAAACGTGGGACTTGCACCATCATGTTTATTGGCAACAAGGTCGATCCTAACGGATTACTTTTCCACGCAAACCCTTCATTTCCTCCTAAGATGCTCTTAAACTCTAGGTCAGTAACATCTTTTTGGCTCGTCAAGATCCGTATGGCGTTCTTCAGCCCTAGTGTATAAAGCATGCAGTAGGACTGATGCAGAACGGTACTTTCTTGCTGCTTTAGAAGATACAGGGCCTCTAACTTTTGAGAAAGAAGACCGGGGCTACAGGTTTCCAATTCACGAAGGCAGTCACAGGCAGTGGCTCTTATAGGCTGCTGGGAAAGCCCGCATCTGTAGTCATTGGTGTCCTGAATTGTCTGAAATAGAAGGTCCAGCCAGTCTTCGGCCGTCTTTGTGTGGGTGGCCAAGCAGGATGTGCATATTATCACGTTGGTGACGGCCAGCATGACATTGCACTTGAGGCTGATGGATTTCTGAGGCATGTGAGAGAAGATTGACAGCAGTTCAAGGGCTGTTTCTTCTCCCACGGAGGTAGAGGGGCAGAGAATGGTTGGATGTTCCAGTAACACAGACACAAGAAGTATCTTATAGAAAAGAAAATAACAATATTAGGTTAATTGCACACCAATTCAACAAAGCCATACAGTACTTAATAGGTCTAGTTAGTTATTGCAAAAGCTGCAATGATAAAAATGTGATGGTAGCATATTTGTTCATTTGAAATAGTGATTTGGGCCTCCGGCTGACACAGACATTGGACATACAACATTTTTTATTAAATAATATTTATTATGAATTTCAATTTTATGCTTATAAAGCTTTCAGTTTTGTTTTTGTCACTTTATTATGAATATAACTAAACTACATTAAATAATATTAATATATTATACTACATTTTTTATGAATTAATATTTTTTATTTTGCATTCTACATGCACAATACACGTTATATAAAATACAATAACGCATATATATGTATATATATGTGTGTGTGTGTGTGTGTGTGTGGTATGTATGCTTGCTTTCATTACCTTGAGATGATCATTGGCCTTATCATTCCGCAGTTCGTGTAGAAGTTCAGCCAAGAAACTCTCAGAGGTGGTAGTGGCCAAAAACTGAGCTGGACTCAGTAGAAAGGCCGATATTCTCTGATCCCACAGATCCGCAATAGTCATTCTAGAGATAAACTGTGACGAAAATGACGCTATATTGATTTAATATTGTACACAAACATTAATATAAAAGTGCATTCCATCAGTTTAACGACTCACCAATCAAACCACACTTTAAAAGCATAAATAAAGCAAATATTACTGCGTAAAGTCCATCTATTGACGTCTCTGAAAATCACGTGTTCCAAAGCTGTCATATGATAAACCGGGTAGTGTACTTTAAAATAAAAGTCTCCATTGATTAAACATTCCATAATAATTATCAGGTTATTCTCGATATCTAATTGTATTTTAATCATATAGAGTATATTGAAAAAATATTATGTTTTGTTTATTAATTTTACACTCCTATTTTTTACCCGAACTTCACTGAGATTAAACAGAGGGCTTGTATTTTGACACGGTGATGTGATTGTGTTTTTTCTCTGACTGCCATCGTGTGGTGGTTTAAGAAGTTAGAAAAGTAGGTCAAAAAGCAACCTGAATTAGAAAATTAAATAATTAGCATTAATAAAAAGCCTTTACAATGAATAACAAGGTCATGTTTTGTAAGATAACAATACTTGAAAATTAAAAATTTATTAATGTCATTAAATATTAACACTCTTTTAATTTGCTCTCATTGCAAATGGTAAATTTTAGGAACAAATAATAGGATAGTGTAAATAACATGGTACAGTGCATAACAATATGAGGAATATGTAATATATAAATGGTAAAGTGTATATAAATATATATATATATATGAAATGTAAATGTAAACATACATATTTGTATTTATTTATTTAAATATGTAAATTATTATATAATACCTATCGATGTAGGTTATTCAGATTATAGTTGTATTATTAACAATATTTGATATACATGTTTAACACGATGTAGAACTAATGAACTGACTCGCAAATGACATCAGAATTTGTATAATATGTGCATAAGTGGTATACTGTACATATCAAAAGGAAGTGATAAAAATTGTTTTTACATGTATATTTTGCACATACAAAAAAAATATTTTAAAAAAATAATAACTTCTCAGAGTGACGCAGCGCGCGACTTGCCCCTGCTCTTCAGTTCTGGAAACCCCAAGCGCGCGGACCTGCCAACGCCCGGCGCAGAGAAACAAACAGAAAGGATACGGTGAGTGCCAATGACGCTAAAAATATTAACCTAATTTCTCTTAATTTTAACCAATATTCGCGCTTGACCTGGTGGTATATCGAGTTATGAATATGTACGATGTGAATGAATAAATTTCGAAGGAGTATTAAACGAATTAAACGTGTTAAATGGCACCGGAGGGCAGTTAGCACAGGCGGCTAAACGAGGTTGAGGAGAACCGGTCAGATTTGCAGTTTTACAATCTTCATCGTGTTATCGTATAACATATCTAGTGTCTGTTTTAATATAATAGTTAATTATATTATGTTAGCATAATATACATATATATAAAGATCTTTCTGGCTTCCAATCTGTCATCCGTTGCAGTCGCCTGTTGACGACAGATAGATGTCATAATTTATTTATATTTTCATATTAGCATGTTATTGCTGATCTGTCTGAAATATAGATTGACTTATTTTGGTGGACATAAAGGAATTGTAAAGTGCATATTTGACATGTTTTTTTCGACGGCCTTCTCTTGAAAATGGAAATATGCTGCATTAATGTATTTTTAATTGAATTTGACATGGGTTTTTTTTTTTAGCAGCATGGATGACATTGTCAGAAATTTGTTATTGATCTCTTAGCTACACTTCGCTGCCATTCAAACTACACCATCCTCTATATACATAGATATTAATAGATAATTTTCTGGGGTCGAAAGTACTTGTTGACAATTGTTTCTTGCTGCCACCCATCATTTGTGTCTTTCTCTAACACATGTTTTAATTCTATAGTTCATGTGTGTCTTTTATTGGCACTTTTATTGACTTGTCTGCAGGTTCTGGGTCATGAAAATGAAAAGAAAAGCACTCCACATTAATGATGGACGTTTGCATCCTTAGTACTGTTTTTGATTCATTTCTCCCTGTAGACTGAACCTTGTAGTACCAAAGCATCACACCCCCTCAGATGAATTTTAGTGAGGGGAGGACACGGCATATATTTTACGTGCATCAATATGTATTTTGCAACAAGTTCTCTTTCACTGCTCGACACTGAGGAAATGCTTTTCCTGCCACAAATGAATCGTTAAACTATCACAGGAAGAAGGCAGGACTAGAACTAGAAGAATGGATAAATCCAGCAGCTAGCCTTTTCGCTTTAAAGTAGAAATAATTATCTGTTTGACTGATATTAAAATCATTTTTAGCTGATATTCTCACCATAGTGTTTGTTTTACTGATAAATTATGTAGTGTTGATCATTATTCATGTTGTTACATTTACAGTCATTCGTTCCCAAGTGAGACATGTGAAGCTAAACAATTAGACAGGATAGCAGAACAGGAGTCATATTATTATTATTGTTAATATTATTTGCATTATTCTTAATGTTTTATTGCTAATAACTAGGAGTGCGCCAACAATCAGTATTGGCCAATGGTTTAAAAACGGCAGCCAATTGCATCCTGTCATTCAAAAGGGGAAATGTGTTCGGACTGCATCTCAACAAATGTGTGAAGAAATTCTCGTGTGCTGAATTTAGGCTCGTTGAACGTGACAATAACACATTAAAAGTTTAAAAAATAGTGACGTTAAAGCAGACACTTTGACTCACCCGTAGTTCAATCCAGGGTCGCCAGGTCTGCCTTTTTTAAGCTGCCCACATCCAATAGTCGCAAAGAGTTTTGTGCTGTACTTTTGATAAGAAACAAAGTCTCATCTTTGAAATCTGTCCATTTTATCACAAGAAATGCCGTTTTGAAGTTTTTAAATGTGATGCTGCAGAGCCTCAGTGTGGAGTGTGAATCTTCCACTTTAATACAAGTTATAGCACAAAAACATCCATGAACATCAAAACAGTGTGCTGAAATATTCAGTATAACTTACCGAAATGTATCATGTCTCATCTGTTTCGAAAATTATCCAATGTTCACAGTTCGTTAGTTAGCTATATATATATATATATATATATATATATATATATATATATATATATATAAATAAAAACTTATTTACTGTTAATTATATATGTTTGACTAAATTGGTCATGAAGACAAGCGTTTATGAAAACTACCTTATGGACAACTGAGTTGTACACAAAGTGTAATTATTATATCTGAAAATAAATGGCACATAAATATAGTATTTTGGGCTCTGTTGCTAATTTTACCTCTAATATTATAATGATGTACCAAACGCTAGAAAATCATTCCAAATATTCAGTTATCGGCTGAGAAATAAAATATCTCTAATAATAGCTATGTATAGCGCATTTCTAATGCAAAACACTTGTTATAGTGTCAGAAGCTGAAATAAAACTTCTGTATTTCATTTAAAAGGCTGTTTATTAGACAAAATAGTGTGTAGTAATATTGTTCATTAAATAAGCAATATTGGTCTTTCACTTGGTTTTTGCTGGGTCAAAAATGGTCTTCGGTGGTGGTGGACGAACACTGCCATGCACAGTAAAAAAAAATACCATACTGATGTGAACTGTGAGCTCAGTACTGACAGTAAATGCAAAGAAACCGTCCGGAGTATTAACATATCCTATTCATTCATGAATTTAAGAGTTAACATGGTCCGGTCAGATAATAAAACAAAGAACTATTTTATATTTAAAAATGTGTAAATTTAAAAGTAAAAAGTGACCGGTTTGAAAAGTAACTTAGAATTAAAATGAACAAACATTATTTTTTACATTTATAGCCCAATATCTAAAGAGATCATGCCACGGTATCAGATTATTGTGTTCAGTCCATTGCTATGATTTCCACCGGCAATTTTATTTAATTATATACATTTGTCAATCCAGAAACTTTGCAATGTGTAGTAAGCAACATGAAAAATATTTATTATAGAGGCCAACAGAAAGCAAAGATCACTGTTGTTTTAGTCACTGAGGCTGTCGATTACAACACGAGAAACACAAACCTGCACTTCTGTAAAAACTTCTGAAGGTGTCTGTTGATCTTATTATATATCGCAACATATATAGAGTGCATACGGACTCACTTAAACGCGTCTGATTGGCCATCGTGTTCACGTCCTCAATAAAAATGTCTGTGATTGGCTACAAAGCGAAGACATGTTGTAAATAACACTCACAGGAGCATTTTAAAGCAGCCGGCTGTGGCAGAATGGCAGATATCTTTACATTAAATGTACAAAAATATTTGGCAGGACAAAGATTTATTTTGGCTGCCGCCAAAAAAATGTCAATGCAAGAAAAGCCTTTCTTCTCTGTACCTACAGTACTTTTAGTCATTTTATGTGCATGTAGTATTATGAATAGTGGTATGTAGTCAAATATTTTCCATCTTGTGGATTTGGGGGAAAAAGAAGAATTAGAGGTGAGATTGTTTCGGCTTGTCCAAATGTACCCTGGTTTAAAGATCAGGGATTTACTGTCTGGGTATGCACAAGGGTCTGGATTATATGGCTTTACGCTTGAAGTGAGCTGAAGTTTGGCCTTAATACAGTTATTTCCCTTACAAAACTTGCCATTCATATTTTTCCACATGGGAATTTTCTCTTGGTATGATTGATCAGGATGTCAGTTATTTGAAATAAATCAGTTTGTCATAAAGTTTTGAGCTGTGAGTTTTTCGGTTTAATCCAGGGGAGACTTTCTGAGAATGTTTGTATATGCAGTATAACTTGATAAGAATTTGTGTTGGACAGGTGACGGCACCCGCTAGATCCCTGCGCTTTTGATTCTGGGTTTTCCACTCATGGTAGAATGAGGTCAGGCCTGGCTTCCTCTGATTGCGGTGTGCGAGGGGAAGGAAACAGCCGGGATGGGCTTCCATCTCCTCGTCCTGACCATCTGTGAGCTTGAAGGCTCGCCCGCTTACTGCTGCAGAGCTCTGCAGAGGCTTAGCTGCTGCTCAGGCACGGCGCAAACAGCAGGAAGTGGTTCTCTCGGTCTTACGCTTCAGTCACCAGCTTCCCCTACGCACACCAAAGGAAAGGGATATTGCCGTACTATTCTATTTTGCCCCCGTGCCTCCTCTCCTCAGGCTTGGGGTCTGTGTTGTATGAATCGTGGTTTAACATACTGACCCGCTGAAAGCGATGTGCTAATACCAGTGACGTTATGCTTGAGTTTAAAGCCGCAGTGACCCACAATCAGAACAGGGGAGGGGCTGACTGGCCTATCAGAGAACAGGACATTTGAATGTTTTTTTTTAAATGTGAAATGTATAAAGCTAAATTTGAAGAGGAGAGAGCTTTGCTCTAGAACTGTATGCTTAAACTGTTTCAATGCATTTGTCTCAATATAGTTGAGCAAATTGAGGTTGGATTTAGCACTGTTTTAGCCTATATATTGGCCTATCTTTTTACCATTCTGTGTAAAAATGACTGCAGGTATTTCCTCCATCTTGATAAGAGTGAACTCGGATGATGTGTGTGAGTTAATGCAAGAGTTAGGGTTGGGGGCAATACATCGATTCTTGATTTGTGATTCAATGATTCTGGATCGATTCTGATATTTTCTCTCTCGAATCGATTCGGAGCTTATTTTTCACAGCAGATGGCACTTTATGCTAGTTTGCGCATGCTCACGAATAAGAGTGCTGGACAGCAATCGTTCATTTTGTACCTTGGGTTTTTCCTGGGTCAAAAATGGTCTTCGGTGGTGGCTGACAGAAACACAAACATTACCCTACCCATGTGATCTGCTAGTACAATCCATGAATTACCTGCCACTCTCTTTGCAAAAAATTCCGCCATTTCATAGCTTTATAAGAAAAGATGCTTCTATGCAAGACCTGATTGTTTTGGTGTGTATATATTAATAATAATCAGTATTAAAAAGTAGCATTAAAAAGTTTATTTTAACAAATAGTCCAATTTTTTACCATATACAATTGAATGCACCTAGCTAACAACAACTTGCTTTGTTCTGGTTTCACCTCACTCCAGTCATATAAATAACCTGAAAATACTGTGGATTATTAAGGCTAAATCTTACTAACCACTCTTTCTAAATGGGGCGTTCTCATTTCAGAGGTGTTCCGAGTAATTGATTCAGACGCTGACATCTCGTGAGTTCAGTGTTGGGCAGATCAGTTGTTCTAACCATTCGTTAAAATGAGTCTGTTCAAATGAGTCATTAGGACGTAAATCGGACATTAGCGGACGTGGACGCTTTGTGTGCTAATTCCGGGCTGTCAGGACATCGCAAAAGATTGGACAACACAGAAAACACTTCATCACTGGATAGGATTTTTTTCTCGTTTATTGAAAGTGGTTTATGTCAGCTGCATTATTCACACCCAGCAGTAATTCAGAACACAAATTCTCCGAATGCGCCACGTGAAACATGGGTTCGGCCTTCCGAACGTTTAGCATTGAGCGAGTTGATTTAGATTAATATGTTGGGAAGGAGAGAGAGAGAGAGCAAAGACTGCTTAGTTTGAAAACGGAGAGAGTGCGCACATGAGGGATCATGAGGAGGCGTGTCATCTGTATCATTCAGAAATGACAAAAACTGATCAAACAAGGCTTTGTGGGAGAAAAATTCCGCCATCAGACATTTTTCCACCGGAAAAAACCCTGGTACCTCGGCTCAGAATGCTTTTATGACGCAAGATTAATATAAATGCAGCCCACTGCGAACACCCTTGTAATCCTTTTCGAACTCTATGAATGATTGTTTTGGGTTTAAGTGATGTGTAAAGGAACTGGAAGCAAGCACTGTATAGGTGTTTCTAAAGCACTTACTGCCATCTTCTGCTAAAAACTAAGCTCAGAATTGATTTGAGAAACTATCAGCATCGCTCCAGATTTTTTGTATTGAGAATCGATGTATTGTCCCAGCCCTAGTAAGAATATTTATCTGTATTGTAACTTAGGAGGAGGATGATATTGTACTTGATGCATCTAGTCTGCAAACAGAAAGCATTGAATGTAAAACATAATAAACAGCCTTTTAAATGAAATACAGTGGCAATTTTGAACATAATAAAGATAAAACACTACCTGCTGTTACATGGACCCTAATAATCAGATTGAAATTGTACTAGTAGCACAGACAGAATAAACAAAGTCACATGTAACCAGGTCAGTCAGAATGAATTGGGCAAATCTATGTAAATTTCCTTCAGATTGTAAGGGGTGGTTTAAACCTTTACTAATTCATTCAGTAGCACATGTAAACAATTGATCGGACCGAAATATTCCTCTTTTCCATTCATCAAATGAGAAGTGGTGCGGGACAACGTCTTACCACCAGTCCTTGCTACGGCCTCTTATCCACAGATGCCTTGTTTTTGGCGTGGGAAGGGGCATTTTAACTGCTTGATAAATATAATCATTATTGTTCGATGTATCGATGTTCTCTAGATGATTTGAAGCTTGTGATATAATGCACACATCAACTTGATCACTTTATTTAGCGTTCGTGTAAACACTGTCTTTAAATTCGTCATTCAGAGTGATTTCATTACAATTTAAACAAAAGCTGTTGGTGTAAATGTATCTACTGTTAAACTGTTTTAGGGTGTGCAATTTTCCGTCTGGTAGTATGCATGTAACTTGAATACGATAAGTTTCAGGGTTCAGTTGTTCGACTCTGGGCAGGTTGGTAATATAAAAAGCCATAATGCATTAAAGCAAAACCATGCTTCAGTTATTGCAGAAACCATTTGCATGGATTCATGTAATGTGAGCCCAATCAGTCCATCACCAATAACATGTCAGACTAATTATAGGAAATTTATTACTGTCCAAATGTAGCTGTCTGTGAGACTTTGAAGGGTGTGAAATTGATTTGAATATGACTTATACTGTCTTCTGCAGCATAAGAGCAGGGACAGATTGATTTCTCACATTTCGTGTCGATCGCAGCCAAGCCTGTCACAGTTTTTAATGTGGGCGTTTAATACTTGTAGACCAACAACACCTTTAGTATCTAACAGCATGAGAGAGATTCACAGAGATTCTTTCTTCCAGTCTGTTTTGGTTTTATTCGGACATTTAGATGTTGTGGTACTGATCTTCAATAAAAACAGGATTTCTGCTGCACCGCCACTGCAAAATGTTTTATCAAAATATCATTTATTACAAAAACAGCTACACTTTAACAGTAAGTGAGTCTGATGTTGATTTAGTAACCAGTGTGATGGATTCAGTGAGTTCAAACTTGTAACAATCATTTCATTTAAAAATAATGGCTCATTTGGTTGTGAATCAATCAACACTGCTTGCGCTGTATGTTTTGTGGTGCAGGAAACTGATTTAAATCATATGGTCAGTTCAGATCAGAATGGGAGGCTTTAGCCTCGCTAAATTCACTTGACTGGTCTAGAGCTATAAAGCTATAAATATTGCTCTCAAGAATGATTTCTGGCATAGCGGTTAATGCTTTTGAGCATTTTGGTTAAGGCTTGCAACACATCCTTTCTCCTCTCCCATTAAATAAATCAGGTAAAGTCCAAGATAGATTAGATAAACATCTTGGCTATTTCTATGGTGACAATTTTTCTGTATATTTTAATACATTTATGAATGCTTATCAGAATTTTTTGTTCTTTTATCTACATTGAGCAATTAAGTTTATTAAAAATGTAGCTACATTTTTGACCATCTTTTATTAGTGGCATTTTCTGTTGCCTGTACACTATTAGGGGCTGTTCACACAGAACACGTTTTTCCATTCCAGTGCGCTACTTTTCCATTGTTAGACGGACATGCAAAACTGTTGCTCTCATATTTTGCGTCTTTTGAAGCGTCGCACGCATGATGTGGCGTTCTAAAAACACAGCGCTCAAGTTAAAATGTAACTTTTAAAAAACGAGACTGTTCTGTGTGAACGAGCCCTTACTCTGCTCACACGTGATGGTAATGGACATGGAGGTGTTGTGTAATGCATGTGTGGTATAGTGTCTCCATTTACACATTTTGAACTTAAGAGTGACACACCATTGAAGAGCAAATTATGACCGAATGAGGTGCAATGTGTCTCATGTGAATGTTTTTGTTTTTTATTGCAGATCTTGAATGAGAACAGTGGATTTGTAAAAGCACAGCTATGCAGACGATCAAGTGCGTCGTTGTTGGTGATGGTGCAGTGGGTAAAACCTGTCTATTAATCTCCTATACAACTAATAAATTCCCCTCCGAATATGTACCAACGGTGAGTTGCTTTTTCCAGTTCATTTCACTTTTTTTTTTTTTTTTTCTCTCTAATTTCCAGTTCATTTCAAATTTCCTGTTGGATTTCAGTGACTGTAATTCTGTTATTGTATTTGGAAAAAACAATCCTGAATATACAATGGACTCTTTCTTTGCTTACTTGCAGGTCTTTGATAACTATGCAGTTACGGTTATGATTGGTGGTGAGCCGTACACCCTTGGGCTGTTTGATACTGCAGGTACAGTACAAATACGTTTTCTCAACGTCTTACATTTATAGTCTATTGATTATCATTCATTGTTTTTAAGGTTTATTAAAACGGAAGTAAATTGTCTAGCTTTTAGAACATCTGTTCTCAAGGGTGGAGCTCATATTCTGAAAAGAAAAAACATTCATGGTCGTCATTGTTATAAAATTTAGACCTCGGGAGCTTTGCAGAATTCCACACATTCCTGTGGAGGGTGGTTGAGCTTGAAACTGCTTTTTTGGGAGGATTGTGGGACCAGTCTTTTGCTGTGCTTGTGTTCAAGTGTACCATTGGCTGCATGACTGAATGATGTCCGTTGGCTGCTCAGGATCGCAACTGCATTCTTTGTTTTAATGTATCCTGTTATTTCCATCTCTCTGCAGGTCAGGAAGATTATGATAGATTACGACCCCTGAGCTACCCTCAGACAGATGTCTTCTTAGTCTGTTTCTCAGTCGTTTCACCTTCTTCGTTTGAAAACGTCAAAGAAAAGGTGAGCTTGAATCATTCAAACCAGCCAGAACTAGAGCCGGGCGATATGACCTAAAGTCAAAATCTCGATTAATTGAACCTTTTATTCAATTATGGTTAATGAATGATTGTTTTGTTTTTGCTGTTTTGGGGTTTTATTCATAGTTCACTGACAAGGTTTGTACTGTAAATATGCTTGACTAATAAAGTTGGGATATTTTTTCCTAATGAAAGAGACTCTGACATAACCGCTCACTTCCAGCTGTTACTTTATCTATGCTTCCTAACATTTCTTACTTTGTCAATTAGATGCAGATAAATTCGTACAGTACCAGTACATTTATTTGAATGCATTAATGAGAGAGTGACTGCGTGTGTGAATTAGTCATACGGTCTCTTTATTAATTGTGAAGCTGTGAGCTGTAAGTAGTCACTTCAAAAGTAGAAAATATATGCTATGACTTTTGAGTTTGTAAGTTAATTAAGTGATAAATCACAGGACAACGTTCTGTGCAGGCGATCTCCACGTGATGTGCAGCTACTGTCTGTATGAATGTTCGTGTGCCACAATGCATCAGCGCAGTAGCTCAATATAATAATACACATCCGATGGTCTAAAATTGCTTGAATGTCCAAACTGGCTAGCCTTAAACACATAGGATTGACAAACTTAATTGAAGACGCACGTGAAAGTGATCTCACTTTGGGGTCCGCCGCTCACGCTCTGTGTCAACTCAGCGTTTGAGTTCACCCCCCTGTTGCTTCCATGCCGCTGACTGGACGGGGCAGAGTCACATGACTACATACGCGGTAGTATGTTTTTAAGGGAAAGTATGAACAGGATGGGAAAATTGTGTTGGTTAAAGGTTCTAAATTTTGGTTTCAGTTCCTTTTCGATTAATTGTCCAGCCCTAGACATTTTGTCAGTTGCGTTGTCTTTTTTTTTTTGTCGTGCCGTCTGTTTCCATCATTGCCTGCAATTTTGTCATTTAGTATTCAGTCTAGGCTGTTTCTCAAAAGCATTGTGAGCCAAGTTGATCTTCGAGACCATTGTTTCCAAAGGTTCTACGATCTACTTAGGCTTTCGAGGCTTTTGAGAAACGCAGCCCTTGTCAGTATATTGATCAATTACCAGTTAAAGACCTATTACTCAAGTTAATTGGAAAAAAGTGGCCTGACCCTTTGTTCTTTTGTCCTTCAGTGGGTACCTGAGATCACTCACCACTGTCCAAAGACCCCCTTCCTGCTGGTAGGGACGCAGATTGATCTGAGAGATGATCCTTCTACCATCGAGAAGCTTGCCAAGAACAAACAGAAACCCATCACTCCGGAGACCGCAGAGAAGCTGGCCCGCGATCTGAAGGCTGTCAAATATGTGGAGTGCTCCGCTCTGACGCAGGTAAGGGGGTCTCGTATACGGCACACATCATATATGTTCATAAACGTACATCATCAACATTACGAACAGAAACTGCCTCTTTAGTTGGTCATTTAACATGATAAAATATTGTGTTTTCAGTTAGATTTCAGCATCTAAAGAATGGTATCTTTTCATTCTCGTTGATTAGAGGTGTCCTTATGATATAGTGTTAATATTTTACATTTGGTTGTTGTCAAAGCTTTTATTTGTATTATTTTTATTTATTTATTTCTTTACTTACTATTTATCAGAAAGTGGAAGCTTCATAGCATTTGGTCAGAGGCTCAGAGACATTGGTGAATTTCTATTTGTTTTTGAAAAAATCAAAAGTGTGAGGGATTGACCTTTGGTTCAGTTGGTGGTCAGAGGTTGATCTGACATTGACCAGCTATATTATGCCTGTTGATGCGTGCATATTATATTATAATTCAACATGCGACTGTACAGGTGATTTCTTATCTGATGGTAATATTCGTATTATAAACAACATGAAACAGTGCATAGAAAGTGGGCCTATTATGCTATTGATTAGTTTTATTTTTGTGTCCATGTGTAAGATCAAGAATATATAGTAGAGTAATAATGATTTCATGTTGTCTTATGTTTGGCAGGATTATTTATTGCTTTTTAGGAAACAAATGTACTGTTTGTTTTTTTGTTGTTTGTTTGTTTGTTTGTTTGTTTTGGATTTCTGTAGTTGACTGTCTGCATGCGGTCTGTTTAGAAAAGAGCAATGGTGAACTTCCTAAATTTGGGAAGTTCTTTTATGTTTCTGTTTTATTTTTGTTTTTTTTTGTTTTTTTTCAATCGGCCACACTAATGTAGCATCTGCACCTGTAGAATGACTTTGTTTTAGAGCGAAATACTCTTCTACAAGCAACTTCTCTTCCTCACTAGCTGCTGTGCTCTTTTGAAATGTGCTAGTTCCTCTCTTTAGATCTCACCTCTTCTTTCTCTTTCTCATCTGTTTTCTGTAACTGCTAACATTGGTGCTCTATTCTGTTTCCCTTCCCTTCTGTGTTCATAGCGAGGTCTGAAGAATGTATTTGATGAAGCTATCCTAGCTGCCCTCGAACCTCCTGAAACGCAGCGAAAACGGAAGTGCTGTATATTTTAAGCTTCTCTCTCTTTCTAACACCCCACTCTTCCCCAGATGTTTGCTGCTTCCTTTAGTTACCTCTTGCTCCACAGAAAAGACAAGTGTCCCAATCTCTTAAGAGACGTCAAAAATATGTATCTTCTTTCAACATTACTAAAGGATTTGCTTTTGCCATTGTCCTTTTTCTACTTTTTGTTGTCTTGGAGACTTCTAAAGTTAGACCCAGTTCTTGAGAGGGATATTTTTGTCTCCTTTCTACAATTTTTTTTTTAAAACTATTATTATTATTATTTGCACGTTTGAGTTTCAAAATTAAAAATGTGGAAGTTTACAATGAAGGGTTATATAGTTTTTTGCTTTAAATACTGATATGTTGCTTTAGCCATTGGATCATTAAAGTTCATAGTCTTGATTTCATTGTTGCTGTTATTTAAGAGCAGACGGGGGTAAAATAATTCAGTACTTTGCTGCTCAGTTTATTTGCATTTCTAAGAATCATTCCTTTTGTCAGTGTATTTATTTTGTACTGCAACAATTGTATCATATAAAGTTAATTCTAATCTTATTAACGTGTGGCTACGGTTTGCAGTTTGGTGCCATTCTTATCCATACAACGTCTTGAGAGTTTAAATGGCTAAATATAATCCTGTGAAATGATATGTGCCATTAATAAAGGACAGCTGCAATTGCCATTACTTAACGCGTCTCTCTCGTTAATTATGCTGCTTAAACGGTAAATGTGTTTTTGAAGCATTTTGAATGTCGGGTCAATTTTGATGATAATGTAAACGATGTATTTGTGACTCGCTAATACAGTTAAACCAATTTCTACTTAAGGATGCACATTGCACACTTTGAACACTATTAAACATTACCCACACTGTTTTTTTTGTTTTTGTTTTTTTGCACAAAGCACAGTCCACATCTACCTTCCACCATTTGTTTGCAGATAAATTCTCACACAGTAGGGCCTTGTCACAGCCTTCATTTGAGACATGCTAACAGAGCTGGACTGGACAATAACTTCTCAGACTACTCTTCTGAGGATAATTTCTTCGAACAATGTCATACTTATTGTTTCCAAGCGCCCAGCACTTCCTCTTTGCCCCTAATCTGGGCATGTGCACAGAAAAGCGTATTGTACGTACTGTCACCTGACTTGTCAACAAACAAAAGGGATCTGAAATTTCATGAAAGTGTTGTTCTTGCTCATTGCACCCAGATGAGGCCAGTCTTGTAACACTTCCACACTGCAGGTTGCGTTCTCTCACAGATCATTTGTCTGTGTTTAATTCACCCAGAGGCTTGAGTTTCTGTTTGACCAGCCCTTCACCTCACCAACCCTTCAGTCTCTGAGCCTGTGTTTGCTTGCACTTCCACTTTCTTGTTTGACACCTTGTGTTTGAATGACGTCTCTGCATGGCTGATTCAGTTGATTTTCAGTTCACTGGGTCTGAACCAAGTAGTTGCAACAATATGTCGGGTTTATGGAATTTTAGCCAGCCAAATTAATTTTTAAGTCATTTGCAGGCCCACATGGAAACTGTGTCTCCTGAAACGACAATAGAATTGATCGTTCATAAAATGTGACACATCCCACATGTTCAGTTGAATAGTTTGGCTAATGTGCTTTCAGCTACCAACAAGAGTTTTAAGGTCCTTGCACACGGAGTACAAAATCCTATGCGTTTCTCGCCCTCATGTCATTCCATACCCACAAGACCTTTTATCATCTTCAGAACACAAACGAAGATATTTTTGATAATCCAAGTTTTTTTTTTTTTTTCTCTCCAATAGAAAACAACAAAATTACCACATTCAAGGTCCAGAGAAGTTGTAAAGACATCGTTAAAATAGTCAACGTGACTATAGTGGGTCAAACTTAATGTTATTGACGCGACAAATACTTATTGTGCGCAAAAACAAATTCTGAGTCTGCATTCGGACGTAAACACGAAAGCTCTGTGCTGCGTTTACTGTGATAACTGCGTATCAGACTGACGAGAAAGAGGAAAAATTGTTGCATAAAGTTGTTTTTTTGCATATAAGTATTCTCATCGCTTGATACCATTAAGATTGAAACACTGTAGTCACGTTGACTATTTTAACAATGTCTTTACTACTTTTCTGGACTTTGAATGTGGTCATTTCGTTGCTTGCTGTGGGACATGTAAAAGAAGAAAAACCTCAGATTTCATTAAAAATGTCTTAATTTCTATTCTAAAGATGAACGGAGATCTTGCGGGTGTTGAACGACATGAGGGTCAGTTCTTAGTGACAGAATTTTCGTTTTTTGGGTGAACTTACCCAGAAAAGAAGAAACAAGACTACCAATTCCCGTGAACCAATTGATCCTGATCGGAGACTAGATTTTGGCGTTCACTCGTGCACACCTCTCAAAATGCTTGCTACAGATGCAAAAAAAAACAGAAAATTGAACCCGATCCGAACTTTGTTGACCCAACGTAAGGTCATATTTATTTTTTTTACCGTGCGAAAATTTCGGACTCCATGTATAAGGACCTTTAATCTCATGCTCAATTTGAAGTCCATTTTGCAGATAACAGAAATTTGCACAAATTCTGTGTGGACCTAGTCACGAGTACACTTCCTAATTGATTATTTTGCTATTTTTGACTTGTTTGCCGTTCTTAGTTGCTTGGTTCCACTGTAAACATTACTTCATGACACATGCATTTCCTACACATTTAAATTCATTTTATGCTTCTTCGTATCCATTATTTATATGACGCTATTATATTTTGCATTTTAAGATGTCCAAAATCATCCAAGCATGTTGCGTCTGTGAAAGAAAGGATTGTTTCCAACCCACCCATCGATTTACTTTTCTTCTTTTGTCTGTGTGTTGACCCATGTTGAGTGTCCATCTCTCCCTTGCTTTGTGTTCACAGAAAGGCCTAAAGAACGTATTTGATGAGGCGATTTTGGCAGCCCTGGAGCCCCCAGAGCCCAAGAAGAAGCGTAAATGTGTGCTGCTATGAGCGCCCTGTTTCCCATCTCCCCCCCCTCTCTTCTTTGCTCTGCTAAGGCTGGTCCACAGCTTTACACTCTAAAAAGCAATGTGTAAAAGAAGTGAGTTTCAATATTTGCTCGCAATAAAGATATAAAGAGTACCCACCATACACATGCACATATACATATACACACGAAAAACACAACCCACATGCCCATTAATATAAAAACCTAGAGGGCCTTTTCTAGTTTTGATTCCAGGAGTCTTACTTCTGTACTTCATGGTGAGATTTAGAGATGCTGCCTTGGTTTGCCAGCCGTATTTTGACATTTAAGTGGGTTCATGTAACGCATACAGTAGTAATGCTTCGCAGGCACTCTGTTGCTAAAGTCTTAAGTAGATTCAGGTTGTATCCATTTCCATTGTGCTGTGCAAACATTTTGTACAGTGTTAAATGGCAACTGAATCACTCTGACCTGATCCGAAACGTCACTAGCCCAAGAAATAAAACTGTAGAATTATTGTGTTACGAGACGCGTTCTCGAGTCTGCCGTAATCCTTCTTTTCAACCCTCGAACAACATCACCTGAAGTGCTTAGAAATAGCTCCTTATTCTTTGCCAATATTCCCATTTAATAGGCATTCGAGACAATAGCCCTTCAGTTGTTTTCCGTGGATAACTTTGACTCCTCATATACAGGAAATTGGTCTATCTCAAGCAGGGAACTTTCTAACAGTGTTAGCAGAACAAGTGGTGTGTTCTAATGCGTTTCTAGGGACCATGGAAGCGTTTTTCCAGAACTTGTGATGCATGTAGGTAAGCCTCCAGGTTCCTTTGGATAGGTTAACATGATTTAATAATAATGTAAGCTGACAAAAGTTGTTGTAGGCTCCAGTTGTTTTATTTTACCAAATGTTTTTTCTTTTTCTTTTGTGATTATTTTTTGTTTTATCGTATTTTTGTTTTCCTCAAAGGTTCATTTCACTCCTTTTTGTTTAGGGGCTGGATCCCAGCAATTCTCTGATCCACCTGTTTTTGTTTTTCTTTTTAATGAAGAAAGCAACAGTTTGAACGTTTATGTAATCGCGCAAGACAACCTCTCTGACAGACTTTAAACCCTCAACAGAACCAAGTTTAATAGTGCAACACAGGTGGATCAAAATTGGTTTGATTTCCAGTCTTTCCCCCTCCCTAGTTATATTTTGTTTTTATTTTGGTGGAAACCAAATGCTCTGTATGAAGTCTCTCCTTTGTACTGTATATGCATTCTTTCGAGAAAAAAAATATTAAACTTATACCTTAATTGCCTTTATCATGTTCCAATCCCTTTCTTAAGGTGCTGCACGCACTGCAATGAATCTTTACCAAAAGGAACATCTCTCTTACAACACCAGTGTGTTTTCCACTTCTTAAATGGTGAATTTTTCCTCCGTCTTGGCAATTTTTGGACTCAACAGGACTGTTGTTGGTCAGTGTGATTTGTCATTTTATACACCAGCTCTTTTCTGCCAGCAGGGTGTGCTGTATGACCAGATGGGTAAATGCAGCCTCTTCCATTATTAATCTGTAGCAGTGAGCATTTTCAGTCTTTGTGTGTGAGAATCCATGCAGGATGCCTAATTGGTAATTTATCAGATGCTTTTGGCCAAATGAGTACACAAATGTAAGTGCATAACTTTCAAAGGTCCATTCAAATTTGCCAAGCGACAGAAGAATTAAAGCAGGAATGATATAATTTGGTATTTAACTTTTTAACCCTTTTCAGTCTTAAAGGATCGGACTACACTTGGGTACAAGTAAACTGAAGGTGACCATGGTTGACATTGAGGGAGATTAAGGCCTAGTCCTGAGTTTTTCCACCTTTGTTTAAAAAAATAAATCACATCTGCATGAAAACGCAAAAACATGCTATGAAGTGCTGTCGAGCATGCCAAACCAACAGGTGGCGATATAACTTAACTGTAAAGCTGTTTTGGCCAACCAGAATCCTGGAATTTGGCACAACTCCGGTTCACAAACCGAAATTGCACCATCTACACTGGAACCAGAGATTCTAAAAATCGTCACCCTGACAGGAGTTTTCAAAAAAGTTTGGTTTCAGTGACGGGATGCTGCGTTTGTGTGTGGACGAACGGCCAAACCGCTTAGAAAAAGCTGCGGTTTTGAAAATGCCAGTGTTCATGTGGTTCCTGTTCACATGAGACGCTTTTTATTTATTTTTTTAAAACAATATTTTCCATGGATAAGGCTTATGATAGTCCCAGACTAAAATGCATTAGTCAGCTGTTTTAACTGAAAGTAACTTGCACTGACAAGTCTTCAATCTTAAAATGTCACTACCAATCTTTTGTCTCAAGATGTACATTTGTAATGTTTATAAAAGCTACTTAACTGCCTTAATTGAACTAAGGCCTAATCCTGGCTTAATCTAAGCCCTGTCTGTGAAACAGGCCTTTATTGACTTAGTCTTACTTGATCCAAACATTGCAGAGGTTACAGGTGCGTTTCTTTGACCTTTGTGTTCAATTCCAGGTAGATTAATTACCATTTGGATGTAAATATGATTTACACACATTAAATTATTTACCTTATTCTTGTATAAGATGCTAAACAGCATAAGAATTAACAAATAAATTGCAAACTTTGTACAATAAGGCTCATTAGTTAATGTATTAACTAACACGAACTAACCATGAGCAATTCATTTGTTACAGTATTTACCAATACAGTTTACGTTAGTTGATAAATTTGTTCGTTAATTCACAGTGCATTAACTAATGCAAACAAGAATTTAATAAAGTATTAGTAAATGTAGAAATTAACATTAACAAAGATTAAAATATGCTGTATGAGTGCGGCTCATTATTAGTTCATGTTAACGGTTTACTAATATTAACTAAAGAACCTTATTGTAAAGTGTCAACCAGTAAATCTAAATCTAATGACAAATCTGGAGTTTCTTTTGACGTTAATAAATATTCATACAAAATTTCATCAGTAAATACTCACTTTTTATGAGACTGTCCTCTCAAGATTTACAAATTACACGGGTGGAGGCTTTAAACACATTCTTTGAGTGTTTTACGTGATGGCTGTCAGCGTACACTTGTGTTAAACGGCCACAGAAAACCATGAATTATGAAGTGTGGAATGGCAGGCATTCCTTAGCTTGGTTGGTGGGGGTGTCCACCTGCAGGACTTCACTCATTATCTGCATCGTTATCGGTGTGCAGGTTGGACCTACTGACAACCGTGCCAGAACGCAGATGATGATTGTTATGAAAACATCAGCAGCTGTGCTGCCGTCATCGGGTGAATCTCACAACAATCTGTCAAGTAGCTGCCCTGGTTAGATTTCACTCCAAAAATGAAAAGGAACATTTAAAGGATTAGTTCACTTCGAATTAATTTCCTGATAATTTACTCACCCCCATGTCATCCATGTCTTTCTTTCTTTCTTCAGTCGAAAAGAAATGAAGGTTTTTGAGGAAAACGTTCCAGGATTTTTCTCCATATAGTGGACTTCAACAGGGTTCAACGGGTTAAAGGTCCAAATTGCAGCTTCAGAGAGCTCTACATGATCCCAGACAAGAAATAAGAGTCTCATCTAGTGAAACGATCAGTCATTTTATTAAAAAAAAAACATATATATATATATATATATATATATATATATATTTTTTTTTTTTAACCATAAACGCTCATCTTGCACTAGCTCTGCGATGCGCCACACATTACGTAATCACGTAGGAAAGGTCATGCATGACTTAAGTGGAAGTACACGGTTTTCTCCTCCAACTTCAAAATCGTCCAACGTTTTTTACTTTTTTTTTTTTGTAAAGAGTTTGACGTTCGTTTTGTAGGCACTGGAGTGGTATTTTCACCTAAATCACGCGTGACCTTTCCAATGTGATTACATAATGCGTGGCGCAGAGCAGTGCAACACTAATGAATTACTGTAAAATTTACAGCATTATTTTACAGCCACTGGCTGTTTTTTAATAATATAGCATATTACTGTAAACTGCAATGCATTCTGGGGTCACGTGTTGGTTTGACTCAAATTTACAGAATATTGCTGTAAATTGACCCTTCGTAATTTAAAAAAATACAGTTATTTACTGTAATCAGAGAATACAGGGAAATTCTGTAAATTAAATTAAAGTAACACTACTGTAAATTTTACAGTAACTGGCTGGCAACCCTTCTGCCAGTATTATATTGTAAAATTTACAGTAATTTTTTAACAGTGAAGATGAGCATTTGTTTTAAATGAAACAATTTAAAATGTATACACTTTTTATTAGAAAATGACCTATAGTTTCGCGAGATAAGACCCTTATTCCTCGGCTGGGAACGTGTAGAGCCATCGAACGGATTACAGGAGCCAAAAACGATGTCGACACATTTTCATTGCGTTATCACAAATGAAACGATTAACAAAAAGCACAGTTTTTTAATAATGTTAATAAATGTTTAATAAAGGGTGAAGACGTCAATTTTCGTAAGCTGGACTTCGCTTTTGTTTTGGCCACTGCTGTACATTAATTAAATTTTCACAGCAACCCGCAACTTTTGCACCTGAAGCACCTTCAGTGTCGTACCATGGTGCCGATCCAATTATAACAGTTTATTCTTTCACTATTTCTTTACTTGGTCTTTTAGTCTCTCGTCTTTTAAGAAGGCAGATTTGTACTCGATGACTTGTACACGTGTATCCTCAGAGGTGTGATTTGAGGTCGTTCCTACGATCCTATGCAGGTCTCTCCCATCACTTCATGCTCTGTACTCGCAATTTCCAGGTGGATGATTCTGAAATGTTAAACTTTTATCTGAGAATAGGGGTGATTTGTCATCTGGGCTGGGCTTAAACAGATTGTCCAAGCTGTCCAGTGCTCTTGGATCTCTCCCGTCCCAAATGCTGATTCTCATCCAAAGCAAACACTAGGTTTGACGTTCGTTTCATTGTACTGCCATGCTCTTCTTGGAGAGCATTGTGACGTCTCCCGCAGGATGGCGTTTCTCTTCATCATGCCTGAAGGGCCAATTAGAGCCAAAGGCTAAACCTGGAAGGCCGCAAGAATCACGTAAGCCTCCAGAGACCCATAAATATTAGCGGTAGAGGTGACAAATGCAACTCCATGTCTTTCAGTGATGGTGTTGTCACTGAGGTGTCAAGCGTAAGTCCGCATGTCGAGCGATGAAGCCGCAGATAAGCCAGGAGAGGGCTGGGTTGAAGCCTCAGACATGCCAGTCAAAGCCAAACACGTTTGGGATGTGTTGAAAGGTTAGGCCGTGGACTGCGACTGCTATGAGCGTTGAAATATTACCGAGTCTTAAATCAAAAACCCACATCCCCTGCTCCCCGCCACCCTTTGGCCATCTGTAACGTGGCAACAAGCAGAGCTTAAACTCAAGTCTTGCGTACATACCACGTCTGCACTGTAAGAACACGCTGGCTTTCTTTATGTTGGATCGTCTTTGGGAACATGTTAGTCTCAGAATTTTCCCCCTTGTCTTTTTTGGGGACATGAAATACAGCTAATATTGGTCTTTGCTACTACTTTTTTTTTTTTTTTGTTCCTTTGGTTTAGATGGTGAGATTTATAAATGAATAATATGGTCATGTTTATGTTACTCAACTGCATAAAAATATTTAGGCCTAAATAGAAGATTTATATATTTTAATTGCATGTAAAATGGGTTGCACAGCTAATAAATCTTTACGTGTACTTAACTGAAAGTGTTTTAAATACACAAGGTTTATATATTTGTCAGTCAATCCAAAAACATATTTTTGAGTGTATATTTCTCACCGGACTTCTGAAATGTCTTCCATTTTTTTAATGACATCGCAACTTTTGGCAACTTTTATTTAATGTATTGCATTTCAAGTATATATTATTAATATAAAAAGCCATCATTTTAGATTTAAACACTTTTCTTTAAGCACCATAGCAGGGTATCATTATGAGTTTTATGCTGATTATGGATATAATAAAAAAATGCTGGATGGGAACACAAAGGTGAAACTACAATTTTCAAATTGAGCATTACATTCACCATAAAAAAGTTATTATTATGGAATAATTATGTCCCTTATCAAACAAAACATTAACATTCAGACAAATTAAGCCATTTCACTTGGATATCCATCACAATACGGGAGCAAGAATAGCAAATTCCACTTTTTTTCAAAACCATTGATTTGGGTGGACGCATTTTTTGTTCGATAAACAAACTGAAACATACTTACAAAATAAATTTCAACATTTGCTCTAAAGTAGTCATGTGACTCAGTTCCCTCCAATGATTACTGTTGTCTCATGCTGTCACTTGAGGCATTTAAAGGATTAGTTCGCTTTCAAACGAAAATTATCCCAAGCTTTACTCACCCTCAAGCCATGGTGTATCTGACTTTCTTCTTTCTGATGAACACAATCAGAGCTATATTAATAAATATCGTGACACATCCGAGCTCTATAATGGCAGCGAGCGAGGATTAGCAAGTATAAGCTAAAGAAAGTGTATCCACCCTTACAAAAGATTACTGCAGTTTTTTAGAAGTAATACTACAGTTTTTGTTACATATAGAAAAATGTAGTTTTTTGGACATGAAAAAACTGCAGTATTGCAGTATAACCTAAAATGCCTGAAGTTTTACTGGAGTACAACTATACTGCAATACATCTAAAGTTCTAGTAAAATAAAACTGCAATACAACTGCAGTTATACTGTTTTCATACTTCATGCAACTTTCAGTTGTACTTCATTTTTCTACAGCTGTACTTATACTACAGTTTTACTGCAGTTGTACTGTGACTATACTTCATTATACTGCAAATCTATGGTTGTGCTTCATTAAACTGCAGTTAAACTACTTGGTACTGCAGTTTTACTGCAGTTCTACTTCAATATACTGCAGTTCTTTTTTGTAAGGGCATCCATCATAAACATACTCTACACAGCTCTGAGGGGGTTAACAAAGTCCTTCTGAAGCACAGCGACGCATTTGTGTAAAAAAAAAATCCATATTTAATAAATTATGAAGTAAAATATCTAGCTTCCCCCAGACTTACGGAGAAATTGTAAAGCGCTTACGCTACGTTCCTACGCCTTCCCTAATCAGCTTCCGATTTTTCCGTAATTTGAATACGGAAGGCGGTCTGGCAGAAGCTAGATATTTTTGCTTCATTACATAAAGGCAGTCATATACATCAAGGATGGCTTGAGGGCGAGTGAAGCTTGGGGTAATTTTCCTCTAAATCCTTTAACAGCCAACATTAGTACATTTTTCTGCTACTTCCATTGATATTTTAGCGCCAATTTCTTCAAAATGATGAAACGCATGGAACGGTCATCTTTTCGCATATGTTACGTTTCTGTGTCAAAACGTGCTCTAACTATAAAGACATTATAGTATCGTTGCGAGCTGTTCCATCCTCAATGCGTGTGCCATATTTATAGCATGAGGATTCATTGGGTCTCATCCATTAAAAATTGCATACATTATTCATATTTATATGCACATTTAAACTTTTCAGGAAAACTTTCCGCCTATTTCATGTCCATATGAGGGCGCACAAATTGATGCGTACTCATGCTTGGTGAATGAGACCCGATGTTTTTAATATTTTGTTAAAGACATGCATTTTCTTCATTTCTTTTGGGTCTAATTGAAACGATTGATTAATATTTTTGGTAACTCTTTACAATAAGCTCCTGTTAGTTATATTTTTAATACATGGAGCAATACATTATTAATCTTTTTTTCAATATTAATCAATAAAAATACAACTGTTGATTGTAAGTTCATTGTAGCTCATTTTAAGATTAATACATGCTTTTGACGTATATATTTCACTGTAGTCGGTCTCTATAGTGTTGCCATATTCTCCAAGAGGAACTATGTTTTGAGCCAGCAGTGACGACTCTAATCCCTCACTTTAGTTTATTGTGACACGCCAGTTCTCTCGCGGTGTTCAGATACATGTGTCTCGTCCACGGGCCGTCTCCTTCGGTCACCACCGAATGAATAAGTACCCCTCAGGTGCGTTAGATTGTCCCATCTATCCATAAACCCTTAGCTTATCTGTTGACAGCCTGTCCCGCCTGCTAAGCGGCTCAGCTCTCTGACCATGCTTCCATATCATGGATGCAGGACAACCATGTCCAAACTAGAGATACCAGCATGCAGTTGCAGTGCAGGTGGCTGGGAGATCTCAGTTGGTAAGACTGCGGTTGATGGATTAAGTGTAAGGCCCGTTTATGACCATATCCCCTTTTTTTATTATTATTTTGGTATTCATGATCTCATGACAGTGCCTACACCTGTGTCCGATCACAGGGCTGATAGCTGGCCACATGGAAAGCACCTCCATAGTTTTAGTAATTACATCACCACTGAGATATGTGGATACAAATTTAGATTCCTGACTGCCGGGCAGAGAGGGGGTCGCATCATAGAAGGCCTTGTATATCACTCCATGATGGATGAGCCAGTGTAGAGGAATTCTCTGTGGTTCATGCTAAAACAATACTTTGCATTGAGTCGCTGCCCCAACTTGAACCTTAAAGTCATTCATGCCGCTCTCAATGACAACCATTAGTGTTTAACTCAAAATGGGGGGTTGTTGAGTGTAAAGGTGCACCAACTAATTTAGTCTTGCAACTGATGCATGGATGCAGCAAACATTTTTAATTTCCTATGCCATTGTAACGGTTCCCGATATCTCCGACCAGTGAATTTTTGTACATGAGTTACTTTGCAAAATCATTTTGGGGAGGATTTCCATTTTTACGTTAGGTACTAATTGGTGTTAATATAAAACGCTTGTGCTTTGGTGTTTTGGGCCTTTTAAATTCCTTTAAATCTCTCATTATGCTGTATTATCACCAAATATTGGATTCAATCTGTTTGTCAACTTGTTCTTTCACTTGAGCGTTCGCAAAGACCCGCCCCCTTTAGTTACTGTTGCTATGTCCGACAAGCCATGCGCTCTCACGCCACACATCATGTTCTCATGCGGTGAAAAATGCAAAGAGGACAATGATAACCCGTCGACAGACAAGACAGAGCAAGCAAGTTTAAACAATAAATAGCATCTAGTCCTGTTGCTCCTTCAAGCGGCTCGTGAAGCGATCATCTCTTAATACTAGTTCATTTATAGCATCAAATAAACATGAATGAACATCAGAAGGAATGTTGTTTCAAGCGCGGAAAGATGTGAGGACACACAATTTATTAAGTTCAAGTTCACCAACGTTAATCTACTAACTCCCCTGACTTCTTTGTCGGAAAAAAAATGGTGGATTCAGGGTCATGATTGGTCAGACCGCCTGTCAATCAAAGGGTCAATTAGCACAGGTTTTGTATTTCTTTCTGAAAAAGATTGATAGCCCTCATTGATCTGAGCTTATGCACCTCACTTTTTTTCTTTTTTTGTGGAACTGTTACGTTGATTCTCGCCTGCTGAATAGCCTTCTTTGTTTTCGTTTCATAAATAAAAGTAAATCTGCTGCAATTGTGATCCTCTAATAGTTTTTGCCTACATTCACTATAGAAATGTTTTTCCGAGATCAAGTGGACTGTTCATTGTAGAAATACCCCATTCACAGACATATTTGTCACCTACTAATTTATTATGCAACCAAATGGTGGCTGGAATTTTTCAAAAATGCTATTCCAATTTTTTTTTCTTTAATTGCGTAACTTTTGTTTTTTAAAATAATTCTTATATCTTGTTGTTTAGTGCACAAAAAAATGAAATTATAATGAATGAATATAGTACAGATGCTCCATGTTACTGCTTTTTTTTCCCTTTTCTTTTTTTCCATTTTATAGCTTGACTGACCAACATTTTTTAAAACAACTTTTATTATTATTATTATTATTCCAAAGAAGAAATTATATGAGTTTCAAGCAACATGAGGTTGAATAAATGACAGTGTTTTCATTTTTTATGAATTTTAAACAATTATTACTTTGTTACTTTACAACTTCTCGGGATCATTAAGGGCAACTGACATTGTATGTGTTACTTTGCAGTAATGGGTGAATTTACAGCAGAACAGTGATTGGAGGAAAAAAAAAATGCAATGTCATACTCGATTTAAGAAAGATACATGCTTCAAAAGAAAAATAAAATTTAGTTCGTAATTGACTTATGCCAGTTTGTGCTGCTAGGGGGATCCGAGATCAATTGAGATAAGAAGATTCCTACTAAAATGTAAAAATGCACAAGGAATACTGATTCTGCATCAGAACTTGGTATCGAGATAATGTCTTTGAGGGCTCAGGGTCATTGCACAACCTGATGCTTCAAAAAAAAAAAGTTAGGGAAGAGGGGGGGAGGAGTATGGCAACTGTCATCACAAACAAGAAACATCTGTCTCATTTGTGTAACTTGTTTTCTTTTAATATGAGAAGTATGTTGGTGGAGATCCGTGAGTTTTGAGGAAGGCCTGGGAGGAGAGAGGAGCGGGTGTTTCACTCCTGGAATCATTCTTCCAGACCTTTGGTGAACTTATGCCTTTCATTGCAGACTCATCCCCCCCTCGTGTCCTCCGAGGTGAGTTTATGTGTACAGTGTGAAATGTTAGAGGATATATTAATACTTCACAGTTTGACTTCACCTGATAAGCTCCATTTGTCTAATTTCTATTAAATATGGTAAATGTGGACAATATTTGAATTCCAAAGTTTATTTGTTTTTACACATGGTTTTGCAGCCAATCAACATATATAATATTTTCGCATAGACAGATGGTTATTAACAGTATTCATATATTTCATATTTTATGACCTCTCTCTCACATATATATATTTATCTATATATATATATATATATATATATATATATATATATATATATATATATATTTAATCTATATATATAATTTTTTTAATCGATATATATATATTTTTTATCTAACTATATATATATATATATATATATATATATATATATATATTTATCTCTCTCTCTATATCTATCTATCTATCTATCTAATATATAGATATATATATGTGTTTTTTTCCCATTCATTTGATATATATTTTCATTTATTTATTCATAAATCTGCCCACAAATAGCATATTTACCATTGACATTCTTGTCTTGGCTAATCAAACAAATGTTCCTGTGATGACTTCAGAGACCAAAGTCATATTAAAAGTAGCTGAAAGGCTAAAGCCCCTGATCTTTGAGTTCCTTTATTGAATTGTAGGTTGATAATTATGTTATGTCCGTGGAAAAGCCTTTCCAAATATTAAATTACTGTGTGGTATTTTCCATCAAAGAGGCGGTGACAGGGCCATTCTGTTGACAGGATTAGATTTCTCATAGTGAAATCTCCCTCAAGCACATTTTACATCTATTCTCATACACAACGATTTTTCCTCATTCAGGCCCACATATTTGTCCCAAAATAGCCACAGGAGAAATGTCTTACTGCCACAGGCAGATTGTCGTGATTTAGGTGTTAAAAAGTCCCCCTGAAACGTACATGTTAGTAAAGCATGTCTGCGTGTTACAGTAGCGGTGTCTTTCAGAACTGTGTTCAGCAAAGAAGTGTTTTCGGCCCCAATGTCTCTACTTCCACAAACACAGGATGTGCTGGATATTAGGAGGATTTCTCCAGCTTGCGTCCACAGATATGCCCCCTGCTTTAATATCCCAGTGCACAATAAAAGACAAACCCTCCTCTCTTCAAACCACGTCTTCCTGTTCCTCAAAGCAGTTTATTATTAACAGACATCGGTATGACCAAGGAATATATTAAAATGTACATATGAAATGACATAGTTGGATCGTTTCTGTTCGTTTCTCACTCTCGCGGTTTTCCCAACACCTGAAAAAAGCCAGAGCTGGTTTGATGACATCCATTAAAGGTACTGTAATGTCAGCTCATTTGAAAAGAAACCGGAGGGTGTAATCTACCCGTCAGACTGTTACGCCAGCAGAGTTAGGCCCTTGTTAGGGTAGACGGTATCCTGCAGCAAGGGTGGAGTGAAGTCTGTTCGCTTTCAGAAGAAACAGCAGCCATTTATGCAGCGATGCTTTATTTTTATATTTACCGTGTTTTCTATACGTATTTAAAGGTGAAGTCTATTATTTCTGCACTGCCTGCAAACTGTTTGTCTGAGCAGCCCATCTGGGATGGACCCAGCATTTGTTCAGCCAATTGTGTGAGTTTGAGGTGGGAATATCTGTTTGGCTCTACCATGGAAGACTGGCAGAGATCGAAAAATTTTGCAATTGTTTTTGATGCCCAGATTTTATTTTGTTGATTTTTTTAGTATTCATGCCGCTTAACGGGTTAGTTCACCCAAAAATGAAGCAAAGTAACTTTTCAACAATATCTAGTGATGGCTGATTTCAAAAGCTTTACGTATCTTTTCATTCGAATCAGTGGTTCGGTTCACGTATCAAACTGCCAAAACGTGAACTGTTGAAATTGCGAAACACTTATGATGTAACGAAGCCTCGTTTACTGAAATCACGTGACTTTGGTGCTCCGAACCGCTGATTCGAAACAAAAGATTCGTAAAGCTTCATGAAGCAGTGTTTTGAAATCGGCCATCTAGAGATATTGTTGAAAAGTCGTTGTTTTGGTATTTTTGGTGCACAAAAAGCATTCTCGTTGCTTTTTAATATTAAGGTTGATCCACTGTACTCACATGAACTGTTTTAAATATGTTTTAGTATCTTTCTGGACATCTGAAAGTGTTCATTGTCTTGCTGGCAATAGAGGAATCTGATCCATCGTATTTCATCAAAAATATCTTAATTTGTGTTTTGAAGATGAACGAAGGTCTTACGGTTGTAGAACGACAATTTATCATTTAAAATTTTCTCACATTATTGTGTGTATATACAGTAAACTGTTCAAAAGTTTGGGCCAGTCAGTCAGTGGTTGTTTTTTTTTTTTTACACTTTCAATATTTTTACTCCGCAATGATGCATGACATTAATTAAAAGTGACAGTAAAGACATTTATAATATTACAAAAGATTTGAATTTGAAATTAATGCTGTTGTTTTGAATTTTGTATCGATTAAAGATTAAATATATGAAGCGGCACAATGTTTTCAACATTGTAAAATAATAATAATAAATTTTTCTTGAGCAGCAAATCAGCATATTAGAATGATTTCTGAAGGATCATGTGACACTGAAAATTGGAGTCGTTCGCTTTGAATAAATTCAATTTTAAAATATATTACCATAGAAAACAGTTTCTTAAAATTGTAATAATATTCCACAATATTACAGGTTTTTGCAGTATTTTTGATCAAATAAATGCAGCCTTGTTTCAAAAACATTAAAAAAAATGTTGCACCCCAAAATTTTGAACGGTAGTGTATATTCCATGATACAGGAATACTGTTTTTTTTTTTGGAAATGTGGTACTTAATACAAGCAGTTGGGCAACAGCTCAGCAAAGAGAGGCGCTTACGAAAGTCATCTCTGGGGCCGCTTTGTTGCAGCACCAAACCACATTTATGCATGTCCGACAACCTTCATTCCTGTCATTATTCCATGAATAGTTTCTATAAATATTTATTGTTCTTGGCGTGATGGCATGACTCTCTGAGTTCAGCCTAGACCGTGTCACTGGGCAGCTGCCGGACTGACACTGTCCTGATCTCTAAACCATTACATGGGTCTGTACCAATGGCATCTTCCTTCTCTTTTCTGTTTTAAAGTTACTGAATTTTCCCGAGAATTTCTGTCATAGTTGGTGTGGTTAACCTGGTGATTCATATTGAACATGTCCATTAATTTTCAGATTTTTTAACTAAAGCTGCGTTTATTTAATCAAAAATACAATAAAGTAAAATTAATTTTATTTAATTTTTTAAATAAAATTTTGGGCTCAGTCAGATTTTTTAACTAAAGCTGTGTTTATTTAATAACAAATACAGTAAAGTAAAATTAATTTTATTTAATATTTTAAATAACATTTTGGGGTCAGTCAGATTTTTAACGAAAGCTGTATTTATTTAATAAAAAAAAAAACAATAAAGTAAAATTTTTTTTTTTTTAAATAAAATTTTTGGGGTCAGTCAGATTTTTTAACTAAAGCTGCATTTATTTAATCAAAAATACAATAAAGTAAAATTAATTTTATTTAATATTTTAAATAAAATTTTGGGGTCAGTCAGATTTTTTTAACTGAAGCTGCGTTTATTTAATCAAAAATACAATAAAGTACAATTAATTTATTTAATTTTTTAAATAAAATTTTGGGGTCAGTCAGATCTTTTTAACTAAAGCTATGTTTATTTAATAAAAAATACAATAAATTAAAATTAATTTTATTTAATTTTTTTAATAAAATTTTGGGGTCAGTCAGATTTTTTAACAAAAGCTGCGTTTATTTAATCAAAACTACAATAAAGTAAAATTAATTTTATTTAATATTTTAAATAAAATTTTGGGGTCAGTCAGATTTTTTTTAACAAAAGCTGTGTTTATTTAATCAAAAATACAATAAAGTAAAATTAATTTTATTTAATTTTTTAAATAAAATTTTGGGGTCAGTCAGATTTTTTAACAAAAGCTGTGTTTATTTAATCAAAAATACAATCAAATAAAATTAATTTTATTTAATATTTTACATATTTTAATATTACTTTTTTTGAAATAAAATTATTAAAAAAATTTAAAATATAAATTCAAAAGAATGAGTGTCACATGATCCTTCAGAAATCATTCTAATATGCTGATTTGCTGCTCAAGAAACATTTAATGAATTAAAAATGAAGGAATCACTAAGCCATCGGATTTCATCAAAAATATCTTAATTTGTGGTCCGAAGATGAACGAAGGTCTTACGGGTGTAGACCGACATGAGAGCATAAATTACATAATTTTAATTTATGGGCGAACTAACCCTTTAATGTTTGTGGCAATCACCATTACACCACACATGCTGTCAAGTATAACCTGTATTGAACCCGGGCTGCTTCTTTTACATCACCAGCAGCAAGACTGCAAAAACACATTTTACTTTATCCTACAGTGTGAAACCCATCAAACATGACTACGTTCAAAAACCATTAAACCATGATACCCCGCCAAAACAATCTGACTGGTCAGCATGGTGTTTTTGGTGAAGCTAAGAGGATGTCTACTTGCATTGCAAAGAGCAATAAGCACAAGCACGAGGATGTCCGTTTTTGACACAGCGTATATTTCAATTTAACATACATTCATGTGAAATATAGTCCTCTTCAGTGTATAAGTCTTTACAAACCTATGTTTCTTTTAAAAGCATACTGGATAGCAAGTTGTACTATAGAAAAGCTTGGAGTTATGGTATCGTACGTAGTCGCCATAAATAATTCAGTCACTCTGACTAATGGAGCAGGGAATGCTGGGGGATTTGTTTATTTGTGATATGTGCGTCTGGAGAGGAAAAGTGCTAGAGTCATCGTGCACAGAATCCACGGTCCAAGCATCCCAAGCGGGTAAACAATTTATGTTTGTCAGTTTTGCGCCAGATGCATGGTTACAGCTCAGCACCAATGATCTGTCTGCGTCACTAGCTACGACTTTCAAAAGCGCTCCTTCTGAACGGCTTGTTAACACTTGTAATATTTCCACTCCATCTTGTTCGGAGTTGGTTCGCATCCCTTCTAAAGCAGGGCTCTCTTGAAGGGTTAGGGACACACCAAACCGACGCCAAAGATCTAGCACTGATAAAAGCCGACCGTGTTGTCGCTTCGCGGGGGGAAAAAAAACTGCACGTGAACACACCGAGAACGACAGCCGACTGTCAGCCAGCAAGCGTGTTCTGCGCCTGCGCGCAACGAGACCGCTGTCTACTTTTTCATAAGATACACTCAAAAAAATATTTCAGTCATTTTCCATCCATTTGGATTACATAGTTTTAACATAAACTTAATGTGATTCATATTTCTCAGTCATATGTAAATGAAATAGGTAAGATTAATGTAATAGTTCACAGGTTAATTAACACTGTTTAGTGGCCATGTGTGTGCGCACTACTGAGTTAAAGTCCCATTGAAGCAGTGTCAGAGTTAATGAGATCATTAAGTGATGATTGAGCATTATTGATGAACACCTGCTGTTAACAAGCAGAATCATTGAAGGACAGAGAAACACAAGAACTACAACTGAAGTCAACTGAAGATGAAAGACATTTAATCTCTCACTAGTCATAAACTCAACTATTACATAAATCTTCCCTATTTCATTTACATATGACTGACAAATATGAATCACATTAAGTTTATTAGTTTGTTTATGTTAAAACTCTGTAATCCAAATGGATGGAAAATTGCTATGTAATTAAATTACATAAAACTTATGTTTCGACAGAAATATTTTTTTGAGTGTATATTCATCTGCATTCGAAAAGAAAGAGAGACCTGTACTGCAGGCAGCCGGTATACAAACTTACTGTTGCTTAACGTTTTGAGTATCATCACGCTGATCACTTTCTATATTCCACTCGGCTCACGTTAATATTAAATATTCGGTACATGGCGTAAAATGAAATGTTTACATCGCCTTGACTTGTTTGCTAACTCTTTTGCGGTTATTCTCATGCTTCGACTCTTTCACTAAACGGAACAGCCAATCAGAGTGCTCTCTCTTGCACGAAGGCCTGACGCCCCCAAAACAAACAAACAAACAAAAAACAGACGTTGCCTGCCAAGACCGCAGTTTTCCCGCGGTATTGGGCTACTTTAACATTGTTGCCACGGGTTGTATTTCATGTCCGTGGGTTGAAGCGACCCCAAATAAAAGGATATTTAGCCCCTAAAATACGAATTTAACCTGGGCAACCCCGCCAAAAATGCCTTTTTTACCCCCCCCGGAACTCGATATAATGGATTGTGCTAGTTTTTGGGCTAGTTTTGAGTCGGTTTTGCTGTGAAAACTTGGCATCCTTGCCGGCGGCGTCCAACTAGATCCAACGGTCCAGAACACATTGGGAAAACTTAGTCGGTCGGCGCTTAAAAACGGTCCGACGTCGCCCGACGGCCGATCGTCGGCTTGGTGCATCCCAGGTTTGACACTCAGTTGTGTACGCTATCGGTGAGTGATTCTTGAATTCAAGCAGCATCACAGGAACGAATGGCCACGTATGGAAAGTACATGTACGCCTGGACTGCATCTCAGCATGTAGTGTTCGATAGTTCGATTAGTCCATCTTTCAAGATGAAACCCTAAAGCAGCATTAACGATGAAAAGGCTTTTAAACGTTGACCTTTCTCCATATTCATGTGCCCCTGATCCCGTCGGGTCAAGTAACCCCATTCCCAATGGCACTCCTCTGGTGCGCGTCACATTAAAAATTCACTCTCTATTCGATTGCAATAAGTTAAAAAATATACACATACATACATACATACATATATATATATATATATATATATATATATATATATGTATATATATATATGTATATATATATATATATATATATATATATATATATATATATATATATATAAAAATAAGAGAGCAACTGCAATTAAAAACAGAACGAGGAGAGAGAAAAATACTCTCAATTGGGACGTCAGATATATTTGCCCCTATATTTTAAAGTCTCATGTATGACATGTTCATCTATCGGTGCATGAAATGCCTGGGAATGTCTCTGTCTTCCCTATTGTGTATTTGCCTAGTTTCCCCGTGCATGTAGGGAAGTGTTGAGGGGATCACCGACACGTGTGCATCTCTACCATCTTGCGACACTGTTTGCACTTGACGTAGCAGCACCAGTGGAACTTGCAGCTGCAGCGGTCCACCACCTCCACCTCCTCCGTGTGGAATCCGCGACCGCAGCACATGAGCTCGCAGCCGTCGATGGCCTTCGAGGTCTTGTTGCAAAAGCGCCCCGCGGTTCCCAGTATGCCCGGCGTTCTGGGGTCGTGCTCGCAGAAGTCTGGGCTCGGGTCCAGGTACACCAGATCTTCATCTGTGTGAGGCTTGAACTGCGAGTTCCGTGGAACCAGGACCTTGGTGGTGCCCACTTTCCGCAGCTCCACTTCTGTAGCGCCGTCGAATTTCTCCTTGATGACGTTGCCCACTTTACGGAACGGCGGCATTGCTTTCCAGCAGGTCTTCACCTCGCAGGAGCCTGAAACGCCGTGGCACTTGCATTCCACTCGCATGTGGTTCAGAATTGCCTTGGAATGGTAAAAGAAATGTCATTTATTAACAAATGATGAGTGTACAATCCTTACAATAGTAAAGCCTCTTACCTTCCTCCCTGCCTCATTATTATGAAGGTTCATCAGGGCTCTGTTGGAGGACTGTCCTTTACTTCGTTCCCTGATGTCCACAAATGACTGGGAAAAAGCAACCCCATATGCAATATTATCTGAGCATCCCGACCACTGGAAACCTGTTGAGACAGAGACGGTCAAGGATGGAGAAGTGTAACCAGAGAATTTTATCAGTCCATCTGGAAACAAAGTTTTTTGCAAGGAACTGGATTAGTTCATCATCATTCTAATTTTATGTAGTTTAAGTTAAGAAAATGAAATAGTCTGCTTTTTTTTTTTTTTTTTTTACTGTACTTCACTGCAGAGTTTCAAACCCTTTGATGTTTTTTCCAACACTAAAGCAAATCATTAGAATATTATATGGAAACGATTTATTTTGTATTATGTTGATAGCATGTTTATTTTCGGTCACACTTTAAGGTACTGAGTAATATACATTAACTACATGTACTTACTATTGGTTTAGGATTGGGAATTAGTTTGGTTTTAATTGCATGTAATTGTGCATAATTAATTGTAATTACTATTGTAACCACATGCTACATGTTTTCTAAATCTTTATATATATATATATATATATATATATATATATATATATATATATATGTGTGTGTGTGTATATTCAGTGTATATATATATTATTTTATATTTTATATACAGTTTTAACACATTGTGTATTTTTGTTTATTGTGCAATCATTTGTATGGATGGTTATTATTGTTTTACAATCTGTTTCAGATCCTAATCATCATAAACGGAGTCTGTGAAACCTGACTTCACATCTCTTTCTGTCCAAGACGGCATTTCTTGGTCAGGATAAGCTGCTTTAATGACCAGAATGTGCACCGTTCAGTCTGGGTATGCAAGAATAATTTTTGTGGGTTCATACAAAGCACACATACCTTCTGGACTGACACCGTGCACATTGCGGTCGCAGCCACACTTGTCCAGCTCCCCACTGCTGCAGGCTCTGGTCACTGCAAAAGCGACGCTGGCAGCAGATATGGCGTACACAAATGCAGCTTCTCTAGTACCTGTGACAGAAATCAGTAAACATTAAGCAAACCCCAAGGTTTTAAGCAGAGCTGGCTTCATGTCCATTTAAATGGGATGCTACTTACCTTGTGTGACCACTTTGCCGAACACTGGAACACTCTCTAGCGTCGAGCAGTTCCAGCGTCGGTTGCGGAACTGAAACTGGCACTCGTCGATGGCGAGCTGGGCGCCCCTGCGGACCGCGTCCATCACCTCCACATTACGCTTACAGATCTGAACCTGCCTCTGGATGAGTCCTCGGAGCTTCTCACAGGTTTCTTCATCAGAGATGCTCCCCACCGATGACAGCTTTGCCAGGTATCTGAGAACAAACCAACAGACTGGGAATCAATACATGTTCATAGACTGTCATTAATACAGACATTTGTGCAGAAATAGCATTTGAAGCTGCTTTTGGAGCTGCAAAAAAAAGTGTATATATGACATCATTCATTCATCTATCCATTCATCCATTCATTCATCCATTCATCCATCAATTCATTCATCCATAGATCCATTCATTCATCAATCCATTCATTCATTCATCCATCCATTCATTCATCTATCCTTCCTTCCATTCATTCATCCATCCATTCATTCATCTATCCATCCATTCATTCATCATCCATCTATCCGTCCATCCATCAATCTATCATTCATCATTCATTCATTCATCCATCCATTCATTCATCCATGCATACATCAATTCATTCATCCATACATACATCAATTCATTCATCCATCCATTCATTTATCTATCCTTCAATTCATTCATCCATCCATCCATTCATCATCCATTCATTCATCCATTCATTCATCTATCCTTCCATTCATTCATTCACCCATCCATCCATTCATCCATCAATTCATTCATCCATCCATTCATTCATCCATCCATTCATTCATCTATCCTTCCTTCCATTCATTCATCCATCCATTCATTCATCTATCCATCCATTCATTCATCCATTCATTCATCATCCATCTATCCGTCCATCCATCAATCTATCATTCATCATTCATTCATTCATCCATCCATTCATTCATCCATGCATACATCAATTCATTCATCCATCCATCCATACATCAATTCATTCATCCATCCATTCATTTATCTATCCTTCAATTCATTCATTCATCCATCCATCCATTCATCATCCATTCATTCATCCATCCATTCATTCATCTATCCTTCCATTCATTCATTCACCCATCCATCCATTCATCTATCCATCCATTCATTCATCATCCATCTATCCGTCCATCCATTCATTCATAATCCATCCATCCATCAATCTATCATTCATCCATTCATCCATCCATTCATTCATCCATTCATCCATCCATTCATTCATCCATAGATCCATTCATTCATCAATCCATTCATTCATTCATCCATCCATTCATTCATCCATCCTTCCTTCCATTCATTCATCCATCCATTCATTCATCTATCCATCCATTCATTCATCCATTCATTCATCATCCATCTATCCGTCCATCCATCAATCTATCATTCATCATTCATTCATTCATCCATCCATTCATTCATCCATGCATACATCAATTCATTCGTCCATCCATCCATTCATCTATCCATCCATTCATTCATCATCCATCTATCCGTCCATCCATTCATTCATAATCCATCCATCCATCAATCTATCATTCATCATTCATTCATTCATCCATCCATTCATTCATCCATGCATACATCAATTCATTCATCCATCCATACATCAATTCATTCATTCATCCATCCATTCATGTATCTATCCTTCAATTCATTCATTCATCCATCCATCCATTCATCATCCATTCATTCATCCATCCATTCATTCATCTATCCTTCCATTCATTCATTCACCCATCCATCCATTCATCATCCATCTATCCGTCCATCAATCTATCATTCATCATTCATTCATTCATCCATCCATTCATTCATCCATTCATCCATCCATTCATTCATCCATTCATCCATCAATTCATTCATCCATCCATTCATTCATCCATAGATCCATTCATTCATCAATCCATTCATTCATTCATCCATCCATTCATTCATCTATCCTTCCTTCCATTCATTCATCCATCCATTCATTCATCCATCCATTCATTCATCTATCCATCCATTCATTCATCCATTCATTCATCATCCATCTATCCGTCCATCCATCAATCTATCATTCATCATTCATTCATTCATCCATCCATTCATTCATCCATGCATACATCAATTCATTCATCCATCCATACATCAATTCATTCATCCATCCATTCATTTATCTATCCTTCAATTCATTCATTCATCCATCCATCCATTCATCATCCATTCATTCATCCATCCATTCATTCATCTATCCTTCCATTCATTCATTCACCCATCCATCCATTCATCTATCCATCCATTCATTCATCATCCATCTATCCGTCCATCCATTCATTCATAATCCATCCATCCATCAATCTATCATTCATCATTCATTCATTCATCCATCCATCATTCATCCATGCATACATCAATTCATTCATCCATTCATACATCAATTCATTCATCCATCCATTCATTCATCCATCTATCCTTCCATTCATTCATCTATCCATCCATCCATCCATTCATCATCCATCCATCCATCCATCCCTCCATCCATCCATCATCCCTCCATCCATTCATCGTCCCTCCATCCATCTATCCTTTCATCATCCATCCATCCATCCGGTTTAGTTGTTTTTCCCCCATTTTTGGTAATTTTCATTATATTTAGTTATTTATTCTGTAAAAAAAAAAACGTACAAAAAGTTTAACTTATTGTAAAATGTTAGTACGTCAGGGCTTCCAAAGTTTAACTGATATAATTGAATAAGTTCAGTGGTGTTAAACTTTTCATTCTCATTATCTAATGACATGTTTCATGTCTAATTACTTTAATGAAGGTTTTAAAGGTATACATTTTTATTATATAAAACTTGTATATAAAACTAAATTTAATTTGTAGTCATTTTATTTAGTTTGTTTATTTATTCAGTTTTAGCTAGTTTCGGGTTTTAGTTTAGTCATTTCCCCAGCAAATTATGTCTGTATGTATTTTTTGAAGTGAAATGCTTTCATTTAGTTTATAGTTTCTGTTAACAGTAACACAGACCCGTGCATTGTCGCACTAACAGGTTTTTCCATTGACTCTCCACAGCACAAACAGCACTAATATAAACGGCGTGGCCCTCCTGTGGCGTTCTTGGAAGGCTATGCTCGGCAGATGAGGTAAGGGGGATGTTGAGAGAGGCGAATATAGACTATCTTCACCCATCACCTCCAGGGCCAGGGGGTCGGGGCAACACCATCGCTTTAATGGGTCTGCTGAGCTCCATCTCTTTAAGGCACCTTATAAAAATAGTCCTATACTACAGCGCAGCGCACAGATTTCATCCATACACACCAAGCTTGGTCTCATTATCATCAAGAACGGGATCAAAGTCTTGACTGTTTAAGTTCTGCACAGATGCATTGAGTGGGTTGCGTGCAGGTGATGTTTGCAAGAGTGCTTTTGTTTTGTGTTATTTGTCTCTAAAGGTCTTTTGGTGTGGTGCTGAGTAATTCAAGAGTGCGCTCAAATCTGTCGCCGACGGACGTCTAAGAATGACTTTGAAGGTGCTGTAAATACTAATTTAAGCTGCAAGATCTCGTGGTTTATTGATTCGGGTTCTAACTAAAGGCTAGACCTCAAAATGACTCTGAATCAGACCTGCCTTTTATTCTTAAAAATAAAAAAAGGAGAGGTTTCGACATGTCATAGAAGAAGCTTTCTTGGTTTCCCAAAGAACCTGTCACCATTTTTTTCTATGAAGAACATTTTAAAATTCCAAAGAACCTTTTTCAACGGTAAAGAACCTTTTGTGGTGACACTTTGCAATAAGGATTCATTTGTTGGCATTAGTTCAAAGTTAAAGGCACAATGTGTAATTTGCATAACTTGATGTGGGGTAAAGCAGCACTGTTTTATCATATTAGATATATTTGTGTGTTAAAAGTTGTTATGGCTGCTATGAGACACTTAATGCACACTGCAGTAACCTAGATCGGCATGGTAAAACACGGTAAATCTAGAAAACGAGATTTAAACAATAAGACTTATTGTCCATATTGAGCTATATAACATGATTAGTGTGCGGTTGATGAATCCATACAAACAGTTGCTCACCTGTCTAGTAAAACACATAATATGTTAAAGTGTCTTTGGTGTTTTCACGGTTTCTACAAAATAAAACCGGAAATCGAGGGTAACGATTGATAGGCGACACACGAACAAGGTCTGTGTCCTGGTTAAAATTTAAACATTGGAAATATTTGGAATAATGTAAGTACAAGTCATCAAAATATATAACATTGTTCTGGTATTTTTGGGTATTTTAATCCAAAAATCTTACATATAACATCAACTCACATGGAGAAATACTCCTAAGTGCTGATTAGTCTTAGTTCATGTTAATTTCGACATTTACTAATACATTGAAATCCAAAGTTGTTAACATTATTTAATGGACCTCAGCTAACATGACCTAACAGTTGTATTTTAATTAACTAATGTTATCAAAGGTTAATAATTTCATTATTGTCCCGCTTAGGGACATTTTTCTCGGGCTTAGTGTATGCTGCATTTCTGAATCGCACAATAAATAAATCGCATTTGTCTAATAATAACAAATGTCTTTATTGTAAAGTGTTACATCTTTTGTGGAATGGAAGGTTTCTATCAAGGTAGAACCGTAGATGCCAATAAACGAATGAATGAATGAAATTCGGATGTACTACATCCACAATCCTTCGGCATCAGTTGCGTCACTTCACGGCCGTCCAAAAATCCACTCCCGCGGCCTCATGGGATAGTAAAGTGTTCATCGTATGCGTACTTCAGAATCTCATCGGTAGTAGTAGGTCATCAGAATACTTTCGCCAACCTGTTTATCAATACAGTGAATTTGGACAAACCACTCTAAAAAATGCCGGGTTGTTTTAACTCATATTTGGGTTTCACTGTTGGGTTTGTCCATATTTATTAATGACCCAGCGTTTTTCAGAGTGTAGTATGGAAGTAAGCACATTCAGATGCATACATTCTACAAATGAAGGTCAACTTTTAAAAAAACGCATCTCAAACGACCTTGCTTTTCTTTCTCTGAGTCTCGTGCACAAACATGTTCTGTGTGAACGGCCTCTAAGAGTGAGCTCTGCTGTGTCTCATTTTAACAAGTTAAAAACAGCACATCTAGATCCCAGCGACTGGCAGCGGTGCGTCTCACCCTCTCTGCTGTTGACAAGAGCTGATTTTGAAGGCCAAGGCTGGGGCAGATAAGAAACAAACACCTCCTTGTCCACGAGACCATCATCTCTGCCCTCACAAGCTTTGATAACACACTCCTGTCCGGCCAGAAGATGAGGCGTGACATCAGCGGCCAGATGCAGACGCGCTCTGCATGGCCTTTTCTTTTTTATCATGTGTAGCATCTGTTGACGATTGCATGTTCTCGCATGCGTGTTTACAGCTTTTGTTTGTTTCACCAGTAAATTAGCTCTGTGATCCTGACCTGATAATGAATCTGGCAGCCAAATGGCAGTCCGTTCAGGCGGGATAAGCGCAGGAATATAATATATCAGTGCCAGATGCTCTCTCATAAGACCTGCTCTCGTATCAAGCTCGGGATTTTGACAAACAAACACCTGAAGACCGGCCGGCTGCATATTTGTCTGGGAAAAAGATTGTCTGAGACCTTGAGTGAATCTTGTTTTCATTGCTCCCCGTTTCTAGCTTTCTCTTCTACTTTATTTTCAAAAAACAGCAAGTTTGGGAAAACAAGGGGAGCCGACGCAACCGTGGGATTTCGTAAAAGAATGGGTGATGCCTTCCTCTGTGTTTCTGGGAGGTTTTTTGCGGAGCATTCCACCTGGAGCACGGTGCCTTCTTCCTTTTGTGTCATGTTTGTGTTGAATTACACAACCCTGGCCTCCGAGCGCTGTCGGCTCCAGATGGCTTAGCCAAGCGCGACTTAGCACGCAACCATGCTGTTCGAGAGGGTTTGGAAGAGAATGAAAGGGAAAAAAGAAATCGCCAACTCGTACACGCACCAGGCTGTATATATCCGCTCGCCTCAACGTATAAACAAACTTACAGCTATATACACTACCATTCAAGAGTTTGGGGGTTGGTAAGGTGTTTGAAATAAATATCTGAATACAGATCAAAAATACAGTAAAAGCGGTAATATTGTGAAATAATAGTACAATTAAAATGAGCTCTTTTCTATTTGAATCGGTTTTAAAATGTAATTTATTCCTGTGACGCAAAGCTGAATTTTCAGCACATTACTCCAGTCTTCAGTGTCACACGATCCTTCAGAAATGCGGATTTGATGCTCAAGAAATATTTATTATTATAATTAATGTTGAAAACGGTTGTGCTGCATAACGTGTTTGTGGAAACTGTGATTTCAAGATCCTTTTGATGAATAGAAAGTTCAAAAGAACAACATTTACATTAAATTCTAAATCTTTGGTAAAATTATCATTTTATCTTTTCTTCATATATATATGTGTGTGTATATATATATATATATGTATATGTGTATATATATATATATATATATATATATATATATATATATATAAATAATATGGAAATTGTTTGTAATTTTTAGAGAAAAGTACTGTAAAAATGCTATAGTAAAAACATATTTTTTGTTTATTGGTTAACTGTAAGTTACCGTACCATATATGGTGAAGAACTGTAAATGGTTTCACATCAGATTATATGTCATTTTACAGTAAAATACTGTCAAAATTGTGGTTTTTGCAAGTAAAAACGATGTGTTATTTACAGTATGTGCACACACAGTAGGAAATTGCAACTAAAAAAAGCTCCACATCCTCTCGGCATTATTTTGTGTGAGTTTATTGAATAATCAAACGATGGCTGTTGACATTTCCTGTCTCTCTGTGGTAAATCGGTGAAGGTAAATATCAGACCTGTACAAGCTACCGTCAGCAAGTAAACATGCGTGCCGCGGCGTCCAAGGGCCACAATTTCATGATGCTTACAAAAATATTTGATATTTACATATTTGTCAGCTGTGCGTCACAGGGCGACACGTCTGTGTATTAAAAGCTGTTTGTCCGACATAAATGCGGCATTAGGGATGTTTAAGGAAGCTGATGCGTTTCTTTGCTTCGTATTTCACCCACGCATTTCCCTTTTTCATTATTATTATTAAAAAACTGCCTATATTTAACAACATTAATGTTTCTCAGCAATACAATGAGTTTGTTTTGAACAGAAACAGTGTTGCTGTTACTATAATGCAATACCTTTCCAAAAACTTTGTGGGTAACTCATCCTGCACTGTTTGTGGCACAGACAGGAATCATATATTAAGTTGTACGACTTTTCCTACTTCTCTAAGCAATCAGATATGATTTTCAACTGGTAGACCATGAATTGCATTACAACCATCCAGGGTCCAGTTGCATAAACTTGGACACCAAGACTGTGTCTAGTTTGACTAGTTCGGGGGCGATCACTTTTACAGCATTTATTTGATATAGAAATCTTTTGCAACATTGTAACTGTCGCTTTTGATCCATTTAATGCATCCTTGCTGAATAAGAGTACTAATATGAAACTTTTGAACCGAAAATTGCAGTCAAGAAGATGTCCTGCAAAAAGACCCAAAATGTGAATCAAACATCCATCAGAGAATGCGACATGTTTTCACTAACAGATGTGTCATTCTTGCACAACTGTGTTTTTCTGATAAACAGCTCTTGTTTCCTCAATACCTCAGTGACTCATTGGTATTTCTGACTCTTGCAGACTCTAAAAAGCACATGTACCAAAAAGTAACTCGCTCGTTTGCTTTTAGTAATGAACGTTTGCCTGGAGTTGGACTCTGCTCAGTTGCATTTACACTACGCTTATCTGCAGGGCTAGTGGGTCTGTCTTTAACTCTAGAGGGCAGTGTTATCTCATTTATCGACAGTATCCTGAAAGATTAGCACTACGATTAACTGATCATGCTAATTCAAATCAATCATATTGATCTCATTTGACGTCCAAGAAAACATCACAAGTCATTACTAATGCCGTTTTGTTTCCTGTGTTGTTAATATTTATTTAAGCTGCTCTTCTGGCAAGATGTACATCACGAAGAGTACCAAATATCTTTCAGAGAGGTACGAAAAGTAACAAACATCTAAATTTAAACTAAATATAAGCTATACAGATTAATTCAGCTTTGATCATTTCCGTATGTCGGCTCATATCCAGCTAACAATAATATCTATGAATATTTTACTACTGTTCCATTCAGTTTTTAGTTTTTTTTTTTTTTTACGTTTAAATTTTTGTTGATCATTTTGCAATGGGAATGTTACTTTTGAATGTTCTCAGAATGTTTGTCAGATGATTGTCCAACTTAAAAAAAAAAAAAAAGAATGTTCCATGAATGATGTAAAAATACTGTTTTTGTGCAACGTTTAAAAAACTTTTTAAGAGACCAGATAACTCTGAATGAACGTTCTTTTAACATTACAGGAAGAATGTTTGCTCATAACTTTGAGAGGATCTTGCCAGAACATTATCCTGAGAACATTCCCTGTTAGCTGGGTATATGCCTTAAAACCAAATGAAAAACAGAACTACTTATGTAAAATATGATTTGCATGAATTCAAGAAGTAAACGGGCGCATTTATAGGTGTATTTCAAAGACATCACTGCTTCTGAGCTCTAAAGAGCATCCTAACATCGTCAGAACGCAGATCTGTAAAAGTGAAGATGGATAGACAGCAGGCTGGAGGAAAAGCACTCAGGAACGAGTTAAATTGTGCAAAAGACCTCTCAGAAAGGTTGATGTGGCTCTCAATCTCAATTTGCATTGTGAAAAGCATTATTATTGCAAGGAAATTAATCCTGATTGATGGACGGTCAATTTGAGATTGCTCAAATTCATCTTTCTGGTCTCTTTTACTAAATTCATATTGAAATTTGCAGACCTTTGCAACTGCATTCCACAAAGATCAAAGTGCACGATAAATGGAGTAATTGTTTCCCAAAAGAAAGAAATGATTCTGAACTGCCTAAAACGAGTCGTCAGATATTCCAGGCCCACCTCCTGCTCAAACCGCCGTAGGTTTGTAACACATTTGCATAATGGTTTTCATTGGCTGCCTGCGAACAACATCTCTGACAACACCTCAAACTCTGTAGTTGTAGCTGAGACTGGAAGAGTTTGCTTTGTGTTGTTCATGAAAGCAAATCCACTTCCAAAGGATGAGGCTCGAATTGACACTCCATCTTTACTGTTTTTATGCTGAGGAAGATCCGGAGCTGAAATTCAGATGTGGCAATGGGCGTTTGGTTTCTGACACGCACTGTAAGCGGTAGACCAATCACAACAGACTGGGCCGTTTGACCAATCAGAGTGGAGTAGACTCTCAGAAAGGAGAGCCTTAATCTTTTATATTTTCTGCGAGAAAACGGGCTGTAATGCATATTATGTCAACCTACTGTAGGAGACCTCCAAAACAAAATTAGGAGCCTTTAAAATCGGGGCGCTTTAATGAGGATAGCCAAGGGGAAAACACAAAAGTTGCCTGTTTTATCAAATTAACCTTTTAATAGGCTGTTGTATGAGTGGAGGTATGTGACAACAGGTTTTACAGCTTCATTACCCTGTTGTCACTGGTGTTATTTGTGTTATCAGCCCTCGGCGCCAGGATGTATTTCACATTAGAGGTTTCTCTCTTCTCATGTTGCTCATCAGCTGTGAACTATTTATTGACCATCCATGTGCAAATGTCTCCACCACTGCTCTTTCCATCCCACGTGGAGAGTAACACTCTATCGCATCCTAAACAAATACGACTTGCATGGTTTTGTATTGTTTTATATTTGTAATCATAACGGCATTAGTGAACCTTCTTCGACCTCGGCATCTAAAGAACCATCTCAGCTTCTGTATTTGACAGAGTGCAACTCTTTCTTTAGTTCTGAAATGATTGCATCATGGAACTAGAAAACGAAAGTTCATCAAGTTTGAAAACCATTGAATTGTGAAGGTTGGAAAGAAAAAGACTGGATGGATTGATAGAGTCTGGATTTTTCAATAGATGTCTAGGGATATTTTGGGAGGATATTTGCTCATCAGGAAAACGTTTTTTGACGTTGCGTGTCGTGTCGAGATTCATAAATGATAATTGCGTTGATTGTTTTATCTTGTATAGTGTGTCATAGTGGACGACAACCGGCGTAGCATGCACTAGCATGTTTAATTTTTTTCTGTTATGAGAAAATGGATAGTGTTTTTAGCGCCTGATTATAATTCCAGTAAAATTACATTGATTTATGTCGTTTAAAATGTGTCATTACTGTTTTTCAAATTCATACACTATAACTGAAGCTATAGGTTGTGAAATCGAGCATTTCTCATTCTTACGGTTTTGGTATGTTTTTTTGCTTCCAATATAGTTGCCACGTTTCAAATGAATAATGGTTGTGTGTACTTCGCATGACAATTAATTTACAATAGTAATATTACATACTATACCACATTGCTGCTATTGCGTACAATTAATATTAAATTACTTTTACAGATCATATGCGGCGACAATCTTTATACTACTAAAAATAGGTGTGGTTTTGTTTCCAGTTTGAATTAATATGATAACAATATAATATAATTCAAGAATGTTGCCTGAGCGCGAAATATAATAAACATCATATGGGTTATAATTAGTCATGATATCACGATAACTTTTGATCAGGCACTACCAACTGGGTCCTAAAGGACCAATTGGAGCAAACACACCGTTTTGGTTGTCACATGTTTCCTGAAGTCAGTCGCTAGTTCCGCCTTCTCAATGACATCACGCATGTCGTTAAAGACGACAAGCAATGATTGGTCAGGTGAGCAAAGTTTAGTCTGACATGTTTTCCACGACATGACGAATTTAGGAGTCAAAATCCCATAATCCGACACAGTGACTATTGGAACAAACAGAAATATTGTGTATTCTGAACCCGACATGAGTTGAAACAGACCAAGGTTGATGGATTTAATCAAAAACTTTCAAGCTCTAGAAGTTTCAGTCTCGGCTTAAAAGGACAGATCACCTAAAAAAAAAAAAAATTTAAAAAAAAAAGAGAGTTTTGAAGTTTGATCAATAACAGTATGCTGACTTTGCCAGGCCAAGATAAAAGCAAGCTTGTCAAAATGCATTAGAATAAGTATTGAGTGACAATTTGCAGTATTTATTTAGAAAAGAGTCTGTTTAATAACATTTACCATCTGTTATTTATAGTCTCTAATTAGTGATTCATTCCTGGCATTCGGACACAAAACAACAGCAAATAGTTATTCATAAAATTTTATACAGCAAAGTAAGCTTATATTTGCATGAACAAGCAAGTGCTGTAGATGGAGGTTTGAAGATGTGCAGGTGCAGTTCAACTGCTCTCGTGACCCGCACCTGCACCTCCACCCTCCGTACAGGTGCGGACGGATGTGCTCAAGAGTAATACATGCACTCATCCCACAAATGAAAAGCTGTCAGCTGTACCTGAAAACATTTAATTATGACTGTCGAGGAAAGAGTGCACTTTTACACCACAAGTTCTATTCTATTCTATGTACCCGAGAGACCTGGAGAAAGATTTTATTCAAAGCACACATTCTAAAAACCAAATGCTTCTTTACAGCTTGATACTTTTTAAGCACCACAAAAACCTTTATTCTTTAGTTCTTTATAATATCGTATATGTACTGCTGTTTTAAAAAGCCCAGAAACCAAAAGACTGATCTGTTGAAACCTCAATATCCAAAGAATTTGTGCTGAACCTATAAAAACCAGTGCAGCTCCTTTATTTTTAAGAGTGAATGCAAAAGGATGCAATTCACAGGCTTCTTTATATGCAACAAATACGAAACAAAACAAAGATTTCGGTTCGTCAATCTTATCTGATTTTATTTTAAATGAGTGAGACAAAACATAAACGGTGTGTTTTCTTAATCTCACCTTACATCTACATCTCGTTTTGAGATCAGACATAACGTGCAGCATGTTTGTATAAGTCGAGGTCACTGTTTATTTCGTTTAGAATAAGAGCGCTACGTCGTTTTGAAGATTTATGTCTGAAGATGGTCTTCATCAAAATACATGGAACGGATTTACTGGAAAAAAATCGCTCTTCGCTGTAAAAAAAAAAAAAAAAAAAAAAATTCATGACTAACATTTTTTCTTTTGTCCAAAATCAACTTCAATAATTAATGTAGTTGGGATGACATAATATTTTGAGTTTCTGTTAATTAAATCAATCGCCTTCATTGTATTAACTCAAATTTTTCATTTTTAAGGCAACCAAGTAACTTACTTTTTTTAAGTTAAACCAACACTTCTTCTTTTTTCGTTTTTTAGTGTATATATTTTCAGTCTTTATGCTGGTCCTATTGAACAATACATTTTTTGTACTTTCGATTTTCTATTAATAAACATGTTTTTTGGGGGGGATATTGCAGGTTTTATGTTTTTCATTGAGTCTTTCCTTTCCTTGAGGTTCAAATGAACCATAAATTAACCCTTCAGTTCTTATCAAACACACAAGTCAGATACTTAGCCTTTATTAATTGTTTTCCAATAAAGAGTATTTATAGTGTTTCTTCACATGCCCACGTGTTGCTCATGTTTGCTAAAGAAAACTTGTCTAATGTCTATTTGGCTACTTGCTAATACCTGTCCTGGGATGGGGTTGGAAAAGTGTACAGGCTCCTGTCAGAATGATCATATTTTGTAGACAGGTAGGAGGTTTTCCTTCAGTGTGAAGCCTGTCTGTACATGCCCCAAACCTGTCACCACGCCTTTAGTTAAAAACACTCTTCCATCGAAAACTCAACTGCATCTGGATAGATTAAATGATGTGTGCTGTTTCTGCCCTGAGGATACTGATACATAATCTTAGAAATGCAAACATGGAATATAAATCTCGATATGGCCCTGTTATTCTGCTACTTAACTATAAATGTCCAAATCAGAGCATGACTTCTTTAATATAATCTAAACTATTAGACATGATTCATTTCTACAGCACTCTAAGTATGATGAAGAGTGCTGTTACTGCTGTCATATCCATGCGTTGCTCTCCACGCTGCGCGTAACCCGCGCCAAGCGCAGCTGTGCCAAACGCGCATGAACTGAAAGTTCATAATTTCAGTCTCCAAGTTTCATTTCCTTATTATATTTATCTATTATACTTGTTTTTTTTTTTTTTTTTTTTTTTTGACTGCTTCATGTCTTCTGCGCGTTCAAAAAGTGCCGCAAATGCATGGTGCTGTAAATTCTCATCGCCCTGGCTCATAAATTGCGCTGCACTGACACGCCACTGGGAATCTGACTGACTTTAGTCACAACAGACAACACAGACGTCAAAACATCACACGAATGAAGAAAGTGATATTCACTTACAGCCAGTTGCTCGCATTGGCGGAGAAGAGTGCTAGAAAGAGCATAAGCAGTGACCTTATCAAATACTCCGATGACATCTTGAGGGGAAAAGAGGATACAATCAGGTAAAGGTTGCTGGGATTAAATCCTCAGAGGGAGTTTGTCAGGGAGCCGCGCTGAAAAGTTGCATCGATTAATCCATCATTGCGCATCCATTTGGATGAGAAGCAGGTCTGTCCGGATCAACAGTTCTTGCCTCCGCGCATGAACAAGTGCTCAATTTAGCTTATATATATATATATATAGTGGCTGCAAATTCACGCTGAGCGGTATCCTGTTCAGAGCGCGTGCAGCGGTTTCCACGGTGCACTTTTACGCAGCATCAGGTAAAGATGAGGCACGCGCGGTCCCGCCAGTAAAGCGAGTCTAAATGACAGCCTGCGCTTGCAGTTAATTCATCTCAACGTGACGTTCAGCTCGGTTTGATGCCACTCTGAATTCAGTCTGAGAGTGAATGCTGAATTTACTGACTCCTGAAGGGTTTGGTAGGGGCGGCGCGTCATTTGGGGGAGGTTTTGATGTGTGAGAAAGCAGATAAAGGCGGGTTTAGTGAATGCATATATGTTTTCTCTTGCGCTTGGCTGCCAAGTATTTGTTTTAGAGTTCTCCAGGGGGACTCAGTGCGGCAGCTACGCGCCGTACTCGAGGTGTAACCCCTTATACTTTTGGCAAGGTGCATTTTCCCTGGCCTCAGTGCCCCCAAACGCAAGTGGTTAAGATGCTATTTATAGACTGTCTCGTATTTGACGGCTTTGTATAAAAATAGACAGTATTAATGCTTAATTTGAATGAAAATGAAGATGAAAACGAGTCACTTCGAGACACAGCATCTCCAAAGATCTTATTTATTAGGTTTGCATGAACAAGTTAAGCAGGTTGTTTCCTCTCAGCACAGTCACAGCAACTGTTCATCATATGTGTGCAAGTGTGTTTAAAATATGCATTGGGAAACCGCAAATGTCTTTCTGTGCTGGTAAATATTACGTGTAATTGTTTTTATCTGCCTGGTACTGACTGACAGACAAGTGTTTGACTGAGTCACTCGACATCCTTGTTGACCAACAGAGGGAGAAAGTGAGTAACAATAACTGATGCGCGTGTCAAGGCTGGCGTTTTCTGAATGGCAGGACTTCTGGTTCTTAATCTGTGAGAGTGTTATGATTAATCTTTTAATTTTTGTATTATACTACCAAACATATCCAGTGCTTTTTTTTTTTTGTAACTTAATGTTACAAAATGTGAAATTTCGGAGCTGATTATCACAGCTTAAGCCATTTAAAATCTTTCAGGCTTTTTGGCTTGAAACTATATTTTATTTTCAATAAAAGTTTGTTTTTTGTATTCTATATAATTTATTAAAATGATTGGAGACATGCAAAAAAAAAAAAAAAAACATTTACAAGGAATAAAAATCTTCTGTAAAAACTGACGGCTTTGCTGTTGATCAATTTAATGCATCCTTGCTGAATAAAAATATCCATTTTATAACGTATTTGAATGACAGTCTGGCTCATTCTAATCCATAAATATAAAGTAAATCTATCTATCTATCTATCTATCTATCTATCTATCTATCTATCTATCTATCTATCTATCTATCTATCTATCTATCTATCTATCTATATACATATATATATATACATGTATGTATGTGTATGTATGTGTGTATATATATATATATATATATATATATATATATATATATGTAAGGTATTAAGTAAGTCATGTGAACACACATAGGACACACATGGTGCCATTTATTTAGAATAAGATAATTGATAACATTAATACTTGCCAAGGAATTGTATTAGCGTGTTTCTAATTCTTGTATAATTTCTCTTGCATCAGGCCTTTTCAATACCATTGTTGCCTCAGACTCGATGTCTGGACTCATGAGGGACCAGAACACACTTGTTGCTGGTTCTGTCCAGATCTGATTTACCGAGCCTTGGCCCATGTGCAATCCCACACTCACAAAAGAGGTGTGATCTGTTATCCCCACAGACGCCACCGATGATACTGGAGCAATGAGAGCAAGACTGGATGGAGCCAAGGAGACGAGGTTTGGACGGTGGACAACCTACATGACACTGTTTTTTTCACAGTTGTTGTGCTTGAACCGTCTCTTTCCCATTGAGCAAATCAGCAACCGTAAAACCGCAATCAGCGGAGGCTGATAGTTCAGGGTAAGTGCCGAAGTCTGTGTAGGTTTGAATTTCGGAATGCTGCCACCCTCTTTTTCTGTCTTGCATTGATCTGGAGAGACTTATGATATGTGTTTGTCAATCAAAACTATCTTCCACAGATTTCCAATCTCTCATCTGGAACTGTTAAAGAGGTTTGTTTATATTTGCAGTATCTTTCAATTCAATATAATGCATTTCCCCCCAGCCGCTTAATTATTTATTATATATTTATGTAATTTTGATGCAGATTAATTTACATGGGCACTTGTATCCATCATCTAGATGTGTCAGATTTAGCCATAAAGGCTAATTTTCATCAGCAATTCATGGCAGGTTGATTGCAAGAAGCACAACAATATAAAATATATTAAGAAATATGCTTGATTAGTAAAACAATGAGCCTATTAAACATTAAAGAATGCAAGTAAACAGAAACATATTGGCACAAAAACACAAACAAAATGTAAGCTGATGGAAAGCGAGTCACTACTCCGTGATTGATTATCCAAAAGCTGTGGTTTTACAGATTTAGAAAATGAGTTAAAAGATGTAATATTTCGCAGTTTCTCATAAAAATTTGAAGTATTACCCTACTGAATTTGTGTTTTTTTTTCCAGACCAGTTCAGCTCTAGACGTGTGTGTGGATAAACATGCACTCAAAGATGCTCATTTATGACCGAGAAATTATAGACATGTGCCACCAGTGAATGAATCCATTCTTGTGGTGCGAGCGCTGCAGACGTCTGGATAGGCTCTTCACAGCATGCGTTGAACATGCAAGTGCATAACAGTCATTGCACAGCAGACTGCAGTGCCTTCAGTGCCTTCAGTGCCTAGCAACCTTTACATGACGCCTGCACAGCCTTTCTCTGCCTCCATCTGGAATCTGTCAAATTAGACTCTGTCAGCCCTGTCTGTTTGGTTGATGCTTATCCATGCTTTAGTTTTCATTTCATATGACACGATATTATTGTCCTTAATGTCACCTTGAGTTTCCACATTTCGACATCTAATAAACAGTATTTTGAAATTGCCATAAAGTAAATATATATATACAGGGCTTGACATTAAAACCCGCCAAATACGGGTGTATTTCAGCAGTGGCGTGTATCGCAGTCGCTCCTACTAGTCACTTTGGCGGGTTTATTTTATATATAATAAACATTTTTCAATTGTAGCCTTTTAAAAAGATCTGTCAAAATGATCGATTTCTCAATACATATCGATACTGAAATATCTGGAATGCTTCCAGTACTCACTTTACGCGGAATATATAGACGATACCAGTTGCGCTTTCTCTCTCTCTCATCTTTCTGACACACAAACCCGCCTTGTTTCATTTGCTCCGGTTGAATATTGTTGGTGTTACAAGGCTTGAATTTCAGTGTCACATTGCGTGTATTGAGCATAATGTTACTCATTTCCGCAGATATTGTTCTCACACCCAAAGTGTGCGCACATAAAGCTGCCTCTCAGTACTAAATTGAGTTCTTTTTTGCTGCTTATTGCACTTAAACTTTGAAATACACACAAAATAATGTCAAAATGTCGGTCTTGGCGAGTATTCACGTAAACACAGTCAGTTGTGTTTGAAGTGAACGTAAACAGAGGAGAAAAAAACACATGTCTAACAGTATAATGGATCTGTGCGTCAGCTCTTAAAGTGACAGCAGCCTAATATACCTGCTGCCAAATTATGAGATAAAAATATCTATATGGGAGTTTTTTATATATATATATATATATATATATATATGTATATGTGTGTGTGTGTGTGTGTGTATGTATGTGTGTGTGTATATATATATATGTATGTATGTGTGTGTGTATATATATATATGTGTGTGTATATGTATATATGTATATATATATATATGTGTGTGTGTGTGTGTGTGTATATGTATATATATATGTGTGTGTGTGTGTGTATATATATATATATATATATATATATATATATATATATATATATATATATATGTATATGTATATATATATATATATATATATATATATATGTATATATGCATGTATGTATGTGTGTAACGAAGGCCAGCTAGTAGTCGCTGTGCGAGTAAACCTCACTTCTCTGATCTCGAGACGCTCTAGACTATAGTGGGCAGCCTTTGGCCTCCTTGTTAGAGTTTCCGACTCCCATGCCGGAGACTCAGGTTCGAGGCCTGCACATCGTGGGCCGAGCAGGACCTGGGTAGAGGGGTTATATATAATAAATAATATTATAAATATCAATAATTGATGATGTATTTATTTTTTTTGTTCATTTGTTCATTTGTTAACCGTATCATTTAAGCAATATATATCAATGTCCTATTGTTTTACAACCTCATGCCATCACTGAACCAATGCACTTAAGCCACTATGTTGCTAAATTTCTTATCCAGTTGTTGTCATTTATTTTCAAATAGAAGCCTCTGACTGATGAAGTTTTAAATTGAAACAAACATGGAAAGAGTTATGGGGCAGTTGCGTTTAACTGTGCGCATACTTTCGAAAGATCCAGGAAATGACATCAGTATCTGCGGCCCATCTGCTCCGATCGTGGTGAGTTCAAGAGAGGACGTCGAGCCCAAATTAAAATCAGATCTAAGGGTGCTGATCAGATCTGCTTTCTTTGTCATGAATACATATATTGTTGTCTTTTCAGACCAAAGCAAGCTGGCTAGTATTAGGCCAACAGTGTTGAAGTTAGTCAGAAGTGACCGGAGAGGTGCAGAAGTTAGGCAACAGAAGGTTGATCTGATCATCCCTGTCTGTGATAAATTAAATCCAGAATGAATGACTCCTGGGAAAGGGGAAGAAAAGGGCTTAGTCATGAAAAGGCGTTCCTGAGCTGTCCCGCCCTCCATGGCAACATGGATTGGCACATATATCTGATCACAATGGCATTCCGAGCCCAAACAGATTTTATACAGCTTGTGCTTGCAGAGCCATCGCCAAGGAAACGGCTTCCCAATGGCATGTTAATGGTGGTGCACCGGACCCCTTTAACATTTACACTGAGCGTTGGGTACCATAAACATTTCCCCTTCGCGTTCTGTTGACTGAGTTATGGCGTATTTCGGTCAAGGGCCTTTTCCGGCCTCTTACGATCACACCTGCTATCGCAAGGATTAGAGTGATTTAGCCAATACAATTAGAAAACAATTAGATAAGATTTATTCATTTTCTGGATGTTGTGTTTTTCAAACGGGACAGACTTACAGACGATTAGTGAGTCAACAGCATTAGAAGTGATGCAAGAAAATCAAATTCACTCATTAACATGCAGCTCTCTGGAATACACTGGCGACCCGTGAATTTCTACTGGACTCAGAATTATGCGTTTATTTTCAATGCCAAAATAAATCTACAGTGGTTGGATGGTACAGCGATCATGTGGCACAAGTCGGAATTCTCCGAAAATTCCGAATTCACAGAGAAACAAATGCGCCGCCATCTTTAGAATTTTGTGTTTGAACTTCTGTTTTTGCGGTTGCGCCGGTTTCTGTGGCATCGCTGGTGAAGTGGATTTACTTTTTGAAGAGTTAACGAAAGTTATTTTAATGTTTGAAATGAATGTCATAAGTGTCAGTGGACTGGGAAGGTTTTAAAACAAGCGGCTCATTCATAAATCCACAATTTTACCTTCGCTGTTGAAATACAAACCGGAAGACGGAACACGAGCGCGGCGCTGAAAAGGGGCGGGGCTACATCAGGTCTAAACGAGGAAGTCAGAATCAAGTAATTACGTATTTAAAATCAAATTAATATGCTATACCCATTTATTTATCTCAGTAGCTGGTTAATGACTGAACTTGGATAACAGTAAAGACATAAATCACTGTATATTACTCTTTTTAGTTTGTTTTATTGTTGTGTGTGTCTCTGTGTGTCCGTGTTTGCTCCCAGCATTGATCTTGGCAACTCTGGAAATCCTGATGAGCAAAACAGGGGTGTCATCCGAGTGAAAGTGTGTCCAGGTTCCTCTATCTCAGATCACAACAGGTTAAGTTTGTTCTCCTTTCCCCTCTGCCTTCAAACATAAAAGCAGATCTTCAGTCAATACTGCACAAATATTGACCAATACTGGAAAACTGGTCTACAAAATTCACATGGTACAAATGACTGCAACAAGCCAACTAGAAGAATATGGAAAATATCCATATAATGAAAAAAAAAAAAAAATCACAAATAAGTTTTTCCTCACCTGGCTGAGGCTCACTCTCTTTTTTTTCCACTGTGTTTTTTTTTTTTTTTTTTTTTTTTTTTTACTGAAAAGTTCCTTTTTTAATGCAGTAATGCATGGGTCTTCAACCGGGGGTCCGCGACCCCTAGGGGGTCCGCGGCGGTATTGCAGGGGGTCCGTCAATTAATGTTTGATCACAAATAATTTAAAAAAAAAAAAAACATCACAAAGTCAGATTTAAATAAAATATATTTTATTTTACAAATAGTCCGAATCGCAAGATATAAAGTCCGAATCGCGAGCTATAAAGTCCGAATCGCGAGCTATAAAGTCCGAATCGCGAGCTATAAAGTCCGAATCGCGAGATATAAAGTCAGAATCGCGAGATATAAAGTCAGAATCGCGAATCGCGAGACATAAAGTCCGAATCGCGAGATATAAAGTCCGAGTCGCGAGCTATAAAGTCCGAATTGCGAGCTATAAAGTCCGAATCGCGAGCTATAAAGTCCAAATCGCGAGATATAAAGTCAGAATCGCGAGATATAAAGTCAGAATCGCGAATCGCGAGACATAAAGTCAGAATCGCGAATCGCGAGACATAAAGTCCGAATCGCGAGATATAAAGTCCGAGTCGCGAGCTATAAAGTCCGAATCGCGAGCTATAAAGTCCGAATCGCGAGCTATAAAGTCCAAATCGCGAGCTATAAAGTCCGAATCGCGAGCTCTAAAGTCCGAATCGCGAGCTATAAAGTCCGAGTCGCGAGCTATAAAGTCCGAATCGCGAGCTCTAAAGTCCGAATCGCGAGCTATAAAGTCCGAATCGCGAGATATAAAGTCAGAATCGCGAATCGCAAGATATAAAGTCAGAATCACGAATCGCGAGATATAAAGTCCGAATCGCGAGATATAAAGTCCGATTCCCGAGATATAAAGTCCGAATCGCGAGCTATAAAGTCCGAATCGCGAGCTATAAAGTCCGAATCGCGAGCTATAAAGTCCGAATCGCGAGATATAATGTCCGAATCGCGAACTATAAAGTCCGAATCGCGAGCTATAAAGTCCGAATCGCGAATCGCGAGACATAAAGTCCGAATCGCGAGCTATAAAGTCCGAATCGCGAGCTATAAAGTCCGAGTCGCGAGCTATAAAGTCCGAATCGCGAGCTATAAAGTCCGAATTGCGAGCTATAAAGTCCAAATCGCGAGCTATAAAGTCCGAATCGCGAGCTATAAAGTCCGAGTCGCGAGATATAAAGTCCGAATTGCGAGCTATAAAGTCCGAATCGCGAGCTATAATGTCCGAATCGCGAGCTATAAAGTCCGAGTCGCGAGCTATAAAGTCCGAGTCGCGAGCTATAAAGTCCGAATCGCGAGCTATAAAGTCCGAATCGCGAGCTATAAAGTCAGAATCGCGAGATATAAAGTCCGAATCGTGAGATATAAAGTCCGAATCGCGAGCTATACAATCCGAATCGCGAGCTATAAAGTCCGAATCGCGAGCTATAAAGTCCCGAATCGCGAGCTATAAAGTCCGAATCGCGAGCTATAAAGTCCGAGTCGCGAGCTATAAAGTCCGAGTCGCGAGATATAAAGTCCGAATCGCGAGCTATAAAGTCCGAATCGCGAGCTATAATGTCCGAATCGCGAGCTATAAAGTCCGAAATGGCGAGCTATAAAGTCCGAATCGCGAGCTATAAAGTCCGAATGGCGAGCTATAAAGTCCGAATCGCGAGATATAAAGTCCGAATCGCGAGCTATAAAGTCCGAATCGCGAGCTATAAAGTCCGAATCGCGAGATATAATGTCCGAATCGCAAACTATAAAGTCCGAATCGCGAGCTATAAAGTCAGAATCGCGAGATATAAAGTCCGAATCGCGAGCTATAAAGTCCGAATCGCGAGCTATAAAGTCCGAATCGCGAGCTATAAAGTCCGAATCGCGAGATATAAAGTCCGAATCGCGAGCTGTTTGACATATTTTGTGTGGGGGGTCCCTGCTCCGTGTCTCGCTCATCTAAGGGGTCCTTGCCCTGAAAAACGTTGAAGACCCCTGCAGTAATGCATTCAAGAACACACACCTATAATACACCTTCATTTTCCAACACATTTAGAATATTATTATATTCTGAGCATCTCTAGAGCACTGTATGCCAAACAAAAGAGCTCTTAATATTATGGGTTAAACTGCCCACTGTGCAACTCGTATAGTAGCTAAAAGTAAAGTGTTTGGTTACTTGTCTGTTCCTGCACGTTCCGACATATGCGTGTTGTGTTGACGCGAGAGCAGACATCGTTAAATATTTTGTAAAAAGTGGTAAATTATGTTTTTTTTATGAAGGCACTTCATAAAATTGAGGATAAATCATTGGAGTCACATGGATTACTTTAATGATGTCGTTGATACCTTTCTGGGCCTTGAAAGTGGTAGTTGTGTAAGCTGACAATGGAGGGAAGGAAGTCTCTCAGATTTCACAAAATAGGTCTTCATTTGTGTTCCGAAGATGAATGAAAGTCTTACGGGTTTGGAACGACATGAGGGTGAGTAATGAATTAACCCTTTAAAGCTGCAATATGTAAAATTTTTGCAGTAACATATCCAAAAACCACTAGGCCAGTTTATATATTTTGTTCAGTTGAGTACTTGCAATATCCCAAATGTTTCAAACTAGAGGGAAAATAACAATTTTAACCAAGGACGTGTGAGGGAATCTCCTGTAAATGGCGTCATATCCGTGTTACCCTCGGTTTCCGGTTTTATTTTGTGGAACCCATGGAAACACCAAAGACGCTTTAATATATATTACATGTGGGAACACAGACGAGAGAACATCTGTTCTGAAACATTAATATAGCTCAGCATGTTTAGTCTTATTGTTTAAATCTAATTTTCTTGAGTACCATGTCTCAGAGAAAAACACTAACATAGCTAACATAACATAATCAGATGCAGCAGTTTTTAGCAACAGTAATACAGAATTTTCTGCATCGTACAATATGTTTTAAAATGAATTGCATGCCATTTATCAACACAAGCCATCCAGCATTTAATATGATATTGTAATATCGATGTGCAACAAGTGTCTCACAGCAGCCGGCGAGCGAACGCTCAGAGTAACGTTATAACATCATCTTCAACACACTCAAATGGATCTAATATGATAAACAGAGCTGCGTTTGCTCATACTCATGACCGGAAAAGCGGAAGCGGCGCCGGCGGCTGTGTCATAATAAAAGTCCCGCTCCTCGAAGCATGTGTCGCGTTCGTCTCTCATTATCAATCAGCTCCACAACACTCGCTCATGCTACAGTAACGTTAATAATCACATGAACATGATTTTTCCCGAGCCCCATCCCGATTCTTTTCACAGCCGGTGGCTGTGAGGTGAAGACCGCAGGTCCCAAGATTCCTCGCTCAAACTTGCCGTCATCTACGCCTTTGTTTTGAATACGCGACTTCTAGCGGATGAAAAAACTACATAGTGCACCTTCAGCTCAATATAGTTTAAAAAAGTAACATGGATTACTTTTTTTTAAAAAGTAACCCAAATATTAATGTCTAAATTTATAAAGTATTGTGGTACTTTACACATCACATCAAAACAGTAATCTGATTATGTAATACATGTTACTTCTAATTCGTTACCCCCAACACTGCTTGTGAGAGTGAAAGAGGGGGATGTGACCTGTAAACTCGGGTTAGGGCACCCAGGGGTCAGTAGTGGAGATTGTAGGAGATGAGCAGTGAGCTGAGTTACTCAGTAACTCTGTCTCTCATACAGCAGGGTTTTTGGATCAGCGCAGGATTAGATGGACTCATAAAAAGTCACTCCCGTTTCTAAGAAGATCTTATTTCCTAAAGCCGCTCTCACCACAGTCCATTCATATAATTCGGTTTTATCCAACTTCTTTTTAATCTCCTCTTTCTCATGCAGATCGGCACACATTTCACTTTCATGCTTACAAATGTGTATCATGTCATGTTTTCCCGTTATCTGTTTATGTGCTCTCTCTCTCTCTCTCTCTCTCTCTCTCTCTCTCTCTCTCTCTCTCTCTCTCTCCTCTCTCTCTCTCTCTCTCTCTCTCTCTCTCTCTCTCTCTCTCTCTCTCTCTCTCTCTCTCTCTCTCTCTCTCTCTCTCGTCAGGATGTTTTCTGTATTGACTCTGGTTAAGGCGGAAATCAGCAGGACGGATGATGTTGAGTAAATGTTAGTCCACAGTCAGCCTCAGTGTCAGGGTCAGGGATAGCAGTGTTTGAGCAGAGCCGTCCTCACACATTCACAGCCTCGGTGGGCCTGTTACCAGAGACCAGACTCTCAAACGCTGGAATGCTAATGGCGTAAAATGATAACTATAATCTGACAGTTGCGTTTGAGCATCATGACGGCCACAACAGTGAGCCCAGAGTGTATGTAGACGTTGCATATGCACAGATGTATTTTTACCTGGATTAACACTTTATATCTCAGACGTTGCTGTTTCATTGCTCAGGAGACTTCATTGTTGGAGTGTTTCTCCTACAATGAGTTAACTATTAACATATAGTATAGCGATATAAAATGAAATTGGATAGTCAGATCATTTGGTCATGGAAGAATTTGATGAGAAATGTCGGATTTCATGTAGAGATCTCTTACTTTTCTGACACACACACACACACACACACAGGTTTGTTTTGCTAGCAAAGTGAGGACATTCCATAGGCGTAATGGTTTTTATACTGTACAAACTGTACATTTTATCCCCTACACTACCCCTACTCCTACACCTACCCATCACAGAAAACATTCAGCAATTTGACTTTTTGATAAAACATTTAGTATGTTTTTAAAGCGATTTGAAATATGAGGACACATGAAATGTCCTCATATTTCATGTTTATGTTGTAATACCAGTGTCATACCCATGTCATTATACGAATTTGTGTCCTCATAAATCATAAACACTCACACACAGATTTCCTTTCAAACGTTTGAGGTCTGCGATTTTATGTATTTTTTTGTTTCAGAAAAAAAGTCTCTCTTGCTCTAGAGTAAGAATAATTTAAAATAAATTTTCTAAATAAATTTATATTTTAAAAATATTTATAAATTTCTATGTAAATATATTTTAAAATTTTATTATTTATGATGGCAAAGCTGAATATCCCTTTTTTCTTTTTTTCTTTTTTTTCCCCCCTGGATTCTTTGATTCAAAAGAACAGTTTTAAAGAACATTATTTAAATTCTTTACTGCCACATTTAAAAAAAAAAAAAAAAAAAAAAATCAATTTAATGCATCCTGGATGAATTAAAATACTTACTGTATTACTTTTTATTTAATTTTTAATTTTAACTGTGTTTTTTTTTTTACTGACCCCAAACTTCTGAATGGTTAGATCAAGAATATATATATATATATATATATATATATATATATATATATATAATGTATGTATGTATATATATGTATATGTTAAATTAAAGAAATTTAACTTGTGATTTTTCTGTCCTATAGAATGAATCATTATTGCAATAGACAGTGAACAAAATTATAACATATTATATCTGCAATTTGGAGGCATTGAGTTGCCAGAAAACCAAATAATTTAAAAATAATCAATGCATCTAATCATACAGTATATTGAATAATTAGAACAAATTGATCAACTTGGTTGCTGACACTAAATGGAGCACAAATTCATCAGTCACACCTAGTAAAAACGAGTTAAATTACTGTACTGTAGGTCATTTCCAGCACAGACAGGTATACTACACAAGGTCAAAGAATATTTGACCCAGAATATAATATGGGTTATGTTTGATACGTGATGTAAGATCTTGTTCCTCAAGCAAAATTAGTTGAGAAATGCTGGTCTAGTTTCTCGAGCTGCTGAGATGTTTCAGACCAGGACTGTGACCTGCAGTTTTGGGGGGTTTTAAGGGCTTCTCTCGATGTTGGTTTGGGGGTTGATGAGGGTGTTGCAAGGTTGAGGGGTTAGGCCCTCAAATGAACAGCTGAGTTATCTTATTTAGTCTGTATAAAGGCTGCCCAACTGTCATAACAAAGGAGCAGGACAGCAGGGCCCCTCGACAGACAATGAGGAGTCAATGGCTCCAAAGAGCATCTCTAACACAGAGCTCCCTTGAAAAGAGAGGCCGTTTGAATGGGATTGAGGGAAGCCCGTAACAAAGCTGGAACCCGACTCAATTGGGGGAATCAATCAGAGCTCTCTCAAGGCCTGCATGTGGGCACTTTGTAGAATTTAAATGTACAATTTTCTTGTGCATTTCTAGGTTTTGTTTCATATGAATATTATATTTGTTTCATCACTTCAGGTTGTTCTTTGTGGACATTTCCTTTGCAGCTCAGTCTTAGAGATGATCCTGCAACCAAAGTCACATACATGAGTGGATTATTACTGTATGTTACAACATCTCCTTATTTGATTTAAATAAACCGGTAAAATTTGTCATCACCAACTACTTGCTCACTGCAAATAGGCAACAAACCCAACAGCTTCAATCTCACAGTTTCACATTCTGCTGAATTTTAGTTATTTTTTAGTTAATGGATCTTTTCCACTCATGTTAGGGAAATGTATGGAGCCCGTAAAGGGACATGGTGATGGAAAAAAAAAAAAAAAATCATATGGGAGGATAAAGTCTGTTAATGCTTTTGCGTTCTCTCGCAAAATGTTTGCGTTCCCCCAAGGAACTTTTGAGCTCTTTGCGAGCGAATGCAAAGTTTCTCGGGGGAACAAGAAAACGCAAAAGCGTAGAGATGTATTTTTTTTCATCCCATTTCATGTTTTTCTCTGTTATCTTCATGCTCCGTAGAAATGTAATGATTAGTTGCTTCCGTGTTCGACTTTTTACACATTTGTTACAAAACCTTTTCCTTATCTTTAAATTTCGACACAAACAGAAGAGTTTCTTATGACATGAAGAATAATAATGTCATGACAAAAAAATATATAAATCATGTTTTTATCATTCAAAAATTATAGGCAGTTTGTAAAATTGTATTTAAACTACCAATATTTGTATGTTTTTTTGCGTGTGGTTGCTAGGGTGGTTGCTGGGGTGTTGCTAGGGTGGTTGCTATTTGGTTACTTACTGACCCAGGTCAAAGAAAGTTCAAGACCACCAAGTCTCAATGGTATTCTGGTCTTTAGATATGGTTTGTGTCACTTTTTCAATGTAACGGTACATTTACGCGACAGCAATGTACTAAAAAAAGTTTTTCCTTCACGTTTTTCCACATACAGACTATGTTGTAAAAACGATCCCCGTTCACATGGACCTGTGAAAATGACTATAAACACTGTATTATGCTGCCAGGCCAGTAGATGGCGATATCATTTTGTAAAGAAACACTACACACCTGATAACATGCACACGATATATATATATATATACATATATATATATACATATATATATATATATATATATATACATATATATTTGCCGTTCTGATTCACTGTGAAAGTGAATGGTACACCTCTTTTCGACAAGACTTTGGGGTCAATGAATTTAGCACAACCAGTATGGGGGAACTTAAATAATTATCTAGCAACAGCTACTAATAATTGAACTATTTAAATCATTAGTGCAGGAATCTTACCTGAATACCTTTTGCGATGAAAAAGAGAAGCAAAATACATCTAAACTCATTGCCGTCCATTGACGAGAGGCTCTGGGCGGGAGCGTTAGAGAAATGTGTAACAGAGAACAATGATGCTTTTCAGACTGGATGTCAGCAAAGTGCTGTCAAGCAGACGTTCACACACATTGTCAAATTAATGATTAAGATGAGCTTTGCGCTGAGGCTGTTTTATTCAGTGTTTCTGATGTAGTGAGGGCCAAGGGTTGCCAGCGGTCGACTCCCTTTGCTCTCAACCCCTCCCCCAGGTCTCTGTTCCCCTCGTATTCAACGCCGTCGGCCTCATGGTGTATCATTCACTTCGAGTTCACTAATTAACACATTTGTGACCTACATTTCCTGGTTCCTGACTCTCCTGTACACACTTGCTTCACCTTTAACCTAGTGTAAAAATGTTAGAAATTTTATTGAAGGTTATTAAAGTTCTAAAAACATGTTAATTGCTCAATTTTATACACGGATATGATGAAAAACTGTATAACATGTAACAATACAATATGTGTAATTTTAACTGTACATTAGTGTAACTTTAGGAGGTAAAAATGAGTCACTTTATAATTTATGGTGATAAATACTGATAGAATTTCATAAGAAGTCCCTAATAGAAAGATCATTTGATTACGTTTATTTCAGTATTTATTTATTATTATTTTGTATGAAAGGTTGCCAAAGAAACTTTTATATGTGTCTCATATATATATATATATATGTATGTGTGTGTGTGTGTGTATATGTGTGTATGTATATGTGTATATATGTATATGTGTGTATATATATTTATGTGTGTATATATGTATATGTATATTTATATATATATATGTGTGTATATATATACATACATATATACACACACATACATATATATATATATACACACACATATACATATATACACATATACATACACACATATACATATATATACATACATATACACACATACATATACATATATATATATATATACACACATATACATATATACACATATACATACACACATATACATATATATACATACATATATACACACACATACATATATATATATATATATATACACACATTTACATATATACACATATACATGCACACACATACATATACACATATACATATATACACACACAGACACACACACACACATATATATATATATACATATACATGCATACATACACACATACATACATATACACATATACATATATACACACATATACATATATACACACACACATATATATACATACATATATACACACACATACATATACACATATACATATATACACACACACAGACACACACACACACACACACATATATATATATATACATATACATGCATACATACACACACATACATATACATATATACACACACAGACACACACACACATATATATATATATATATATATATATATATATATATATATATATATATATATATATATATATATATACATATACATGCATACATACACACATACATACATAAATATTTGTTTCTTTTTCATAAGATCTGAATGTTGTGTGGATTTTATGTAGTTTACTATATTTTTCTTGCATTTTAGTTGTCAAATTCAAGTCGTTTAGGTACAGTGGGTCAGTAAGAACATTAAATCAGGTAAATGAACTATAAAATATGCAGGCACACAGTTTTGTCGCTTTTTCACTGTATTTTTTACACTGAATTTCTGCCACAGCTGGACGTTTTTGCTGTAGATTTAAACTGTGCATGTTTCAGATTTACAGCTTGTACAGTAATTCAGATGTAGCTTTGGTCGCCATGTGAATGCAAGTCCGTTTTGAATTATGACATGATAAAGAGAGTTATTGTTACTTCTGTAAACATAATATAAGCCCTCTGAAAAGCAAGAACATCCATTAATTACACACCGAGCTTAGAGCGATCAGGGAGGGAACAGGTGCTGGTTGTCTCCGAGCGAGTGCTCCGTGCCTGCAGCACCCCGTCCGATATCCCCTTACCCAATGATCCGAGGAACACACAACCGTATTTCTGAGAGAACGGACCCCAGCTGCGCGTCACACCTCATAACGCCTCAACGCTACAGTGTTAGGAAGTTTTAGGTGGGTCGGCATCGGCAGAGAGCGTTTCTAAGAATGCAAGCAGACGTATTTTATCACGGTTGCTGGAACGGACTATTTGAAGAGCATGATTCAGCGATAGCTTATGAGTAACGTGACAAGAATCCAAGTTAATGAGATCAATCAATCTATCAGGATTATCTCTGGCCCTCACATGAAAAGAATCATAATTTCGCCTCGTAAAATTAGAGGATTTATGAAATCAGAGTTTTAGTTGAAACATGCCCCGTCTGTAGCAAGAATGTGAACGTCTCAGAGGAAAAAGAGATACTGCTAGTATGAAAATGCAAAAACTGGCATTAATTTGCCTAAATCCTGCTCAAATCCTTGAATCCTGGATCTAGTTTGGTGGATATTGGTGGATCAGTATAGCCAAAATAGGAAAAAAAACACTCATCAACTGTTGGGTTACTCATATTCTTCAGAATATCTTCTTGTGTTTTGGGGTGAACTGTCCCTTTAAGTGAGTTAAGAAGTCCGGTATGGACATTGAGTACACATTTGTGGTACCTAATAGCATGTGAAGATATTCATGAGCACAGTGAAATAATCAGCAACTGTTACTGTTGAACATAAACATTTTGAATACAAAGTCTGCACACATTTACTAATTTCTTTAGCTCATTAATTGGCTTTTGACTAGTAAAATCTGTGGTATAAACCAGAATAGAAGTCAAAGTCTGGCTACACAAGACTATTGGCATCCCATAATGGTGACCAGCACATTCTGTATGTCCTGAATAGCATCTGGGCTAAATTATGGTTGTGTTGGTTAAGTATGGTTGTATTACTGAACAAGCAGTTTTTATAGCATTTCAAAATATACAAAAATGGCCAAATGTATTGCTAACTTAGATTTTAACAAATATTTTCTCATTTACTCATAACATATATTTATACATTTTGTTAAGGTTTTATTTTATTGATTGATTGATTTGCATTTGCCCAACGTTTAAAGACAACTTGCAACTTGCACATTTTGTTGTATAATTTAGCATTTGTTTGAAATATTATTTCAGTTTGGAAAAAAAATACTTCCTTAAGCCATGCTGTCTACAACACATATTTCAAATATATTTGAAATACATATTATAATAAGTATATGTTGTACTACAATATATTACAAATACTACAAAAGTTTCCATGATTAAATTTTTTCTATTTTTTAGATTGATTGATTGATTGATTGATTGATTGATTGATTGGACCCAAGCGTCCTTGGGTCCTTGAAAAGCTCTATTTAAATAAAACATAGTATTATTATTATTGATGGATTGATGGATTGATTGATGTATTGATTGATTGATGGATGAATGGATTGATGGTCGGATTGATGGATTGATTGATTGATGGATAGATGGATGGATTGATTGATTGATTGATTGGACCCAAGCGTCCTTGGGCCCTTGAAAGGCTCTATTTAAATAAAACATAGTATTATTATTATTGATGGATTGATGGATTGATTGATGTATTGATTGATTGATGGATGAATGGATTGATGGTCGGATTGATGGATTGATTGATTGATGGATAGATGGATGGATTGATTGATTGATTGATTGGACCCAAGCGTCCTTGGGCCCTTGAAAGGCTCTATTTAAATAAAACATAGTATTATTATTATTGATGGATTGATGGATTGATTGATGTATTGATTGATTGATGGATGAATGGATTGATGGTCGGATTGATTGATTGATTGATGGATAGATGGATTGATTGATTGATTGATGGATAGATGGATGGATTGATTGATTGATTGATTGGACCCAAGCGTCCTTGGGTCCTTGAAAAGCTCTATTTAAATAAAACATAGTATTATTATTATTGATGGATTGATGGATTGATTGATGTATTGATTGATTGATGGATGAATGGATTGATGGTCGGATTGATGGATTGATTGATTGATGGATAGATGGATGGATTGATTGATTGATTGATTGATTGATTGATTGATTGATTGGACCCAAGCGTCCTTGGGCCCTTGAAAGGCTCTATTTAAATAAAACATAGTATTATTATTATTGATGGATTGATGGATTGATTGATGTATTGATTGATTGATGGATGAATGGATTGATGGTCGGATTGATTGATTGATTGATGGATAGATGGATGGATTGATTGATTGATTGATTGGACCCAAGCATCCTTGGGCCCTTGAAAGGCTCTATTTAAATAAAACATAGTATTATTATTATTGATGGATTGATGGATTGATTGATGTATTGATTGATTGATGGATGAATGGATTGATGGTCGGATTGATTGATTGATTGATGGATAGATGGATGGATTGATTGATTGATTGATTGGACCCAAGCGTCATTGGGTCCTTGAAAGGCTCTATTTAAATAAAACATAGTATTATTATTATTGATGGATTGATGGATTGATTGATGTATTGATTGATTGATGGATGAATGGATTGATGGTCGGATTGATGGATTGATTGATTGATTGATGGATAGATGGATGGATTGATTGATTGATTGGACCCAAGCGTCATTGGGTCCTTGAAAGGCTCTATTTAAATAAAACATAGTATTATTATTATTGATGGATTGATGGATTGATTGATGTATTGATTGATTGATGGATGAATGGATTGATGGTCGGATTGATGGATTGATTGATTGATTGATGGATAGATGGATGGATGGATTGATTGATTGATTGATTGATTGATTGGACCCAAGCGTCCTTGGGTCCTTGAAAGGCTCTATTTAAATAAAACATAGTATTATTGTTATTGATGGATTGATTGATGTATTGATTGATTGATGGATGAATGGATTGATGGTCAGATTGATTGATTGATTGATTGATCGATCAGTGACACTTCAACTCAAGTATTTTCCTCTAGAGAAAGCCAAAAAGAATTTGAGTATCTTTATATATATATATATATATATATATATATATATATATATATATATATATATATATATAAGAAGAAAAGTACAGTGGTGATGTTAACTGCCTAGGTCAAATAAACAGAATCTTGCATCTTACAGTTATTTGCCAGTTATATCAGGAATATTTCATTTCCATCCCATTTGTTGGCGCAATATATAATCATTTAGCAGGTGCTTTTAACTATAGCACCTTACAGTAGCAACCTGGGGCTCAAAATCAAGGGCTTAGTTCCATAATGTAACATTTCCAAATGAAACCGGATATTCAATGATAGAAAGAGTAGGGTTGATTTGATTTGATCCATAAGGAATAGATTGGATCGCAAACGTCTATTGCACCCACTTTTGGGGAAGCCTTTGACCAAGACAAAGAGGTCAAGTTCACCCTCAAGAGCCTTTCAACGTATCCCAATGGTACGATATTACATTTTGGTATTACGTACAGATTAATGTGAACCGATGAATGATGCACAATAAGAAAAGAAACATATTCTATGAAAGTATGGTCACTTTTGACTTCACATTGGCTTTTCCTCAAGGGCACAATGGTGGCCCATTGTTGGGCTCAAATCGACAGCCTTCTGGTTGCCAGCCTTAAACTAGAGCCACTACACCAGGCCACGTTAGCTTCCAGCAGCCCACAATAGCTTGATCACAGTGTCTGATACATTAGTTCATGGCTCTGGAATTCCCAGTGGAATCGGAGTCCTGTGGAAATGTGACACAACCCAGCACTTCCATTCCCTATTAAAATGCGGCCATGGGATGCGGGTTCAATGCAATTCTTGCGAGTCAACAATGAGGTTAGAAATACCATCAGGCTTCTGAAACCATATGCACCACTGTCCCCAAAATAGGTTACCAGAGGCCTTTTAACAGACCCCATCAGGGGAGGTGGGAGACCTTCGTTCACAGGAAAGATTAAGATACCATCAGAAAGAGGTGCCAAGGGGGATCAGAGTGGAATGGGCCGAGGGATGAGCTCACCGACGGTGAGGCTGTGTGTCTCTGTTCCCGGCCGGATCGGACCCTCTGAAGTGCCACGGAGAGACTTGATTGACATGGATGCAAGTCATGAATGGTTATATGAATAACAGAACTAGTATGATCGTCTCTCTGTGAGCTCCTATCGCCTGCTTATTAGAAATCTTCAGACATAATGTTCTCTTCGATCGTTTCAGATTTGATCTACATTTTCTAGAATAGTTGACAGAACTGTTTGAGTTGTAATTTTTGGGTTACACTTTATTTAAGGTGTCCTTGTTGCAGTGTAATTATACATTTAAGTACTGAGTAATAATAATTAACTAGATTTACTTACTATGAGATTAGGGTTAGGATTATGGTTTGGTTTAGGGTTAGTTGCATGTAATTATGCACAATTAATAATTGTAACTATATGTAACAAGGACATGTAACAAAACTCGCTTACATCATTAAGAAGTAAAAATGAATGTTTCTCAATTGACAGCCATTTGAAAGTATCCATATACAGTATTCTGACAAAATCAACATTTGTGCAAGCAACATATAAATCCCTATTTTTGTAAGATTAATATTAGAGCTGTAGAAATCAACTCATTAATGCCTGTGATTTCATTTTAAATATTTAACACTATTTTTTAAACATGATTAATTAATCTAATACTTTCAGCTTAAAATATACTTGTTGTATATTTTAATCAACTGATAGTACATATTACAAGTTATATTTAACCAGTTCTCAGTTTTTTAAAGGCTTTTAACAACATGTTTTTCTGTCTTCTGTAATAAATTTTAATATTGATTGATAATCCAGAACTGAGGGCCAATAAATAGCCAGGTTTCAAACTACATGTCAACTAACTCTCATCAGAGGAGATCGTCTGCTTAATATCTACTAACATTTTGCAACTACATGTCAACTTATTCTACAAACCTGAACCCCAACACACCCTAACCTAACAGTCTACTAGTACTCTGATGAAAGTTAGTTATATAGTTAATAGAATATCTAAAGAAATAAAGTGATACCTTATTTATTCTTCTCTATTCTTATTTGTTTTTTTAATCTTTTTTTTTTTCATTTTTTATTGTTAATGTTATTTCTTAATCTTCTTTTAATATTCCTTTTAAATCCTTTCTATATAAATCACTTTGAGATTTTAAATGTGCTACATAATAAACTTGTCTTGCCTAAAAGTTGACATAAGGTTTATCTTTACAATTTGGGAATACAATCAACAAGAAAAAAAGCGGTAGCAGTTAGTGCATACGCTTTTAAACACTAAGAAATGGGGGTTGCGAGCAGCAAACTTCTGTTTTCTGTAAAATCTCTGCTTCCGGTTCAGGTCTTTTGTATGTGCTTAAAATATAGAGCCATTTTACTCAAGATGCATTCAAAGGAACAAGAAAAAATCTTTCTTTTCTTCTTCTAACTACCATTTAGATATTAAAATCGGATAAAACGCCAACAATAAAAACATCTGAGAACTGTTTTCCTGTTTGTGCATTTGACATTGCAGACAACATGTGTTTAAATCTGGCACGCGACGCTTCCTGATGCTATAATGGCCTGTGTAATCTCTCACTGTCTGTATCAATAGAAGTCACAGGATACATCTACATTAATCCCCATACATTTGAAAATGACATTTTTGTTTGAAAGTGCATCTGCAGCGTTTTCCGAAAGTTTCCCATCCACTCTGAGACATCTGAAAATGCTTAAATCATCCAACTGCACATGCTTAAAACATATTCAAAGCTCCCTGAGATGATACAGAGAGGCAAGACATATCTCAAGCTATTTTCTGACACAATCATTTTATTGGCATTCAACCACCTCTCTGTCTTGACAGGCGATCGAACCAATCTTTACATAGAATCTGCCATTTTGCCACAAATCAGTCAGAGGAGTTAGTAGATTAACGTTGGTGAACTTGAACTTGATAAATTGTGTGTCCACACGTCTTTCCGCGCTTGAAACAACATTCCTTCTGATGTTCATTCATGTTTATTTGATGCTATAAATGAATTGGTATGAAGAGATGATCGCTTCACGAGCCGCTTGAAGGAGCGACACATTAAAGAGACACTAGACACTATTTATTGTTTAAACTTCTTTAAAAAATTACGATATTTTAAATATGTAACTGTTTCATACGTTGTCAGTGTCCTCTTTGCTCCGCAATGTATTTTTCACTCCGTGAGAACATGATGTGTGGCATGAGAGCGCATGGCTTGTCGGACATAGCAACAGTAACTAAAGTGGGTGGGTCTTTGCGAATGGGCAGTTGCCCTCATATTTTGATACAAGACAGCATTTGACCCTTTGCAAAGACCCGTCCCTTTTAGTTACTGTTGCTATGTCCGACAAGCCGTGCGCTCTCACGCCACACATCATGTTCTCACGAAGTGAAAAATACATTGCGGAGCAAAGAGGACACTGACAACAAATTAAACAGTTACATATTTAAAATATCATAATTTTTTAAAGAAGTTTAAACAATAAATAGCGTCTAGTGTCTCTTTAATGTGTCGCTCCTTCAAGCGGCTCGTGAAGCGATCATCTCTTCATACTAGTTCATTTATAGCATCAAACAAACATGAATGAACATCAGAAGGAATGTTGTTTCAAGCGCGGAAAGACGTGAGCACACACAATTGTTCACCAACGTTAATCCACTAACTTTGTCAGACAAACTGGCGGATTCTGTGTTATGATTGGTCAAATTGAGAGTAAATGTTCTGTCATCTTGGCAGGAATGCAGCAACACTGTGAAAGTGAACAGCACATAACAGACACAGCAATGCCGGTGCAATCATAGATATCTATAGGTACAATATGCATCACATGACTATACATGCATCATCATTTTCAGTCCATTCCATAATTTTCAAATGTATCCAGTTTAGGCCAAAACGTATGCGTTTTCACACATAGACGTGTCCACAATAAGGCCAAACAAGTCAATTACCTTCAGACGAACAGATGAAGTAGCGTCACAAATATCCTCTGCGATCAACAACCAGAGTTTTTATAGACCGCACCTTAAAGTACTTCCTTGTGCCCTAAATAGATCTTTTATTTTCTCAAATCTTCACTTCCTTTGGCCACAGCATAAAATCTATTTTCGGCCATAATACTTAATCCGGTTCTCCAAGCTCTCCAGTGATTGAATTAAAAATACAGCGGGAGCAAAATGAAGACAACAAGCTGTCTTAAAGCCAGTGGAGTCCAGTGACAAAAGCCTTGTCATGCTCTGGTGGGGTCTTGCCTCTAATCCAGAGGGTTTTAGAGGCAGCAGACACTGGCTTGTTGTTCTCTGGCAGGGATGGCTAGGCGCTAAGTAACTAGCAGAGCTACTGGCGACAGTTCCGTCCAGGAGAGATGGCCTGCTAATCCTAATCACGCCTGAGAATGCCGTGTGGGTCACATGACCTTTCACTAGCTGTAATGGAAGGGGTCATAATTGGGATTTATCGCCGCAGAGGCAGCCTGCAGGAGAGGTGCCAGTCAAAGGGCTCTGGGTCCTGGATGTCTGACGGGTATAGTGGAGAAGAATGAGTCATCTGAACGCTTATAGACACATTAAGGCCACGTTGAGCATGTAGAAATGTCAGACACTAATTCAAATGAACCTTTGAATGAATGTTAGCTGCGGTAACACGTTATTTCGATGGGCCGCTGTAGACATTCTACTTGCTATAAGTCACTTTTGCATTGGAGTACTGTCTGCTTAATATGCCAAAATTTCATTTCCCCAGCAGACATTCAACTGACTATAAGTAATTTTGCAAGTGCATGTCAACTTATTCTGCTAAGCCAGTCTAGTGATCCTCTCATGAGAGTTAGTTGACATGTAGTTGCTTATAGTTAGTAGAATGTCTAAAGTGGACTTTTCGAAATAAAGTGTAACCTATAAGCTGCTAAATTTACATTATTTTCAGTACACTTTATTTTAGGGTCTTTTAGTTGCTTATTAGCATGCATATTACTAGGATATTGACTGTTTATTAGTCCTTATTAAGCACTTATTAATGCCTTATTATACAATATTCTAAATTCTCAATCCTACTCAATACTTAAACTTAACAACTACCCTATAACTGATAATAAGAAGTAAATTTGGAATTTATTGAGGGAAAAGTGGTAATTATTAGTGAATATGTTCACCATACTTAAGTGTTTCCTTATGTTCTTACTCAATATTTTTGTCTTTTTTTCACTCAAAATATCGAAATATTCTTACATCAAGAAACATTGGTTACACTTTATTTTACAGTGCCGTAGTTGCATTGTAATTACTCATATAGGTACTATTAATTAACTTCAGGGTTACGGTTAGGGTTTGTTTTAGTGTTAGTTACTTGTATTTATGCATAATTTACTGTAATTAATATAGTAAGTACATGTAGTAACGTGTAACAACGGCAATGTAAAGTAAAGTGTTAAAATGAAAAATGAAGTGAGATTAACGGTGTAAGAAAAATAATCATTTTCCCTTTGATTTAAGTTATTTTTTTTCTAGTTTTAAGCTTTAACTCACATAATTGTGATTAATTTTCAGAAAACAGGACTTAAAAATTGGCATGAAACAAAAGTTGCGATATATTCTTTTCTTTCCTATTGTGATGTATATTAGAGTGAACGTTTTTTTTTTTTTCAAACAAATGTTGGGCGGGGCTTGTTTTTTGTCCATAGGGAATTGATTGGATGGTTGCTGTTTGCTATTGGTCGATCTCATGTGAGTGACGGGTTGTCCCGCCCTCGTGCCGGTAAACACATCATCAGAGAAAAGAAGAGTTATAATAAGTTATATAAGATATTTTGATCAAAGTTTACGAGCACATAAATTTTAAAACAATAATGATGTGCACGGATAAATCATTTAAAATAAATACCGCAATATTCCATTAAATCAAATCATTTAAATCATTTTGCTTCTAAGAAAATAAAAACATATTTTTAACAGAAAACAAGACAAAAATACTAAACAAGAAAAACAAAGCAGTAATACCACACAAGGGAAACTGGCGAAATACTTCCTGTTCCTATTTGTAGTCCAACTTGCTGCGCAGTTGATTTATGTTGTCTTGTGGGATTGTAAGATCTTTCCTTCTTACAAGAAGTGTTGTGTCTGAGACATGCATTGTGTTGTGACATCAACACGCACAAACTTCAGCGGAAACACAAGTGCAGATTTTGTCCCCCCCCAAATCCCGTTCCTACTTTTCTTGGTTAACATGAGGACTCTCCTTAAGTGTAGGCAGAAGTACAGATTGTTGGTCGAGATTTGCTGGAGGGTCCTCTTCAACAAGAAGGCCTTTTCTGTGTCTGGTGTAAGTCTATTCAGGGTGTCCTAATCCTGTTAACAAGATCCCTGACTGTGGGTGTCTGGGAAGTTGGATCAATATCAAATTCTCTCTTTTCACTGTTCTGCTCAGGCAAGTGATAGGCCAGCTTAAGAGGGTCTGGCAGGAGAATATGTCGCTCCGTGACTTTGCTGTACCAACAGAGATTCAAACGGATTTTCGCGCTGCCAAAATTACTGTTTTACAAGCTAGAGGTTTAGAAATGTTTTTGATTCGTGGTGTTTGGAAGCATGATCTTTAGTTCCAATGCTCGTTCTTGGGATTAGGGTTTTAAACAAATCTAACGGCAAGTATTAAACTTCAGCGTGTTAGTTGTTTGTGCTTTGGACAAGAATGATAGCTCAAATCATGTGGTTTGTAAGAGAAGAGGTACCAACGCCATCTCACGACTAATTCACACGCATTTTACAAGCTGGCTAATTCATATGATTTGTCTAAACCCCATTACGGGTGGGTTTAGGGGCGGGGTTAGGGGTAGGTCATTTGTACGAATTCAAACGAATCTGGCAACTCGTAAAATACGTACAATTAGGCAAAAAAAACACCAAAAAAACGAGGTCATATAAATTCATACGAATAGCTGCCTCGTAAAATGTGTATGAATTGCCGTGATATGGGTGTGCTGGCTAGTTTTCTAAGCGATCCGACATGCAATGCTCGCCTGATTGTGATTAATTTAAAATGTTTAACACATCAATTTGACTGATACTATTTCTGATATGAAATTGATATTTTAAGGCATTTTAATATAGTCAGTGAATGTATTTGACATATCAGTCACAAGACAAAAAAATGCTTAAAAATATATTCCCAGAACTGAGTGCCCATGAAGATGGCAGTGATCTAAGCTTTTAAAATAAAATAAAATAAAATAAAATAAAATGACAATAAAATAAAATAAAAAAATAACAATAAAATAAAAAATAACAATAAAATAAAAATTACAATAAAATTAGAAAATAATAATAAAATTTTAAAATAATAAAAGTAAAATAATAAAATAAAAAATATATTTTTAATTATTTAAAAATATTAAATGTTACATAATGCAAAATGTTTACAATTTTATAATAATTTATTATTATTATTATTATTATTATTATTATGTAAGGTGTGCTGACATGAAATCATTTTAAAATATGAAATCATTTGAAATATGTATAATGATAACTATAATTATTATATTATAACATATATACATTATAACATTATAAGCAATACATTAAAGAGTATACATTTAAGAGTATATTATTAATTAGAAATTTTATACTAAATAATACATTATACATTATATTTAATACTATATTAATTAAATATACTATTTATAATTATATTAAATGTATTTATGTAAATTAATTTTATTTACTTTTTTAATACTATGAATCCCATTAACAGTAGCGGGTATCATCAGTGCTCCCAATTAGCTGGGTCCACGGTCAGGTGAACAACGGTCCTCCTCATCAGACTTGAAATATGCTCTCAATTAATCACGGCGGGACGTAACCTGATCCGGGGTATTTTCTCATCTTCGTCTGGACTGTTGGGGCTGGATAATCCAAAGGCCTTGATGTATCCTTGCCTTGTTGGATGTCTGCTGACTAATGTACCAGTAAATGATAAAATAAGTAAGAGGGGGGTAGTACAAGTCAAGTGGAACCTAATTACCTCTGACAAGTGTTTTCGAAGAAAAGAAAAAAAACGGATACCAGATCACACACAACAATGAGCAGCTCTCTAACAGTAAAGGTAATGTATACCACTTGACATAAGCTATTATTTATAAGCAACATTTCTTAAAGCACACGATGAATCGTACAATACTGGAAATCTAATTATTGCTTTTCCGATCTATACCACCCAGCAATCCGCCTCCAGAAAAACATGTTTGTGTGTGACCGAGGCAAAATGACACGTACTGAGAAAAAGTGGGTCTCAGGGGCCTTCGATACAGCAAGCGTCCTGTGTTTCTCCTGGGGGTCCGAGCGCTGTGTGCATCTGGAAGAGATATTTGGCTGAAGTTCCACCCAGAAGGCTTTCACAATGTGCCTTCCCATCTCTGAAACACATCAGAGTTGAGATGCATGTCAGGAAGACGAAATGCAGCATTGCCGTCCGAGAAGAACAAGAGGGGGTTTTTGAGCGTAATTGCACGGGACAATTAAACCGATCTGATGAATCACAAAAACAAAACTCATGGCTGATTTTCTCTCATCATTCATTACTTAGATATTTCATTCCATCTTTCCAGTTAACATATATTTCAAAAAGTAATTTTAGATATCCAAGATGTTTATTTTGGGATCTGGTGAAGCATGCTTTCAGCTGCACGCCCTCCATGAACTCTTGCACTTTGACTGCTAATCTCAAATCGCTCCCGATGTTCACACAGGAGCTTTTGGCTGTGCTAATTGTTTTGCTTATTTTTATCTGTCTTCCCATTTTCCTTTCAGCGCCGAGCGGAGGAGCAGCCAACACGAAGCAGGTCCAACAACACGCCTCTCAGCACGAGCAGGAAGTCTAATTTTCACATCTGCTCAAGTGAGAGGCTTAAATCAACAATCACTTAAGATAACAAGACTATATAAATTACAAAGGCAATGAATTTAACTAGCAAAGCTCTTAAACACCCAATATTGTGGGCGTTTGTAGGGCCTGCTGAGTTGAGCAACTCTAGTGAGTAACCGGTGACTCAAAGAAGTGGCAGAAGTTCAGATCCACTCCGTTTCACAGGAAAGGAAGCAGGTTAAAGGCGTAAACGATACTGCCATGTTTCACATTCCTGGCATTGAAGGATTATTATCAGTATTGATGGCCAGAAAATGTGGCAATGGGTAAACATTACATTTTATTATTTCAAAGGAAAGGGTTGTTTAAAAACGAATAAGCAGGGACTTACAAAGTGATCATATGTTGACTTTTTTATGAGAGTTTACTACCATTCAGAAGTTTGGGGTCGGCAAGATTCTCAACATTTATTTGGTAAAAAAAAATACAGTAAAAATATTTACAATTTTAAGGTGCGGTATGTAGTTTTTTCGTCCGCTAGAAGTCGCGTATTCAAAACAAAGGCGTAGATGACGCCAAGTTTGAGCGAGGAATCTTGGGACATGCGGTCTTCACCTCACAGCCGGTGGAAAAGAATCGGGATGGGGCTCGGGAGAAATCATGTTCATGTGATTATTAACGTTACTGTAGCATGAGCGAGTGTTGTGGAGCTGATTGATAATGAGAGACAAACGCGACACACGCTTCGAGCAGCGGGACTTTTATTATGACATGAGTATGAGTATGAGCAAACGCAGCTCTGTTTATCATATTAGATCCATTTGAGTGTGTTGAAGATGATGTTATAACGTTACTCTGAGCGTTCGCTCGCCGGCTGCTGTGAGACACTTGTTGCACATCGATATTACAATATCATATTAAATGCTGGATGGCTTGTGTTGATAAATGGCATGCAATTCATTTTAAAACATATTGTACGATGCAGAAAATTCTGTATTACTGATACTAAAAATAGCATCTGATTATACTATGTTAGCTACTTGACAAAAGTGTTTTTCTCTGAAGCATGGTACTCAAGAAAATAAAGAAAATTAGATTTAAACAATAAGACTAAATGTGTTAAGCTATATAAGTAATATATATTGAAGCGACTTTTACAAAATAAAACCGGAAACCGAGGGTAACGTGAATATGACGCCATTTACAGGCGACTCCCTCACACGTCCCGGATCCTTGGTTAAAATTTCGATTTTCTAAAGATTTACAAATATTTGGGATATTGTAAGTACTAAAACTGAACAAAATATTTAACACTGGCCTAGTGGATTTTGGATATGTTACTGCAAAATATTTTACATATTGCAGCTTTAAAATAATTCTTTTCTATTTGAATATATTTTAAAATATGATTTATTACTTTGATCAAAGCTGAATTTTCAGCATCATTACTCCAGTCTTCAGTGTCACATGATCCTTCAAAAATCATTCTGATATGACGATTTGCTGCTCAAGACAGTAGAACAGTTGTCCTGCGTAATGTTTTTGTGGAAACTGTCTGTGGTGCTAGAGAGTCTTAAAAGACAACATTTTGCAGTATTTTTCTTTAGATAAGATGAAAGTTTGTAAGTGCGTTACGAAGGCATTGACATCTAGTGATTCACTGATTCAGGAAGTAAAAGTCTTTGGTTCATTTGTCCGATTATTGGGGTGATGATTATTTGATCTCTCACAGAGGACACTTTTCTTTTTTAATGAGTTGGTACCGTTTGCCTAGAGTGGCATCTGCTGGGAAAGTATGGATGTGTGTTGTTCTTCATAGCAATTATTATAAAATGAATAGTTCAGACTGAAATTCAGCTCGTTAATTACTGATAATCATCTCTGCCGCTCTACTCTCAAATTTGATAGGATTTATATAGTTAGTTTATATTCAAAATACTCAGTAGGCCTTTAGTAAATTCAAATTGACCATCAATCATTTTAGTGAATATCGACTTAAATGTCAGTCTGGTCCAAATACATAAAGCTATTGTAAGACTTGAATGGACTAGTTTTATGATACTAATTCAGCCTGTTTTCATTTGTGTGTGTGCGTGTGTGTGTGTGTGCTTGATAGCAGCATGAACATCCTGCCTAACATTGTGTTCGATGGCAAACAGAAAGTCAAGGGGTTCGGACTGACATGAAGGTGAGTAAATTGCTTTAATATATGGGCAAACTATTCCTTTAATGTGTTTGGAAAAACTCAATTTTGTTTCCTGATGAAAAGAGATTCCTGTTGTGATGTGATGTTAAGTTTGTAGCTGGTTTAGGCAGGTCAAGTGATTTATTTTTTAATTTTTTTTTAATATAATGATTTATACAATTCAGATTGTTTCAGAGCAGTTTCACATTAAAGTAACCATGAAGTAAACATGGACCGTTCTTATTTTTTAATGGAATATTGCAGTATTTACTATAAATTATTCATCCATACAAATAATATTTAATCAAAATAACTTCCCCTCCCTCTTACGGCAACATCTCTTCTCTGATGGCATGGTGAGGGCGGGGCAACCTGTCACTCGCACGAGATCGACCAATAGCAAACCACAAACATCCAATCGATTCCCCATGGTCCCGCCCTGCGAATTTCATCATCAGAAGAGTTTGAGCATTTAATTTTTTTATCCACAAGGTGGCAACCATGCTTTGGGGGTGTCAATTCACAATGTAATCAAAGAAAACCTGCATAAACAGAACAGACCGGAACTCATGCAAGCTACAGCGACCACGGAGGCCTACTAGATGACAGATTGTGCAAAGAGCTTAGAAAGTACCCTCAACTCTAGCATGAAAAAATACAAAGATATTTAGATGGGTTAGATTAGAAAACCCATCTTTCTGTTTGCCATCGAACACAACGGGAGATGTTAATCTACTAACTTAAATTATGATTGGTTATGATTGGTTAGATCGCCTGTCAATCAAACTCCCAGCGAAGGGTCAAAGAAGCTCTAAGGCAATATTTTTATTATTAAGCTCAATTCAGTTCAACAATGGTGTCGATGTTGCAAAGTTAGTGCCATTTTCCAGCTTATTTCAGCTTTGTTCTCACCCGATGGTGTCAGTGCAGGTATGTGTGGTGGTGTCCAGCTCGCTCTCTCTGTTGTGGGTCCACACTCAGTTTTCCATGTGGAATTTCCTCTATCCCTTGTTCTGTGATGACATCCTCGGGCACTATCTCTTCTCAGGGTTGAGAGAGCATGAGGGTGCAGGACCTCGTATCGATCTTAATGCTCTCCTTGTCTCGATGACTTGTTAAAAGAAAACAAGCATGCAGGGCTTTCACTGCAGCAATGCGGTCGACCTCCTAACTGCTGTCTTGGGGATAATGCTTAAACCACAGACCGTTTTTTTTTTCCCATTTATTATAGCTGAGAACTGTGAGGAGCTCCTTCCGCTTGTTAGCATTCTGGAATGTGGCGAAATGCGCAAAAACACGGTTTGTGGCGAGCATTCTTGGTCAGACACTCATTTCAGGACTTTTTCCTGACATGGCACCCACATGATTAGCACAGGATCGGAAAACACAATGAGTTGTGAGACATCTGGGAAAGAGCGTACAGATCATTCCGAGAGCCAAACCACTGTTGTTGTTTTTATTGTCGTCTACGGGATTGACTACATTTATCTGAATAGTTAGGCCAGAAACATACTTTACGCAAATAGAGGGTTGTGGGGTAAAACTGTGACTTTTTTGCTTTCTGAAACTAATAAGTTATTTAAGGATGCCTGCTATCAATTGAAATTAGAAGAAAGCATATATAGGGCCACATAAATATTGCATAAATATTTCATACAAATTTTAAAATGATAGAAAATCTGAAAACATGGTCCTTTGCCCCATCTTAAGTTGTGTCACAAAAAAGGTATCTTTGCAATAAAATAAAAATATGAACATACATACACACAGTCAAAAAAATAAAATAAAATAAAATAAATATATATATGTATGTATGTATGTGTGTGTAAACATATGTGTGATTAATCACGATTAATCGATTTGACAGAACCAAAAGTAATACTTAAATTCTATTTCAATTAAATGCCGTTCTTTTTATTCATAATATAATAATAATGTAATAATAAGAAGAGCACCAAATCAACATATCAGAATGATTTCTGAAGGATCATGTGACACTGAAGACTCCAAATTCAGCTTTGACCACAGGAAAAAAAATTACATTTTAAAATATATTGAAATATAAAATAGTTATTTTGAAATGTATTATTATTTCACAATATTACTATTTTTACTGTATTTTTGATCAAATAAATGCAGCCTTGGTGGGCCTAAGAGACTTATTTCAAAAATTAAAAAAAAAAAGTCCTTGTAACACTTTATTTTAAGATGTCAGTGTTACAGTGTAGTAATACATTTAAGCTCTGAGTAATAACAATTAACTACATGTATTCACTATAGGGTTAGAATTAGGATGAGGGTTTGGTTTAGGGTTAACTGCATGTAATTAAGCATATTTTTAAGTTATTACTACAGTAACTACATGTAAAATGTGTAACAATGACACTGTAAAATAAAGTGTTACCAAAATTTTACTGACCCCAAACTTTTCAATGCTAGTGTAAATTATGTAGTTTTACACATTGTGAATTCAACAACATGATATGATATATTTTGATATATATTGCTTTGATATCTGCTCTGATTAAAGAGGTGACACATCTTACCCACTGACATCCGCGACATTCGCTTGGGAAATGTATTGCAAATTTACAGTAACAAACCTCCGCACTCAAGAGGATGGAGTTCAAATTTTTCAAAATGCGTACTTACCAGTTTTGCACAGAATCAAGTTTTCATAGCTAGAAGCATTGTGTACAAGTACATTTTCGAGATTTTTCTTTGGGGCGTATAGTTTTTGGGTGGGCTATGGCACGTTAAACGCATCTCGCATTTCACTTTGAAACCCAATGAGTCTAATGCATTTCAACCGGTTGGGATCGCATGGCAGCACTCGCTCCAGGTGCAGTTTCTGTCGCCACCAGAGACGTCGCCACCCAGGACGCTGAAACATCCCCAGGCCATGATTTCGAGAGCCTGTTTGTGGTGCCTTCGCCAGCTTCCCTTCTGCTCTTTTGAGATCCATTCAGCAGTTTTATCACACCTCCGCAGGATCTCCAGTGAGCTGATGTGTGTTTTGGGCCTGCAGGCGGTTGGTGAAACATGACTGATTTGTCAAGGGGCATGAGTGATGTCAGTGAGAGAGGAGGGACATATTTCCACCCGGCAGGTCAAGGGTCAGCGTGAGGTTACACTTAAACAGTGTGGTAGAGCTAAGCAGGGCCTGGGGCTTCAGCCTTTCATAGAGTCGGAGACACATCCCTGTTTAGACAACAGTGCGAGGAGCTGCTTCAGTTTGAACTGTTTGTCTTAATGTTTACATGCTAAAGAATGAGTCAAGGTGCAAAAAGGCTCCTTTCTATACATTGTATGGAATAGTTCACCCAAAAATGAACTAACTACTTTCTCCTGTGCAAATTTGCCAATAATACTGCATATAGTGAGCCATCGAGCTCCAAAAAGTACCCAAAAAAAGTAGTAGACTTGTGTGCGTACATACTTAGGGGTGAATTTTTGACACTTTTTGCCATTGAGATTACTAGGAAAGAGCGTCCCAATCAATCTGAATTCATCTTTAATACCAAGTCTTCTATGTTTGCTTTCTGTGAAGGAAAAGCCAATATTTGTAGACGTGAGCACCTCTGAATCTCCTGCCGACGAAATTATTAATAGCTAAATAATGCTACAAACAAATATTGCTGACCCAAATCAAGCAAACATATGTACCCAAATGATCTAGAAATGTTATGATCAGTGTTGGGGGTAATGCATTACACATAACTGACATTACGTAATCGGATTACTTTTAAATTGACAAAATAGTTACTTTTTCAAATAAGTAGTGAGTAAGCAAACATTACTTTAAACATCACATTTTTTTAGTTTTTATTGCTGAAGTAAGATTGTTATTGTTATTACATTTATTTTTTGTTAGCAAGCCCAGCCCAGGTGAGAAAAGTAACGCAAAATTAACGTAATGCATCACTTTCCATAAAAGTTACTAAGTAATGCAATTAGCTGCTTTTTAAGGGAGTAACACAATATTGTAATGCATTACTTACTTAAGTAAGTAAGTCTTGAAATATTTCCGTTTATATGTGACTTATGTGCTTACATACTTATATCTTATATACTATTTCTGTCAGGGAAAATTTGTATTCGATTTGTGTCATAGCTATTAATGGCTAAATAATTGTGGTTTGCTGAATGTTGTCAAATGGTTAATTGCGATTACTCGAACCCAAAATGATAGTTTGTCTTTACATAACACACGTGTGTACTGTGTATTTGAATGATGTATATATAAATAGACTCACATATATGTATATATTTAAGAAATATATATGTGTATATGAATTTATATTATATTATATTGTAAATGAATGTTTTTATTAAATATATACATACACAGGGTTGGGGAGTAACGAAATGCAAGTAACTTAGTTACGCATTTAAAATACAAAATTTGAGTAAAAAAGTATTTTAGATTACCAAAGTGATTACTTTGAGTTTTAATGTCATTTAAACAGCGATTGGTGATTCTCTGACTCTGACCTTCTGAAAAAGCGGAGTTCAGTTTCATGTTTTCGACTGTTTTCATGTTTTGTGATCGTTGTTTGTAACTCATTTTATAATTTTAAAAAAGGTCACTGCATCTTTTTCTCACAATTAGTTTTTTCCCTCACAATTGTGAGTTTGCATTTCACAATTCTGACTTTATTTTCTCAGAATTGCGAGATTTAAACTCACAATTGCAAGTTATAAAGTCATATAAACTTGCAATACTCACTTTTTTCCTTGCGATTGTGAATTTAGTATGTGAGTTTATATCTCGTAATTCGGACTTTTCTCAATATTGTGAGTTTATCATAATTCTGACTTTTATCAATATTGCGAGTTTATATCTCATAATTCTGACTTTGTTTCTCACATTTGCAACTTTATATCACACAATTCTGAGGGAAAAAGTCAGAATTGTGAGATTCCACACTTATTAGTATTCCAAAGTATTCTAAAGTATTTAGATTAAGTTACTAAACTTGAGTAATGTAACGAAATACGTTACAAATTTCTTTTTAAAGCATGTATTTTGTAATCTGTAGTGAAATACATTTCAAAAGTGACCTACCCAGCCCTGTGTATGTATATGTGTGCATGTGTATTTATATATACATAAAATACTTGTATATAATAAAAAATACACAGTACACCAATGTATGTTATGTAAAGACACAAAGACAAGACTTTCATTTTGGATGCAATTAATATTATGAACATATCTTGATTATCAGAAAGAGAATCACAGTTTTACACACTGCAAAGTCCTGAAATATTTCCGTTTATCTGTTTCGCCATCAACAGGAGGGAAGGAGGATCAGCAGGAGACCCTCGAAGGTGGCCACTGTCAGACAGGTACGAACAGCCCATCAGATGAAAAATGAAGGTGCTGTTTTGTAGACAGCACAAGTGTAATTAGCCCGAACAAAGGAGCTCGGTAAAGCTTCTGTTAACCTAACGGGGTCGACAGGTTCACATACGAATGATGTAAACGCAACTCCTTAAAGGAATGTTCCAGGCTAAATTTGAGCTCTATGGAACATATCTGTGGCATAAAATTGATTATCACACGGGGGAAAAAAAACCCACTTTAATTATATACACATTTAACAGGTATATAGTTCAGTTGTGATCTTTTTTTTTTTTTTACAAAAGAATCTCTGCTTTTATTGGATTGTTCTTTCAACTGACTCAATTTTGGAGGTACTTGGAGTCATGAAACAAGTGTGCTCTTCCCCGGTCATGTCTGTAAGGGCTTGTTTAGATCGCTCATGCTATCACAACATGCCACAGGCACATTTCTGTCTGACATTAAACACATTTAAAGTGTCTCAGGCCCCTCCAACCAGCCCATTACATGAACTAGAGTCTCAACAAATTTAAAACAAATTGGGAAATTGGGGTAGCATTCCCCCTACAGGGAGACAATATTTTAACATTTTAGCAGCCCACACAGATAAACCCAGCTCTCCGTGTGGGTCAGGCAGCCGCAGGCGAGAAGAGGATCATGGGAGGTATTGACGTTAAACTGTAAGAAAGGGCTTTTCACATGGGGACACTCCTGAGGGTGCGATCTGAAAAGTGGACAGTTCATGAGTTAGACACATTTAACCTGTGAAGAGACAGATTCATGAGACATGCTCATGTTTTTATGCTCGTGCTGCTATTAACAAGCGAGGAGGAAAATGTGCACAAAGCCTGCCACAGAAATGACACAGCATTTTCTAATATTTGCTTTAATCTGAAAGATCAACCCATAACAAATGCTTAAAATAATATTCAATATAGAGCAACTGTGCAGCTCACTTTAAGCCGTATTTGCTCTGAAAATGCATTCAGTCATTTTCCCATTCAAATTCAAAATGTCCTTCAATATTTGAAAGCTTAAAAAATGAATATTGCACAATTTATTTTGAATAGAAAAAGGTAATATTTGATTAAATTATTTATATATTATTAATTATTTATATATATATATATTTGATTTGTTTGCTTGTATAAAATATAAAAGTATAAATGTAGTGAAGTATTAATATTTTACTTGTACTTGCATTTACTCGCATTTATTAGTTTTTGCATTAGTACTTGCAACATTTACTTGAATACAAATTTATAGGCGACATTGTGTGTGTGTGTGTGTGTGTGTGTGTGTGTGTGTGGGGGGGGTATTCCCTACGTTATGGGGACCAAATGTCCCCACAGGTATAGTAATACTAGTAAATTTTGATCTTGTAGGGGCATTTTTTTTGTCCCCATGAGGAAACAAGCTTATAAATCATACAGAATGATCTTTTTTGAAAATCTAAAACAGCTGAACATTTTGTGTGATGGGTAGGTTTAGGGGTAGTGTAGAGGGACAGAATATACAGTTTGTACAGTATAAAAACTATTACGCCTATGGAATGTCCTCATGAAACATGAAACGTGTTGTGCGTGCGTGTGTATCTGGTATCCCATACGTTTTGGGGACCAAATATCCCTTCAAGGATAGTAATACCAGTTCATTTTGACCTTATGGGCACATTTTCTCGATCTCCACGATAAAAATAGCTTATAAATCATACTAAATTAAATATTTTGAAAATCTAAAAATGCCCATAAGTCCCCATAAAACATGAAACCTGTGTGTGTATGTGCGTGTATGTAATATATATATATATATATAATGTGTATAATCTAATATAATATAATATAATATGTATGTAATATGTATAATCTTGGACCTTGTATGTCAGATTTGGCGCTACACCATTCTTCTTACTATGATATACAATCTATCTAAAATTATAAATTGAATAAAGTATTTGATTATTACTTGATTAGTTTTTTAATTTTATTGTAAAATATTCAGACACACACACACACACACACACACACACACATATATATATATATATATATTATATATATATATATATATATATATATACACACACTCACACACACACACACAAATGTATAGGTGATGCAGGAGATTGCGTCATTTTCAGTGTAGTATGGGAATGGGTGGATACTGCTGAGATGTTTTTCCTCAGTTCTGGTTTCCATGGAAACAGTAACTTCTCTGATTGGTGGATCTCCCTTAAGGATTACGGATTGTGTAAGTCTTCACAGCGACTTTGGTTGTTACACCACCTCAAGAGCTTATAGTAAGTCTATCTTCTGATATCCCGATTCTGATATCCCAGGCAAAGCCGGGCCTACTCAATCACACAGAAACCAGATCCAGGACTCACATGAGCTGGGATTAACACAAATATTTGAGCTCTGCCTTCTTCCCAGGTAACGATACGGCCACCTGACAGCTTTCCACATCACTTCCAACCTCTCACCTCCCAAAACAGTCAGCAAACGTTCAGATTTTTGGCTCTCAGTTTCCACACATATTGTAAACAGCGGTCTGAGGAGGTGTGTAGGCGTCGTGCAGTTGGCCAGTTTCAAGGTCTGCACATTATAAGTCAGGAGCCATTTAAAAACAACGCTCTGCATCTGCTCCAGTCAGAGAGACTGGATTTTTTTTGGTGAGGACCACAGGTTCCCCGGCCACCAGAGGGTTTGTGCTGAGCATCAGGTTTCAAAAATGTAAATCTTAGACTCAGGTGAAATTGAACACGGGACCACACAGTACCAACGTCAAATGCCATGACTGTAAATTCACATGCATCATTTTCAGTGTTGGGGCGGGGGTAATGAAGTAAGACTAAGCAATAACAAATGCTTTGTTTAGGTAAGCTTAGGTTTGAGACTTTGGTTCGGCATATGAAATATGCTATTATAATGACTAGAATCATGTAGTTTGTTTTCTGTCTACTAGGGTAAATGCAGCTATATATGTGAGAAAGGAAAGACCAATCACAATTCAGTATGCAAATAAAGACAAGCATGAAGTCCAATCAGAATGGAATAAAATTAAGTCAGACTGATGTAAATAATAAGATTGAAAAAAAAAGTAATATAAGTGTAACTGACCTAGTGAAATTAAGTTGATATAAAGTAATAAATTAAATTGAGAAAACATTTTTTTTTTTTAGGTGTCACCATTTGAAGTAATTTTAAGTTGATCCAACAGTTCACTTTTTACAGTGAAAACCCTTTTCAGAGACTGTTATGACGCATTTTAACGGTCATCAATATTGTAAATACTTTTTTAAATATTTTCATTTAAAAAAAAAAAAAAAAAAAAAAATATATATATAATACAGCGGCTATGAGTGTTGGTAAAAATTACATCTTTCTCTGTTCTGACTGCCATTATCAATCGCTCTTTATTTTTTTCCTGTTTTTGAGAGTTGTGAAAACATTATTATGGAGTTTTTCTTTTGCTATTTGCGCTAATGGAAACACAAAAAAATATATTTACTGAAGTCTCTCTTTAGCCAACAAGTTCTGAGAAACCTAGAAATGTAAAGGGTCTTTGCATGCACTTTCACTGTGAATTAAGATTTTTTTCCCCACTCTGAAATGGATTTCGTTTCTAAGTTTTGGAAAAAAAAAAAAAAAAAAAAAGTTGATCAGTTTTCTTTCCTCGAATCATTTTTGCAAGTGAAGGGTTTCGGATTGCATGTGTTCAAATCTTTGTGGTTCATTTGTTAGTATTTTACACTGAGAATGACTCCATTATTTCTTAGACAGAAAAAGATTTTCCTCTGAGCTGTATTTAGGAATTTATTTAGGCATTTGGGATTGAAGACATTTTTTTTATTGCCTCCCAAGTGTAAGATTTAGAAATGCAAGGCATGAGAGGTAGTGAGAGGAATACTTGAGCAGGTGTGAATAAAGACCGTAAGTGCTTTCACAATCCACAGTAGGTGCTGACAGTAATTTATGGTTTATATATCTTTAGGATTTCCAAGGAGCAGCTCTTCAGCTGTAAAAACATAGATTAATTTCTTAAAGGTAGCACGGCGAAGACAGGTCGAGATAATCCCTCTTAAGTGAGCTCGATCATCACAGCATTTCGACATCTGAGAAAGTAGTTTTGAGGTGTGATGCACCTGTGATGTCACGAGGTAATGAATGAGCTAAAGAAAGCCTTTCCTAAACCCATGCCTGTGCCTTTTTTCCTTCCCCTCTCTCTCTCTCTTTATTTCTCCCAATCTCCCCGCACTTGCCTGCATGGGTGATTCTAATTCAAGCTTCATCTCCTCACCGGTTGTCTCTCAGCGCCTTGGCCCCTTTCGCTGATCTTATCTCCCAATTACTGCCCTGCAAGCATTCCTGCACTCCAAACAGACTCCGAACTGGAGTCCATGGGATCACCTGTTCACTTCTAGACACGCATTTACATCCTGTTCTACACCAACAATAAACAGTTCGCATGTCAAACTGGCCTTTATACAGAAAATATATTTTTAGCAAAAACACTTGACTTCTAGTAACTGTCAGTGGTAATAACATTTCCATTGAGTTCATACTCATAAAAATAGAAAGTATGATTAATAAATAGAATATTTGTTTCCACTTGTTACTTCTGACTTTATAGAAGCTTGTTTCCACCATGAATTAAAAAATAAAACGGGTAATTACGACTTTTATATCAAAATTCTGACTTTTTTTCCTCGCGATTGCGAGTTTGAACCCACAATTTTGACTTTTTTTTCCTCACGATTGCGAGTTGGAACCCACAATTCTTGAACCAATTCTTGAACACTTGATCCCCTCATTAAAAAAAAAAAAAAAACCTTTCCTTCCCTTTTCCCTTCCTACTCTAGCTTATGGTACTGGGCAATGTATGAAACTTGTATTGTGAGCACTTCCTGTGCTATTTGCCAATTCATGAAGAATCGCTTGTTTGTTTTCCTCACTTGTAAGTCGCTTTGGATAAAAGCGTCTGCTAAATGACTAAATGTCTAAATGTCAATTCTGACTTTTTTTTTCTCAGAATTGCGACATAAACACAATTGTGAGTTATGAAGTCAGAATTGTGTCATGTAAAGTCCGAATTGCACAATATAAAGTCAGAATTGTGAGATATAAAGTATATCAAATCTCACAGTTCTGAATTTATAACTTGCAATTCTGACTTTCTATTGCACAATTCTGAATTATAACTCGCAATTGCGAGTTTAAATCTCGCAATTCTGAGAAAAAAAAACTCCTCTACGTATTATTTAAGTGATGGCAAACACATATAAATATCTAAATTAACTTCATTAAATTGCATCTGTTGTAGATATTTAACTGATTTGGTGCCATTTCTATTCTCTGCCCATAAGAGAAGGGGGAGAAAAAAAAAATCAGTATTATGTCCAAGGTTCTGAGCATGACGGATACTTTAAATACTTTCCTAAATGTCACAACACTGGCAGACTTCCCATAAATCTCTGACTTATGTGAGTGGATCTGGCTGTGCTCATATTTGACCAGTGAGAGCTCTCCAAACAGCAGTAACTCTGCCCTGCTTCAGTATGAACCATTACGACCTGCAGACGCCGGGGATCATAAGCCCAAGGTAGCGTATCAGTCAGCAAAATAACTGACAAGGCCTTCATGGGAAATGACACAACAAAAAACACCTGAAACCTGGGAGAGCAAGAAAAGGAGTGAAAATTGGGGTGAACTGGCATCTCAGAGGCGCCTGATATGATTTAGAGAGCTTTAACTCACCCCTCCTCTAGCCCAGACCTCACCTGCCCCTCAGGAAACATTATGTTCTTACTGTGTATATTTGCATTGTCGTGTTTTATTGCACTTTCTGTGGTCCTCACCTCCCAGAAGTTACGCTTAATGGCCGATCCGAAGAGGCACAGTGGAGGATTTGTCTTTTATAGGCTTTTAAGAGCAACGCAAGACATGCAACTGCAATATTTTCATCTCTGGTCCCTCCTTCAGTCTAAATTTTATTGAGCACAAGTGAAAAGTTTAAGTTTGATCACAGTGAATATAGTAAATAACATCATTTAAAGGGGTGGTTGATTATGATTTCACTTTTTTCACTTTAGTTCGTGTGTAATGTTGCTGTTTGAGCGTAAACAACATCTGCAAAGTTACGACGCTCAAAGTTCAATGCAAAGGGAAAAATGTTTTTTGCTGGTAGGGACTATAACAAACTTCTTCCCGTTTTGGTGACGTCACAAACCCTACAATTTACATAAACCCCGCCCCTGAGAACACTCAACAAAGGGGGCGGGGCCATGTTGGGCTGCTTTAGAGAAGAGGAAGAGTTGTTGTAGTCGAGTGTTGTTGATGGCGTCATTTTACGCCGGACTGCTTCACAAACGAGGGTCGATTCAACAAAAAAAAGATGAACATGACGACACATGCTAGTCGATGAGTTGAATCAACTCCACAGCAACTACATAAATTTACCCACTAGCCGTTCAGAAACGTCTAAAAGTCGTAACGTCTTCCTGAGTCTCTCCATTAGTGTTTGAACAATGTAAGGATGAACACTTTCCTCATTTTGTCTGCGTGAGATTCTCCAGCTTTGTTATTGTTGAGCAACCGAAGCGTGAGCCGCTAAAGCTCCGCCCTCTTCTGGAAAGGGGGCTGGGACCAGCAGCTCATTTGCATTTAAAGGGACACACACAAAAATGCCGTGTTTTTGCTTAAACCCAAATTGGGGCAAATTTGACAAGCTATAATAATGATCTGTGGGGTATTTTGAGCTGAAACTTCACAGACACATTCTTAAATTACACGAAAAGGGGCGTGATATATAACGGAGCCAAAATGAAGCTGGTCAGTAACGGTGTTCAGCCTTTCAAACCCTTTAAAGTTTTATTCATGCACAGAGCAGATTATCATCTTACGTTTAACAGTTAGAGTTTGTTTAAATTTCTAACACAAAGCAATTGAAACATCAAACATCACTGATTGATATCCTGTGTGTAAACTTAATGAATTTCAGAGTCTGTTCACCGTAATTGTAAGTAGAGCCATTACGTAAATTATATTGTCACCTCAAAAACACCTGCTCGTACTTTAATTAACAGCTAGTCATTAACAACATAAATCACTGTATTTATTAAGCTGTGCTTGGTGCACTGACTGAGTCTTTCCAAGAAACAACCCTGTGATCTTTGACTCAGTTTTCTAGAGGACCAACAGTATCGTTCTACAAGTGCCCTTGATAGCTTTGACCTCTGACCTTAACATTGTCTGATGTTTCAGGGAAGCAAGAGAGAAGGGCAACATGGGTCAGATAAACAGGAAGCAATTACATCCTTACCAAAGCAGCAGGGTTATTAGATATGGAAAAGAAAATATGGAAGTCCCTTTTAAACGAATTTAGTGCACGGAACGGTCCATTGTGATTTTGAAAACTGATGTACCATAATTTTTCCATTTAATATGCAGATACAGCTTTAAGTAAGCAATTTGCATGTTGATTTCTCTTAAATTCGTAAACAATGCTACTTGTTTCAGCGCCCCAACATTGCAGCGTTGACTCAATTGATGACAGGTAAAGTGTTATAGAAACATATAGTCGATATATGTGCAATTCCAACTGTATATTTAAGCAGTGTATTTTATTCGGTGACATCTTCCTAAACGTGTAATATACAAACACACATTTCCCCCTTTTAAGCATGGCACAAAATAGGTCTCAAGATTTTACAAGCGAAAATCAATCCTGCGTCTCTCCTCACATCTGACCTCTGCACTCTCTACAAATCCTGAATTAATTAAAGAGGGAAATCCCACTGGCCAACACAGAAGAGGGATTGAGTGTTTTTGGCCCCCTCCGAGGTACCAGAGGATTAGAAGAGCTCATTCAATGATGAGAGTGTTTCCAAACCTCCCGGTACATGCAGCGACGGACATACCTGCGCTCGTGTTTTCATTGTCGATACCGATGGCGTTCATTGCACGACTAACCCAGTGATGCTGGTGTAAATAGTATAGCATGATGGATAAGCTCTTCAAGTTAGGCTAAACTCGAAAACATGTGTTGGCTCAACAACAACAAAAAATAACGCAACAGTTTGCATCATTTTGATCATTGAAAGGTTCTTTGGGGAACCAAAAAAGGTTCTTCTATGGCTGAGAAAACCCAATTTAAAAAAAAAAAAAAATAGTGTTGCAAGAACATACTGGTATGAACATAGATAACTATCAGTACAATACCTCACGACTAAACATGCGGCATCGTTTTCGAATAACTCCGTTCGCACTTCAATGAAAAACATTTTTAAAAGTATCCACTTTGGAGAGAGTCTTCATAAAGTCCTCTCAGGGTGAACGGAAGGCCAAAAAGATGAATGTATCTCGGTTTTTGTAGACGTATCCTAACATTTAGAGGCTCAGAAGGGATGTTTTTGATGGCTTTTTGAAAGTTTTCCAAAAGGGATAAGACAGGAGTTCACGTTTAACAAGAGTTTTGCTCATGGTTGAATCCCTTCGTCCTAGAGATGGAGGCGGTTCTGGGTTTGGCTGCTGACCCACTTGGAAATCCAGCGCCGTAGCTTCAGCTTACACGGGTCGCTCCTGTGGCAGGTTCCCAGTGGTACATACCCCGCGATAAGGAGCTGCAAGGGAACTATTGTTCCCTGAGCCCAGTCTGTCATCAGGGGCTTGTTGAGCAAATACGGCCAGGTATGACCCAAGTCTCAGCATCTCGCACTCCACCTACCTGTCACTTCCAAACCCGGATCTTGGAGAAACGGTGGTCCTTCTTTAGGTAGAAGCCAAGTGTATGATGACATTTTTGAATTGTTATTAGCACTCATAGGTTGACCTTATGACAGCGGTTATTTAACCACGCCCACCGCTTTCCAAGGGCGGTTGCTTTATATTGACAATATGACGCGGCAAGTCGACTCGCTTGCTGATGTACCTAATGATTTTGGAATAAACTTTTTTTGGTTATGTTGAAACCATGCCTTGAACATTGTTTTTGTTTTTTTTGTTTTTTTTTGGGGGGGAGGGGTAATTAAAAGGGATTTAAGGGAATAAAGAATAAATAAGAAAGGTCAAAGAAGTTCATATCCATTGTAAAACAGTTGTCGTATCTTAAATCTTTAGATACTTCATTACAAGAACTAAAAGCATTACATTGGAATTGACCCTTCGCAAACAGTTTGATTGACAGGCGATCTGACCAATCATAACCCCGAATCTGCCATTTTTTTCCAACAAAGCAGTCAGGGGAGTTAGTAGATTAACGTTGGTGAACTTGATAAATTATGTGTCCTCACGTCTTTCCGCGCTTGAAACAACATTCCTTCTGATGTTCATTCATGTTTATTTGATGCTATAAATAAACTAGTATGAAGAGATGATCGCTTGACGAGCCGCTTGAAGGAGCGACACATTAAAGAGACGCTAGACGCTATTTATTGTTTAAACATCTTTAAAAAATTACAATATTTTAAATATGAAACTGTGTCCTCTTTGCTCCGGGATGTATTTTTCACTGCGTGAGAACACGATGTGTGGCGTGAGAGAGAGCATGGGTTGTCGGGCATGTCGGGTTTTGCGAAGGGTCAATTCACACTCTTTTTCAGTGAACAATAAGCCCCGCCTTCTTTGATCCGATTGGCCATCATTTTGACATTGACGAGCGCTCTTAGACCAGCCTAAAAATGTTATTTTTTAAACTCTCTGCCATCCTAGCAACAAACAGAGCGGTGCATAATGTAGAGCAGCTTTAGAGATGTATCAAATATTTGGCCATTTCCAATTATTGGGAGGGACTTGCCCCCTCAATGCTTACGGCCCTGGTTAAAACACTAAATTTAACAGTAGTAGATGAGAAAAGAGTGAACTTTGGCTTCATGTCACATTATTTATTACTTAGCTATCAGTTCGGAGTCCGTTCAGCATGCTCCTGTTTTTCAGTTAAGACTAAATAATCTAAACATAATGAAGCTTATTTTCATTTCATATACAGATGTTCACTCTAGAGAGAAATTTTCGAGGAAATATACTAAATAAACCAAATATCCTGCTCAATTTCACAGAAATGTAAAATGAACGAAGATCAATGTCATTAAGAATGATTCAATGCTGAAATCAACAAGGCTTCTCAACACAGCAATTTGATTGGCTATTTGGGCTGTCACTCATTTATCTGTCGTAGGTCAGTTGCACCTTTGAGAACCACATTTCCACAGACACTAAAATTCCCCTGCACTGCACAAACAGGAATGGTTTTCTCCGCTCTTCAGTGAAGGGATGGGATTTCTCTGTGGTGTGACCTAAATTTTTCAGGATTGTAATCTAAATGGGAAGGGACGAACCGCAGGGCTTGTGAAAGCGATCGCATGGCCTCCTGAACTGGGACTGTAGTCTGCGAGGAAACGCTCTCGTTAAACTGCCACTTTCAATCAGGAGTTCGACCGCGGCGGCGTTTGCGGGACCACAGCGGAGGGAGGGAAGTGGGTGGGAAAGACGTCTCTCATGAGCTTGATCCAGGATCTGCTCCCTTGACATGTGTTTGATGTCATTACGTCACAGGCCCGGAGCCCCAAAAAGAAAGTGTATGTCTAAATTTTTGAGCTTGATTTGCACCGTGGCCAATTTTCATATAACACCCTAACCAGGAGTTATTTACATTTTATCTTGATTTCAGTCATGGGACTCCTGATAGTCCACTTTTAAGGCACATCATTTTCATATCCAAAAACAACACAGTTCAGCGCCAAATAAATTCTCATGTGTGCCGTGTGTTGCATCACTAAAGTCACACATTCACTATTCTTCAAATTACAGATGGCGAAGACGTGCCAGTCTCAGAAGCTCCGTGAAGCTCTCTTAAAGACTCATTCATCATGGTAAAACGGTCATCCTCCATTTCAGAATAAACAGGCTGTCGTTTTTAATGCATTCATTCATGGGTGGCCACCCCTGCCCACCCAAACAGCCCATTGGAAGGTCTGGAGAGGTAATTTTCTTTAATAACATACCGTCGTAGTTTGAACATGGTTATTAAAAACCACCACTATTCTGGGCTTGAGGGGTTTTGTGCCAGCCGACAGTCCTGCATCTCTCAACTAATTCCGTAAGAGTAGGAGAAAAAATGCTGAGCAACATTTATGACTGAGCATTTTTTTTTTTTTTTTTTACAGAGTGAGACTGACACAGTATGGCTCCCTTAAATGGCACTGGTTATTATTGTTAAGCATTTTGTGATTTAACTTGCTGTAAAACATAAGTATTAAAGTTCCATTCCAGACCAGTTTTTGATGCCCATTTAATTTAGTCCAGACGATGTGCAACATATATATATATATATATATTGCAGCCGTTACTAAGATATTTTACTTGTACAGCAGAAGAAATATTAACCTCTAAAATCTAAATATATTTTTTATAATTATAACTTTATATTATAAAAAGAAATAGTATATATAGTTACTATAAATAGTGTTTTATATATATATATACATATGTTATATTTAATATTAATATTAATTATACAATATATATATAATAAATGTTAACAATATATTTAATACTAATAACTATTGATATTTAATAATATTTTAAAGTTAACAGTACTTCAAAATAGTTCCTACTTATTAACACACGTTTCTGGTCTTATTGCATGTTATTTTGAATATTCGAATACTGTATATATATATATATATATATATATATATATATATATATATATATATGTATGTATATGTATATTATCACTTTACAAAATGAAGTAAGTAATAAATATTTCATGCTGATTTTAAATAAATAAAAAACATTTTAATAAATTGAAAGTATTAATTAATTTATTAAATTAATACTATTAAATAAGCATACACTCTTAATAATATTAAATAAATATTGGTAGTAGAGTTTAATTTTATTGATGTCACTCCAAGATGTTTGAAAGCACAAACGATACGTGTCACGCTGTTTAGTTAATGGTGATGTTGCTCAGCCTTCTGTCTCAGTGATGTCTTCACAGTCCAGGAGCACAAAAAATAAACAATCTCCGTTACCTCAGAACGCTAAGGCCAGGAATGAGGAACGTTTAGCAGGCAGCTCTAGTGAACCACAGCTCTCCAAATTAATATTGGCACCACCTGGGTGTGGATGCCCTCTAAGAAACGAACCGTGAAAGGCAGGAAAACCTGTTTATTATCAATTACATGGAAAATATGCACCTGTCACTAACTCTTATTGCTGTCATGAATTATTGCCGGCTTAACTGTGTAGGAAAGCATCTGGAATACGTTGGGTTTACGTCGTAATACAGCCAGTATCATGCTTCTTTTAAAGTCAACATGAAATCAGATTTCACGTCCCGGGATTCATTGTACGCTATATGTGGTGCATGATATTGCAAAGAAAACAAATGCTTTATAATCTTTCAAAAAACACAAATAGCTATTATAGTCTTTATTTCGATAATGCAGCCTTGTCAATAGTTAATGCACATTTTGAATGTGTTTTACGTTGACTTTAACCATGTTCTATGATGTTGTTATTACTTGATTCAATTATGGATGTGCATGTAATCAGTTTAGTCTAGAGGTCTAGTGATGAAGCTGCAATGTTATTCTCTCTTTCTTTTCAGAAAATAGATTTGCTAATGTGCAGCGGAGCTATATTTAAACCTCTGGCCGAGCTCTGGATTTTTTTTAAATGGGCTTATTGATGTCAGCGCTGTGTACGTGCACAGCTAACACAGTGGCAGAGGGAGCAACCGGTAAAACACCAACCAGCTGACAGGTGCAGGACCCTGAACTACAGTGCGGTGTACAAGCCTGGCGCTCTTGAATAATTAGAGAGTGCAAAGGCCAAATAAGAACCACCTGCTACAGTTTGGAGAGCTGCTGCTCGCCGCCTGCTGAAGAAGCTGTAACTAAACCTCACGCTCAGCTCGTTCCAAACCTGTAGGGTTTACTTTTGTTCAATAGACCAGGAGATATTTTGAAGAATGTTCAATCTGCTGTTATTTGGAATGTAGCGCAAAAGTTGTATGGACTGTCATTATGATGCTGTATTGTCTTTCTGCAGGTTACAACCTTATGCCAGTAGGAGTGAGTCATTGAATCATTCAATTCAAAACACTGATTCATTCAGAATTAAAGTAAGTGTCTGAAATTGGATACTTTTCAATAAGTACTTACTATGAATAAAAGTATGTTCTATGAATGTGTGGAGTATGAATGTAATCCGGAAAAACTATATTCGCCATGTTGTCATTGTCATGTGACCTACCAGCGTCAGTTGCGTCGCCTAACTGCCATTCACAAATCCTCTCCTGTGGCCTCTTGGGATAGTAATGTGTCCATCCAATCACACTCAGCAGAAGTAATGGACTTTTTCCCTGCTGTGTGAATTCGGACATGCTTCTTTTGTCACATACAGCGATTTCGGATGCAGCCCCTGTCTTTATGAGTCAATCAATGAAACATTTACTCATCCAGTTTTATTCGAAAACACTGTATATATATACATATACATTTTATGTTTTTAAAATAAGTCTTATATTCAGCAAGGCTGCATTTATTTGATCAAAAATACAGTTAAAGATACACTATGTGTTTTTTTCATCCGCTAGGGGGCGCTAAACAATTCAAAACAATAACAAAGGCGTAGATTGATGACGCAATCATGGAACTTGTCGTCATGCTGATGGATCTAATGAATGTTTATGGGGAAATAATGTTTATGGATGAGTGAATGCATGTTTTTAACATGACTGTGGTGTGAAGCAGAACGTGGCTGAGAATCACGGACACGATTACTAATGACGCGAGTCCAGGGGATATAAAGAAACGAGGATATTTCATTCTACCGAACTACTCATAAGTGCTGAAACACTACTCATACAGGTCAGTTTATTTGATGAATTAAAACTGTGAGGTAACGCAGCGCTGTTTCACTTGGTCTAACGTTACACTATCATACTAAACTGTATTTGAGTGTGTTGAGAGTTGTAATGTTTAGTATTAGTTTGTTGTCTGTATGAGACGTAACAGTACGCTAGATCAACATTACAGTATCATACTGTTGATATTCTAACACGTCGTCATGTTGAGCTATATAACATTTATTAGTCTTATGTAGCCTACATTTGCTTACCTCGTCTAATAACGTGCAAGAGCGCCGTCTCTGTCAAGTCAAAGTTTGTCGCAAATCTCTCCATCTCGGAAATGCCACGCCGATGTTGACCCTCGTTTTATTTCTCTTTTAGTCCCAAAGTTTGCTTGCCATGGTCCATCATGTTTGAACGAAACAACAACAGCGCGCCGCTACGCAGCCGTCCATGTCTGTTGCCATGGTTACCGTGCAGTAAAAGCGGAAACCAGGGCTAACGCGGATATTACGTCATTGACAGACGCAAGTGACAAGAGAGGGACGTGGCACTATTTAAAATTTTCTCTGAACACCGTCCACATGGTTTTTGGATATTTTAATATAAAAATGTTACATATTGTACCTTTAAAATAGAAATATTGTGAAATATTCCATTTCTGTTCATTCCTGTGATCAAAGCTGAATTTTCAGCATCATTACGCCAGTGTTCAGTGTCACATGGTCCTTCAGAAATCAGTCTAATATGACGCTCAAGAAACATTTCTGATTATTATCAATGTTGAAAACTGTTGTGCTGCTTTAAAATTTTTGTGGAACCCTTAACATTCTAAATGTCTTCACTGTCGCTTTTTTTTTTCTCAATTTAATATGTCCTTGCTGAATATATATATATATTTTTAAATCTTACTAATCAACGTGATTACGTAATACGTGACCCGTCACAGAGCAGTGCAAGACGAGTGTTTGTGGTTAAAAAGTAGATATTTATTTTTTTAGAAAATGAATGATCTTTTCTCTAGATAAGACTCTTATTCCTCATCTGGGATCATGTAGAGCTCTTTGAAGCTGCACTGAAACTGCAATTTGGACTTTAAACCCATTGAACCCCAGTGAAGTCCTCTATGTGGAGAAAAATCCTGGAATGTTTTCCTCAAAAACTTTAATTCACTTTCGACCCGAAGAAAGAAAGACACAAACATCTTGGACGATTTAGGCGTGAGTAAATTATCAGGACATTTTAATTCTGAAGTGAACTAATCCTTTAAATGACCACAAATGGAGAAAAATGCTTTTCAGAACTGGATGGCCAGAGGTTTAACTGGGTCACAGCCAAACTTTGACCCGTTAAAATCGCATGCAAGAATGCTCAGATTTTGCTCAGAACTGCGGATCGGATTTTGAATCGACGTTTTTCTTTCTTGCTTGAGAGAGAGAAACAGTACAGCATTTTAAGGCTTGTGATGAGAATCCGCTGAGTTGTCCTTACATCTGTGCATTCTCCAAATAAACAGGCTGTCAACAGTCCGTCTGTCCTGACATTGTATACACGCCACACGGTGAAATGGCCAATACAAATAGGGTTGAGCTGAACCATATTGCATTTTGGGGCTAAAGTAGACAAGCTGCATTATCACACTGAACAAACGTTTCTGAAACTCATCTACCGTACCAGCCAAACTGACTGCTTTGTCTTTTGTTTGCCAAAAATGCCGCGCCAACTCTACGCCTCCTTAGGGCACTACACACTAGAGTTTACACTAGAAATGCATTGATTTTATATGGGTGCCGTAAGGCCGCAGAGGGTTTGTGACGGTGTCGTTCCATCGTGCGATGAAAAATTGAGAAAGTTTTAACATTTATTGCAACAAACTGAGAATGATCAATGATCAGTCCTACATGGTGAAATCTAGACAAACATACAGAATTGAAAAATTAAAAGATTCCAAATAAAAAGAAGAAGAAAGCCAAAGTAAATAAATATGTCAACAAACTTGAATTAATATGATCTGAAACTAAAGCTGTGGAAATAAACATCCCAAAGATGCACAGATGGGCTACAAACACTTGCAATTCGTTTTCCACAAATATTGTTGTGTTCAGGAAAGACTCGCAAAACTTTTGCACCCTCAGCGCTGCTGATTCTGCCTTCATTCTTTAACCCGCAACCTGCTGTAGTGTTCAATCAAAACATAGCCGGGCGTCTCTTTCGCTCTTATATTTCAGTTTATGCTTTCTTTGCTGTTTGCAGTAAGCTCATAGCTGCCAGGGAAATTGCCTTCATTAACGGCAGACTGTTTATCTAATGAATCAGACTCTTGCTTTAGCTGTAGCCTGTGGTGCATTGACGGTTTCTTGGCCCTTCACATGGGCTGGTTGGCTTTGTCCAGTACAGCTGCAGACTTTGTCATTAGAAATGTTCCAATCCAAAGTTGCGAATTTTACTTATGCGCAAAATTGGAACGTCGCATACAACGTTTGCGAATAAAGCAGCGTTTCCCATGTGTTTAAGAGAACAAAATTACTGGGAAATTGCTGAAATCAGCAAAGCCACTGTGCCTCAGAATTAATGTTATCTTGTGGATGGCGGATGCAAATGTGAGACATTTTTGGGAGGTTTTTATGCCCAACCATTTTGATGTAAGACTTCGTGTCAGGCATTTTAGACTGGCAATCCTTGCAGCGTTTTTTTTTATTTATTTTTTTATTTATACAACATCCCAATATACACATAAAAATAGGTGGATGGAAACATATCTATTGTATGAGGTGTGCAGATTATGGAGGTAGCAACAATGTTCTCACAATCATGATGGTAGACAATAGAAGCCTCACCATTTGAAATCTCAAAAAATTCTGAAATGATCAACATATCGGGATTTTTTTATTATTATTGATTGTACATTGTACAGAGGTCAAAATTATCATACAAATATGATAATTATCGTACGTCTGGCAACACTGGTAAGGTGACGAATGTCTGTGCTTTTTTATTTCCCGCCAAAATGATGTCACTTCCTGGATGATGTCATTAAAGTGTTAGTTCACCAAAAAAATTTAATTCTGTCATTAATTACTCACTCTCATGTTGTTCCACACCCGTTAGACCTTCGTTCATACACACAATATCAACACAAATTACGATATTTTTGATGAAACCTTTTGAGGTCCGGAAAGGTAGTAAAGTCATCGATAAAATAGTCCATGCCACTACAGCAGTTCAGTCTTAGTTCAACTATTGGTGAAATTATATCAATACTAAGTGAGTTTAACATTTTATCCAATATATTAAAACATATATGACAAGCACATGGAGTGTACTGCAAAAAACATGCACTTTTTAAGACCTCTCATTTGGGTGGGCCTTGAACCTTAATTAGGGAGGTCAAACACCCCTATGTATAAGGAGCATATCTAATCAGATTTAGCAAATTCTCTCTCCACCTTTCTCTTTCTCTCTCTTTCCATCACTTTTCCAATCTCTATCTCTTTTCCTGTCTGTCTATCTTATGTTCCTCTCTCTCTCTCTCTCTCTCTCTCTCCCTTGTTTAAACTCCCTGTCTTTTCCTGCCTGTCTCTCTCTCTGGTTCTCCTCCACTGTCTGATGTCTCTCTCTCTTCTGTCTTTGTGTGATTGTGTGCTGGACATGTCTAAGCTTGTGAGGTACGGTGTTTGATGTCAGTTAATTTCTCCTGGTGCTGACAGCCCAATGGTCCCGGCGAGGCCTTCGCCAACTTTCGGTTCCCAAGGTAGTCCCGCTGTAATTGTGGACCCGCCATCCCCCTCCAGTGGATTACAGGATTTCTGCCAATTTACCTCCTGGAATGATGTTGCTCTGTGGGAAAAAAGGTGCTTACTGGAGACTCGTGCACAATGTGTAGTCTGATGCTGGAGAAATATTTATTTGAAAACTAATTAATTGTTTTGCAAGGCTTAGAGAGGCCACTGTTTGAGAACTGGAGTAGATGATGGTAGAATTTATGGGAATTTGTGTCAATTATATTTGCAGCGATCTGTAGACATGAACAACAGTGACCAATATGATAAGTTGAGCATGAAAATGGTGCCTCGTAAAAACATTATCTATCCATCCATCCATCCATCCATCCATCCATCCATCCATCCATCCAACCAAATTCCTCCATCCATCCATCCATCCATCCATCCATCCAACCAAATTCCTTCATCCATCCATCCAACCAAATTCCTCCATCCATCCATCCATCCATCCATCCATTCATCCATCCAACCAAATTCCTCCATCCATCCATCCATCCATCCATCCATCCAACCAAATTCCTCCATCCATCAGCCATCCATCCATCCAGCCATCCAACTGAATTCCTCCATCCATCCATCCATCCATCCATCCATCCAACTGAATTCCTGCATCCATCCATCCATCCATCCATCTATCCAGCCATCCAACTGAATTCCTCCATCCATCCATCCATCCATCCATCTATCCAGCCATCCAAATGAATTCATCCATCCATCCAACTGAATTCCTCCATCCATCCATCTATCCAACCAAATTCCTCCATCCATCTAACCATCCAACCAAATTCCTCCATCCATCAGCCATCCATCCATCCAAATGAATTCATCCATCCATCCAACTGAATTCCTCCATCCATCCATACATCCATCCAGCCATCCAAATGAATTCATCCATCCATCCAACTGAATTCCTCCATCCATCCATACATCCATCCAGCCATCCAAATGAATTCATCCATCCATCCAACTGAATTCCTCCATCCACCCATTCATTCATTCAACCAACTTCCTCCATCCATCCATCCATCCATCCATCCATCCATCCATCCATCCATCCATCCATCCGTTCGTCCATTCATCCATCCATCTATCCATCCATCCAACTGAATTCCTCCATCCATCCATTCATTCAACCGAATTCCCCCATCCATCCATCCATCCATCCGTCCATCCGTCCATTCGTCCATCCGTCCATCCGTCCATCCATCCATCCATCCATCCATCCATCCATCCATCCATCCATCCATCCATCCACATGTTTTAATTAAAACATACTATTAATGACTATATATATAAATATATATATATATATGTTTGTGTGTGTGTGTGTGCGTGTGTGTGTTTAATTAGTCGTAATGCATCTTTGTTGTGTTGTCCTTATTATCATTAACAAAATCAAAACCCCTGGTCAATGAAAGTTTCATTAAATAAATGAACACTGAACGTAATAATACCTTTGAATAAGTCTAGTTTATGGTGCCCTTTACAAAAGACATCGCCTTGAACATACGAGGGAGAGAAAGTCTGCCTGTAGTCCAGTGTTGATGGACGGGGAACCATCTAGAATAAATAAGTGACGACCCCCCTGGCACTGGATCAACAGAGCAACATCAGTTACTGTTGTGAGCATTCAGCCTGCCTTTAATGGATACGTTAAAAACGACATACGCAAACACGGTACCATAATAGTGCTTCTCCCCTAAGAGCACTACCGTGTGTATTTCCCAAACGCTTTTGGCTTATACTGTGTGATTTCCCAAGGCTGAAGTGCTTGTGTAACATCTGATTTTAATTGTTGGCATTGTTCCGGGGAAAGACCCCCCATGGCAGCGATCCACATCATCATTTAAACAAAATATCACCGATGCTGCTGCCGAAAGACACATTGTGCATGAGTGTATTTGTAAAATCTGTAACGGTACCACTTTTCCTTTCAGAAGAAGAAAAAGCTGAACATCAGCTTTATTGCTGTAATCTAGTGTGGGGCATTCTCTCCGCGCAGGACGTTTTAAATTAACATCTCTCAGTGAGGAGGAATTGCTCTCGCCATTGTGAGAGAGGAAAGATAATCTTCGCTGGTGGCAAAGTGCCCAAACTTAGGCTTCGTGGGAAGTCCACACTCCCTTCCCCGGCATCTGCCAACGAGTGCCTTCAACGACACCTCACTGTCTCCAGAAGCAAACATTTTCCAAGAACACAGTAAGAACTATATGCATGTTATTTAAGGATATATTTTTCTACCTGATGTGGCACTTAAAAACTATTTTCATTGGCATAATGACAAGGTGCATGATTTATGGAATTACTGATGTCACAAAATGAGCTTCAAATTATTAGTGTTGATTTTTCTTGTTGGTGTCTAATTTTTGTCATTTGTCTAGTAAAGTCTCATTATCTATTTATAAAATCTGCATGTCTACTAATGCGCTTTAAATCGTGCATCAATCATTTTTAGGCATTCGTGAATTGACTCCTGAGACAATTCATTCACTTAAAAGATCCATTCAAAAACAACGATTCGTTCACAAATGGGAATCCTGCGTTTAGACTTCAAGAATGAAACTTAAGAGCGCATTCCATCAAATTTGACCTTTTTTTAGAAATCACAATTGCGATCTGACATTTACATTGCTTACTCTCCAGTCCGTGAACCCAAAATTGCTGATACAAACAAATTTGATTCCTCTCATTTCTCTCCTCATGCCCCCTTCAAGCCGAACACTTTTTCAACCTCTGAAACCATTAGTGAGAATTTATCACTGCTGAATCCTGCAATAAGTCACTCAGCAGGCTCAGACTTGCCAAGTCCTAAATTTCCTGACGTGTCGGGGCCTGAAGGAGCACAGAGGCCTGATAAAACTCTTCAACGATTCCCCTTTCCCAGAAAAAGCAGCGAATGCAAGTGTTGTCCATATTATGACTGCTTGGAGATGTGAAATGTGGAGTGTCTGTTGGAGAAAGTGGTGCGTTTCACTGTCCCCCTCCCTTTGTCGAGTATTATAATGATGTCTCCTTGCCAGGCCAAATTAATACCGGTTAATTAGTGCCTGACTTGCTGCTAACAAGGTTTTTGTTAAGGCTGCTCTTGACACTAAATGCCGGTTTTAAGTTGTGGACGCTGCCAAGTCGCCCTGCCAGGAAACAGGAAATGGATCAGGACTTCATGTCACCATAAAGCAACAGTAGAACGGTTCCCAGGGCCACACTGGTCTCCCAAAGAAATGACATCACCTCTGAAAACACCCCCGACACGGCGATAAGAAGAACGACAAGAAGAAGTGCCGTAATCACAGCCAAGATGACCGTATGATACATGAGCATGATAAAAACGTCAAGAAAAATAACTGATGAATCAAGACAAAGGTGATGTTTTGGTTTCAGTCAAATGTGACATTTAGATCATGTATAATTTCCTCAATTTCAAGTAAAAATTGTGTTTAAAGTAATGCAGTTATAATAAAAGTCTATGGGGCATCGTGCCAGAATGAACTTTACAATGCACAGTTTTGAATTTTTGCTTAGATTACATATTTACATTACCCTAGTGGGTTACACTTTATTTCAATGGTCCACTTTAGACATTCTACTCACTATAAGTAACTTCGCAACTACGTCAACTAACTGTTAGAGTTAGATTAGGTTTCGTAAAATAGTCCAATACTCTAATGACTAGTTGACATGTAGTTGACATGTGTTACCATCTAATACGATAAAATCTCTTACTAACCTTTTCAATGCAATGTGAAATCCAATTTTCATATAGTAATTACATAAGTAGGATGTTTAGTCCCAGCGCTAAACACTCTTGAGAAAATAAAAGGTAAAAAAGGGATGGTACCCTTTAAAAAAGTTCTAAAATGTACCATTTAGGGACTAATATGTACACTTTTGGTACCAATATGTACATTGAAGGTACTAATATGCATTCTTTAGGTACAAATGTGTACCTTTTGAAAGGGTACCACCCTATAGTGACAGCTTTTGTACCTTTATTTCTGAGAGTGAACAACAGACGACTTTACAGCTTAAATAACGCAACTTCCATGTGGAATAAAACCTGTATTTGAATAGAAATACTTTTTGCTATTAAACTCTCCAGAACGCCTTTTTCACCAATTTTACAAAGTGAAGAACGTCAATATTGCCACAGCAATTAGACTTGCTTAACTTGTCTTAATGATTCTTAAATGATTGATTTCAATTTGAAAGAATGACTTGATTTGATAATCAAACGTTAAATTCTGTATTCTGAGGAATCGTGAATACGTGACATCACATGCACCAGCACAATCGTGAAACTGGTGTACAACACCCGGGAGACATGACCATCTTCAAACCCTTGACAAGAGGTTGAGTGTTTGGCATATTCCTCAAATTCCAAACTGTTCTCAGATGACGCAAGATTCCAGCCCAGAAGGAAAAGAATGACATAGAGACAGAAAGCAGCGCATCACGGCACGTCATCAGAAGAGTGCGAATCCAAACGGTGTAATTAAGGTCTTCCCGCTGATTGATTGAATGGTATTTTCTTGGAGAGGAAGCAACATCCTCGGCTTTCGTTCTCCTCATCCATCATTGTTAGAGTGTCTGACAGAGAGAAGGAGGTTTTTCAAGACATACACTTGAGCTCCACCACATCTGCTTTTTTTTGTGTCTACATGCTTATCTGGCAATTCAACAGATTTTTAAGCCAAAACTTCTCTGTTTCTAAATGGCGCTGTAGGGTATGTTTGCTTGTTGCCTGTGGACCAGCTGAGTGTGGCCAGAAATATACTTCATGAGTATACAGATGCAAATGTTTCTCTAGTGTTTGGCCATGAGGTAATATTCAGGTAGATTTATAAGCTGTTTATCATACTGTTGCTCTGCCATAAGTTGAAACTGACTGTAGAGTTTGCCAAATCTGCTATAGCACAAATGTGTCATTTAGCAAATGCTTTTATTTTAAGCAACTTACAAAAACTGATGCATGCGATTAGCATTTTATCATACACTCAAATATATATATATATTTTTTTTTTAAAAAGATGGGTTAAAAACAACCCAAGTTGGGTTGAAACAAAATTGGACAAACCCAGTGGTTGGGTTAAATGTTTGCCCAACCTGCTGGGTAGTTTTATTTAACTCAACTATTGTTTAAAAAGTACGGTGGCCGAGAGAGCTCAAAGTGCTGCAAATAAGAAAACACATGCAAATAAAAAAAACACATGCAAATAAAAAAAACGTGATCATCAGTTTGACAACACATGCAAACACAAAAACGCTACGTTACGATAACGTCACATTAGTTCACTACAGGTGATTAACGAATATTTTTAAATCATCCACTAAATGATCATCTCTTAAAGTGAACAACAATGCCAACACTTTTCTGTTGGTGAAACACATTGCATTGAGTTAATGCCAACATAATATATTTGAATATTTTTTTAGTTTGTGCTGTTGTCACGTAGGGTCCGTCACTTTTTGGGGTCCCCTTGAAACATTTCCATTGTGGTTTGTGCTATTTGCAGCGCTTTTTGTAAATGTAGCGCATTTTTGTGTTTGCATGTGTTGTGAGGATTTGCAATGTGTTGTCGTTGTGAGATCACGTTTTTTTTTTTTTTTTTTGTTTTGTTTTTTTTTTAAAAATTTGCATGCGTTTTCTTATTTGCAGCGCTTTGAGCTCTCTCGGCCACCGTAAAAAAGTACTGTAGTGCTGTTACAATTTCAGCTGAAGTGCCCGAGACAGCCACTTGAGGGCACTTCACTTTGGACACTCACTCACATTCAGTCACATGGACCACATTTCCCATAAGCCCCTCACCCAGTCACTGATCATCCCGCCAGCTGTAGCACATTACCTTAGCACTAATTACAAAACTACTCACACACACACACACACACACACACTGCGAAGTATTGTGTTACTCTCTGTAGCAATTCCGAGCATTTATCCTTGTGTCTTGTTTTCCCGGTTTCGATTGTGCCTGTTCCTTGTTTCCTGATTGTTAGCTGCCTGTCTTTGGATTTTCTGCCTATTTACTGACCACGACTCTGATTATACCCATATGCTTGTTTGCCCCTGTATTGACTATTGCCTGCCTGACTACGTCTTCCTTCAATAAACTGCACTCGGATCTCTACCCGCTGACTCCTTCGTTACAAGTGCTCACTTAAAATGAACCCAAAGTATGTTGGAAATGAACATTTATTAATAAGTTTAATGAATAATAATTAAATGATAATCGCTTATTACCTTTTGATTATTATCGTTGTTGGGTTAAATAAATCTGCCCAGGACATTGCGCAAACATTTAACCCAATTAAATAACATTATTTGAGTATAAACATATTTCATTTTTAACCCGCATTGAGTGACTGTTCACCTTGATTCATTACACAGGTACTTGCCATGCAGATAGTTCCAGAATGTTTGCCTGTTTCTTCCTAAACGGCCACATTTAGTATTCTGAAGTTTCGGTTTTCTTTTTTTCATTTCTCATTCTTACAAGAAACCCCAAGACTCTTTAAACCGGGGGAGGAGAGGCGTTCGCGTCAACGCAGGTGTGTTCGACGCCTACCGCAGCCACATGCACAACAAAAGGCCTCAGACTGAAGGGAAGCTTTGTTCTCTGCAGAGTGTAGTCGTGAGGGAAGAGTTTGAGAAGGTGCTTGGAATGATTTGTATTGTTGCCTTTTTTAACAAGCTTGATTTGGAATCGATTCTAATTGAAGCCATCAGTCGCTGGTGTTTTATCCTCAGCTGCTGCTTTTGTGATGTTCCAGCCAAGTTTGCGACTTGACAGCTGGAATCGATTTTTTTCCGGGTTGCCGTGTAGCTTCAGTTCTCGGAGGTTTTTGTTAGAGCAACATGTCTTAAGCTCTTTAAATCCACTCTGACACATCTCATCTCAGGTTTTGCTTTTTCATGATGAATGGAATTATGAGACAAATAAATACTTGAGAAAAGAGCAAAAGGAGCCAAAGAGAGATCATCCACTCCTGCTGCGCTAAATTTACACAAACTTGGCAGGTGGATTGCGTTTATCGCTAATGATTTTATCCTAGATTCTCAATGAAGAGCATTGAAAAAGTGCACAGTAATTGACATTTTTGACAGCTACGAGTGTGATATTGTGTTTATACAACAGTTTGTTGGCACAAGTGTGTAAATTAATAAGAAATAACAACGGAGTGTCTTTAAAACGCTCTTTTGTAAAACATGCATTCGAATCTCAAGTTTAACCAAGCCTCAAAATGTCACTTTAGAACTAGTAACGAAGAAATTTTGATTCCCTCCATTGAAACCCATTGTATTTTGTACAGTATTACTGAAAAAACAGAGAGAGAGAGAGATCGCCTGAGCGAGCATTATCTGATATAGCATTCATTCTTCAGGTCGATGTCCGTAATTTTATATCTATTATAAAAATCTGTTTGATTTTTGATATTTGTGCTTTTTGTATTTGTGCTTTTCACAGTTAAGGAAGTTTTCCATAACCAGCGCTAAAACAACGTCCTTTGTTTACAAAAGTTCCTTTCAATTAAAAACGTCTCTTGTGATTGATTCATTCGCTCGTAAAGTTTGCCGCCAGCACTAATGGACCCTTTCTCAATACCAAATCTTCTTTATATAAAATAATATTTAAACTACCAACACTGGACATTATAAATGACAGTAGGAAATAAACACAATTGTACAATTCAGTCAAACGTACAAAAGCAGTGCTCTACAGGATGTAAGTTACATCGCTTAATATTAAACTATTAAATTTAACATGGCCCAAATCGATTTGCTCAGGAACAAGTAATAAATTAATGAGACTAAAGATTGCCAGTTTTATGTACCCAAAATTACTTATGTCTCATGTTTGATGACTATAAGAGCCAGCGTCAAATCCCCGAAACACTGGCCAAGATGAAGCTGTTCTCAGCGGGAACACGAGCACTGAACGGCCGCTGGCGTCTAAAACGTCTACACGAGTTGTAAAATAGGCACTATGATTAAATATGAGTCACATATTTCAGGTCTAAACAACTACATACTTGCCTAAAAGACATTAAAAGACAAATGAACACAGAGTTTGTGGTACATAAAGTATAGTATTTGTAAAAAATATGGTGGATTTGCAGAGTGATAAAAATGTGAAGGAGTGCTGTTATCTCCAGAATATCTCAAGGCTCTCAGCCAATCAGATTTGAGAACTGTGGTTTATGTATGTATGTATGTATGTATATGTTTGAGCATTTTTCATTTAAACAAAATTGCATTTGTTTGTCTTTTATGTATTTAAATCTTTGAAGCTACAAATACATGGATTGTAGACTTCACTAATGATTGGTTACTAAAACATTACTGATCAGAAAAGTCCTCTAGCTCATGTTATATTTTATACAGACCTGCTGTACTTAGTGGAGGGGCATTCTTGAATGTCAGAGTGAAGAAGGGGGGCTCGTTCACACCACGGTCCCTCTAGACTGAGGATCTGGTTTATTATGGGAAACAAGCCCTTCCTAGCCATAACTCTTCTTCAGTCCTCTAAAGCTTTGGCTGCCCGTTTACTGCCCTGTCTGCCATTGTCTGAAAGGTCACTGAGAACCGTTACCATGAGGAAGGAGCCCCAAATCCCTTCTTTATGGGAACTTACACATTGCTTAGGCTTGACTCAGTGGTAGCCCTTAGTAACCGTGTCCCATTGATCACTGTATTGGAAATGGATTGTGGGTAAAGGAATGTCAGAGTGTATCCGTACACTGCGTCAGGTTCCTGTAAGGGAAGAGGTGTTTGTGCAAGCGTTAATCCATACGTCTGCATCCTGAAGTCGACATTCTCGCATGAAATGTCTGTGTTGATGGATTTGTGCTCTGCACATTTGATTGAAATAGTGTCAAGAGGAGATTTCTTTCATTTGTTTCAAACAAGGAAAAAATTCTGTGCTAATAGAATTCCTGCCCCGGCGTGCTAAAACGACTAGTTCTCCTCATAATGCAACTTTATTAATTTTTCAACAAACTCACATGACTTTCTTTCTTCTGTGAAATTAATGAGGCTATATGTATGTATATATGTATGCCAATGTATGAACCGCTCACTTCTAACGTACCAGAGACCCGGGTTCAATCCCCACAAAGGGCAACTTCTCACTTGTAAGACTCTTTGGATAAAAGTGACTGCCAAATGAATAAAAATGAAATGAAAATGATAGATTCTGGACGTTATTGCCGGGAAAATCAAAAGGATGTGACAATAATCTCTCTTCTGTTGTATGACACGATGGAAATACAATGCTCAGGATAATCCTGAAAGAGCAATTCTGTACTGTAATGTCAATGTGCCATGCAAAGAAAATGGATTAATTCAAACTATACTTTCACATAGTTAAAAAAAACATGTAAATTTTACAGTATAATACTGGCAGCAGGGTTGCCAGCCAGTCACTGTAATTTTTACAGTACCATTACTATAATTTAATTTACAGAATTTTACTGTATTCTTTGATTAACAATTTTTTTTTAATTTGCTGTATTGTTTTTAATTAAATAAGTCACTTACCACAGTTGTAGACCACTCTCTCTTGCTGCTACCAGTTGAAAATCCTACAATGCCTCTTTATGCTTGAAATTTACAGTAACATCCTGTAATTTTGAGTCAAACCGCCTCGCCCCCCAGAATGCATTACAGTTTACAGCAATATGCTGTATTATTAAGACTACAGCCATCTGCTGTAAAATATCGCTGTAATTTTTACAGCAATTCATTACAGTGTACTGTCTCAAATGTACTTTATAATCAATGCCAGTGTAATTTTAATGACCTCATCTGTCGTCGTGATGCTGGTGAATTGCAGAGCTTGTGCAAACATGGCTATGATCAGATGCTTTACTGCTGCTATCTCGTCGCTGTTGTGTTCATTTTGTTCGTGAAAGGAAAGCAGCGTGGACGGCGTCTGGATGTTTGTTAACTGTATCGCTGCAAATTTACAACTTCTTTTTACTTCTAAGCGAAGAATGGAAAACCATCGCCGTGAGTATCACGTTCAGTCTCTTGTACGTTAAGCAATAAGTTGCTGCATGCAGTTCACTTAACGGCCACCAGTGTCGCTACTAACAAGGGTTTCTGAATTCTACACATAGCCCCTTTAATATTTTGAATTAGCAGTTTTGATTTCCATTTTTGTTTAAGCTATGGTAAGATTTTATGTGCTTTTGTCATTTTTTTGGCTTTAATTTTTTCTCTAATCCATTTTAGTTTTAGTGATGTTAATTTTTAAATGTATTAAATTTAAATTGTAACTACATTTTATTGCAATTGGCTGCCATAGTATTTATATTTTATTTAATTTGTATTCCAATTAAAAAACAATGAGTTCAATGGGTTTAGTTTTAATTAACAATAACAATGTGGAATGCATTACAATAAATAAGCTTCAAGCATTTGTGTTAATTATCAAGCTTTTCTTAAAATCGTTTAAGAGATTTTAAAAGATCATGTTTGTACAAATTGTCACATTTACAGCAAGATACACTACTGGTCAAAAGTTTTGGAATGATTTCCTTTTTTTTTTAAATGATTTTTAAAAGAACTCTTTATGCTCATCAAGGCTGAAAAATACAGTAAATATTGATTATTCTAAACTTTTGACCTTTAACTTTTTATTCATTCTGCTAACGGTAATTGAATAAGATCAATACGTTTTTTTTCACCTCATTATCTAGTTTTTAAGCTTTAAGTATCCAATTAACTAGGAAGAAAAACAAACAAACAAACAAAAAATGCAGTGAATGGTCAAATAATTTGCGCTACAAACAAGTGTGTTTTTGATTACGATAATAAATTAAAATAACATGATACCAAATAACAGTTCGCAATATCAAGCAGCATAATGGACCTTTTTTTATACAGCTAAAATAACTTTAAGTGAATGCTGCATGACACAATCAGTTTACGTTAAGAAAAAGGCTAATAGATGTTCCTCGACGGGAAGCCCCGCCCCTTCAGACAGGTGTCACTCAGCCCGCACACGCAGCGCTGATCTCCATTTTTCCCTCCAGTCTGTTGACGCTGTGAGTAATATCCTGAGCTGAAATGAGACGGAAATGACAGCGGCAGCAGCAATGCCCAGCTGTGAAACTCCCAACAACACGCCGAGATAAGAAGCAAGCGCTTCCCATGTCTCTGACCCTTCCCAGGGCTGAAGAAACCCCCAGCCAGAACTATTAAACTTCGGTATGCAACTCTGCTTAGGGGTGGGCCAGTAAGTAACCATCTAGAAATGCCATGCCAACCATCCAGGCATTTGCAGTCATGCACCATGCATATATCCTTAAAAAAATAATATATTTATTATTGTTTTTTACTCCCTGCTTTTAAAAAATAACGTTTTTTGTCCATTAGACTGACTACCAGAGCTCATTAACATTAACTCAACCATACAATTATCCTCTCTGTGTGTTCTGAAAGGGAAAAAAAACTGCTTTCTACAGACAGCATAATGATAATGCTGGTTGAGATGCACATGAAACTGCTTTACTTTCACTGAAAGGACATTTCTTTTAGTCCCACATTATTAGTTCCTCTCAGCGGCTCTGCAGATGTCAGCAGAGATGCGGTCAACCTCTCCAGACGCTTGCTGTCGTTTCAAACACTCTGGAAAATGCTGCCAGTTGTGGCTGCCAAACATCCATTTAAAAATTAAATCATACATGAAGTCAAAATGCATTAGGAACGGGCTGCAATATGATGTTTGTCATGTTCAGAAGTTTAGACCCTGTCTGTAGGGGACGTTAGTTTGGAATTCGCTCAGGCCCTGATAGCATGCAATCATTGCCAAAATGTCTACTCTGTGTGTGTGAGATTTCCTCTGGAAGATGTCATTTGTAAAATGTTTGCTTATCTGTAATATGTCACTAAATCGGGTTCTGTTTTCATGTGCCAAAATCTAGTGGAGGAAGCATTTTATAGCTCGCTAACCAAACGATTAAACAATACAGGTGTAAAATTAAGTGTGTAATTTATGCTCCACGAAACCTAGTTGCAAATGTACACTCACCTAAAGGATTATTAGGAACACCATACTAATACTGTGTTTGACCCGCTTTCGCCTTCAGAACTGCCTTAATTCTACGTGGCATTGATTCAACAAGGTGCTGAAAGCATTCTTTAGAAATGTTGGCCCATATTGATGGGATAGCATCTTGCAGTTGATGAATGAAGATTTGGGGGATGGACATCCAGGGAACGAAGCTCCCGTTCCACCACATCCTAAAGATGTGGGGGCCATTTTAGTACAGTGAACTCATTGTCATGTTCAAAAATGATTGGAGCTTTGTGACATGGTGCATTATCCTGCTGGAAGTAGCCATCAGAGGATGGGTACATGGTGGTCATGAAGGGATGGACATGGTCAGAAACAATGCTCAAGTAGGCCGTGGCATTTATACGATGCCCAATTGGCACTAAGGGGCCTAAAGTGTGCCAAGAAAACATCCCCACACCATTACACCACCACCACCAGCCTGTACAGTGGTAACAAGGCATGATGGATCCATGTTCTCATTCTGTTTACGCCAAATTCTGACTCGACCATCTGAATGTCTCAACAGAAATCGAGACTCATCAGACCAGGCAACATTTTTCCAGTCTTCAACTGTCCAATTTGGTGAGCTCGTGCAAATTGTAGCCTCTTTTTCCTATTTGTATTGGAGATGAGTGGTACCCAGTGGGGTCTTCTGCTGTTGTAGCCCATCCGCCTCAAGGTTGTGCGTGTTGTGGCTTCACTGATGCTTTGCTGCAGACCTCGGTTGTCACGAGTGGGTATTTCAGTCAAAGTTGCTCTTCTATCAGCTTGAATCAGTCGGCCCATTCTCCTCTGACCTCTAGCATCAACAAGGCATTTTCACCCACAGGACTGTCGCATACTGGATGTTTTTCCCTTTTCACACCATTCTTTGTAAACCCTAGAAATGGTTGTGTGTGAAAATCCCAGTAACTGAGCAGATTGTGAAATACTCAGACCGGCCCGTCTGGCACCAACAACCATGCCACGCTCAAACTTGCTTAAATCACCTTTCTTTCCCATCCTGACATTCAGTTTGGAGTTCAGCAGATTGTCTTGACCAGGACCACACCCCTAAATGCATTGAAGCGACTGCCATGTGATTGGTTAATTGCATTGATGAGAAATTGAACAGGTGTTCCTAATAATCCTTTAGGTGAGTGTAGATTTACTGTATGACTTAAAATTATGACAAAATGAATACAGAATGAAATTCCATTTGATGCCACTAGTGTGTTTGAAATTGCCCCCTATAGCCTCACTATTCCTGACATTAGTCCACCAATATAGTCCACTTGAAGGAGTGAATGAAAAGGAGCGAGTGAATTCGGACACTTAGTGCGCCCAAAGGAACTTAGCAAACTGGCAGTTCCAGTAGTAATGAAAAATCTTGAACTCTGTCATGGAAACTAGCATGTATAAACCTTGATTAAACAAGAATTTAAACCTGTATGAATCTGTGTTTGTGAAAAACATTGCCTACCCTAACTTTACTTCATAATTATTGTCCAGTTTTTCTCATGTGTCAATAAAATCACTTTCTATTGTGTTCTTAATATTTATTTTCATTGCAAAGAAACAGCACGGCATTTATTGCCAATATCCCTTTAACAAAAGGCAGTTCCTAATGACATCATCTTCCAGGAAGCGAGATCATTTTGGAGGGAAACCAACAACAGTAAGTATTTGTCATGTGACTGGTGTTTCTGATGTTATCTCTTCGACTTATCCTGTCAATCTCTGTACTGTGATCTTTCAGTATACATGGTGAATGTCCAGATTCTGTAGTTTTAAAGCAAAAATGATTCACTGTTAGTATTGTCTTCTCCAATAATATCAAAACTCTTTATTTCCATCCTTTTTTTATTGTCTTAAGTAAACCAAGATAGATAGATAGAAAGATAGATAGATTATATATATATATATATATATATATATATATATATATATATATATATATATATATATAATTTAGGTGCCTGAACTTGATTAGAGCTGAAATAAATGAAATTACGACACACACAAAGACAAATACATGTGCATGTGTGTCTGTGTGTGTGTGTGTGTATATATATATATACACACACACACACACACACACACACACAGAATTTTAAAGGTACTACATATCAAAAATGACCCCATATCATCCCAATTCCTGAAAGTTTTGTCAATATTATGCTGCTGATGGTTCATTGTAGCCTCATTTTTCTTCACATCATTTTGTAGAGAATGATTCTCTTCCATTCTACTTGTTCTCATTGGTGGAGTTTTTTTTTTTTTTTCTTTTGGCCCTCTGAAGGAGGGAAGGTGCCTCCTTGTGCTGTGGTCTGAGCATCCTGGGTGTGGAATGGTACATCTTCGTCATCATCACGCTGCAGAAATTGAGCTGCCGTTCTCACAGCAAGGCTGGGTCGCTGGCGTTCCTGGGAATGCCGGTGCAATGTGGGTTCCTGAGCTTTGCACCACTGTACCCGCTGACCTGATCCTGTCATCCTGACATTGTTCCGGGTTCTGCTGCTGCGTTGTCATAGAAACGGTATGTTACAAAACAATGACATGTGAGGAAATGATGATAGTGATACAGGCATGGGAAATTTACAGCTGGGTGGTCTGATTGGCTGACATGGAGTGATGTCATTAGCATTTTAGAGAGATGACACTAGCTTAACAACAGCAGGCTCTTTAAGATAAACAGTGGTAGAAATAATTAAAAGCTGAACAGATGGTTCTGCAAAACAATTTGAATTTAAAGTGAATTGTATTGTATGTAGGTCTTGTATAAGTGATTTACATGACCACAGTGAACTTTATATGGCAGATAAATGTTTTGTGTTATTATGATTTGTATTATTTTTCACATCTAAATACTGTTCTAAACAGATTGTGCTTTAGGAACTTTTAAGCTATTTCTTTTGTAATTTTAATTCTGTAATATTGTAATGTATGCATAACTTCTTTTTTCATTTTCTTAAATAAACCTGGTGCAAAACTTGTCATCTCAAGGTCTGATTTCAGATCCTGTTTTTTAGCATGTTGCTATGCAGTTTCTAGAGCGTTTTGTCTCTTTTCTATGCTGTTTTAAGTGGTTACTGGCCCAAGACTGTATAATCTGGTCTCAAGATATGACTTGGTCTCTCCTTCAGTGTTGCTATGCAGTTGCTAGATTGTTTTGGCTGGTTACTAGGGCGTTGCTTGGTGGTTTCTATGCTGTTTTAAGTGGTTACTGGCCCAAGGCTGTATAATCCGGTCTCCAGATGACTTGGTCTCTCCTTCAGTGTTGCTATGCAGTTGCTAGATTGTTTTGGCTGGTTACTAGGGCGTTGCTTGGTGTTTTCTATGCTGTTTTAAGTGGTTACTGGCCCAAGACAGTATAATCTGGTCTCCAGATACGACTTGGTCTCTCCTTCAGTGTTGCTATGTAGTTGCTAGATTGTTTTGGCTGGTTACTAGGGCGTTGCTTGGTGGTTTCTATGCTGTTTTAAGTGGTTACTGGCCCAAGACAGTATAATCTGGTCTCCAGATACGACTTGGTCTCTCCTTCAGTGTTGCTATGTAGTTGCTAGATTGTTTTGGCTGGTTACTAGGGCGTTGCTTGGTGGTTTCTATGCTGTTTTAAGTGGTTACTGGCCCAAGACAGTATAATCTGGTCTCCAGATACGACTTGGTCTCTCCTTCAGTGTTGCTATGTAGTTGCTAGATTGTTTTGGCTGGTTACTAGGGCGTTGCTTGGTGTTTTCTATGCTGTTTTAAGTGGTTACTGCCCCAAGACTGTATAATCCGGTCTCCAGATATGACTTGGTCTCTCCTTCAGTGTTGCTATGCAGTTGCGAGATTGTTTTGGCTGGTTACTAGGGCGTTGCTTGGTGTTTTCTATGCTGTTTTAAGTGGTTACTGCCCCAAGACTGTATAATCCGGTCTCCAGATATGACTTGGTCTCTCCTTCAGTGTTGCTATGCAGTTGCGAGATTGTTTTGGCTGGTTACTAGGGCGTTGCTTGGTGGTTTCTATGCTGTTTTAAGTGGTTACTGCCCCAAGACTGTATAATCCGGTCTCCAGATATGACTTGGTCTCTCCTTCAGTGTTGCTATGCAGTTGCGAGATTGTTTTGGCTAGTTACTAGGGTGTTGCTTGGTGGTTGCTATGCTGTTTTGGCTGGTTGCTAGGGGGTTTTAACCAGAAGAAGAAAAAAATCAAATCAGATTGCTTAGAAAAGTACTATCACAGCTCTTGCACATGTTTTGAGGTAGAAAATGTAAAAGTCTAATTTGCTTATTTATGTTTTACCACGTTTCTAGAGGAGATCGGCGTAACGCCAAACTACATGATCGCCTCTAACATCTGAACTTGGACTGAACCTACATCCTCGTTAACTTGTGTACAAACACCAGCACCTGCTCGTGCATTTTTGTAATGTGGCACATTAGCAGTGAACGAAGAAAGACCGACATGACGACACAGCTGAAATTGCTGTGTTGCAAATTGCTCGTTGAAACCGCAACACCGTCCAACACTCGCAGAGCCAGAGGAAGTAAAAACAATGTTTAAAAAAGGTTTTGACGTTGCAAGCTAAGCAGAGAGAGACGGTGGTATGAGGGTGCCAGAGTGTGAATATTTAGGTTGGCAGCCACTAGTCCACAACATGACCATGCCAAGACAACCTCAGATAAAAACATACAGACCTGCACTTTTAATGCCTATATTATGAACCTCCGAGTTCAGGGCAAATCAGATCAGCTAATTTGTCATTTGTTATGCAGTGCATGAAGTCTATTTTATGTGGTTTACAGTGAGAACGGATGCAATTCAATTCAAACATAAATTGGTGTATGGTTTGAAAGAACGTGTGATGATCACTGAGATTAAAAGGATAGTTGACCCAGAAATGAAACTTTTGTCGTCATTTACTCACCTTCATGCTTTTCCAAATCCGTATGACTTTCTGGAAGACATAACCTATTATTTTGTGTTTCACAAAAGAAATAAAATAATTAATGAAAGTATGGTTTTCATTCAAATATCTCAAACTGAGATTTGTTCTTTCGCAAAATACCACAGTTACTACAGTTAACCTGATAAAACTGTAATTAAAATGGGATATCATTTCAAGAAGAGTAAGACACTCGCAGAGTCCTTCTTTCATTTTCACTTCTTTGATGACAGCTGTTACCATAGTTTTAATGCATTAAAATTAACTGTACTACCTGTGGTATTCTGACGGAAACTGCGGTTATCATGGTGCATTTTTGGAAGGAGTTCTACTGTGCTATAAAAAGCGGCATGCCTGTAATCTATATGGCCACACTGGATATTTGTGGACATGAATGTGTCTGCATTTGTACTCCCTCTGCTAACGGTCATCTTCATCATGCTTCAACCGGCAGCAATGAGAACCTGCACATTTCGAGCCAGTTCATAGTCAGGCACAAAACATGAAGGGATATGTATCTTGTTAATTAAGATAATTATTAACTTAATTAAAATCTGAAAATATTTTAAACTATATAGTGCTTACAAAGAGTTTATTTGACTAAATGTATGGTTTAGATGACGCCAACATTTACTACTGTCAAAACTGTCTGATTTATTACTGTTGTTTACAGTAAAATTGTATTATTTATTTTATAATTATTTGGACTTTTTAATATTTTGCTGTGGTTTGTCGAGTAATTGAGAAAAATTATCTGGCCTTCCTTTATTTTGCTGTAAATATGTATGAATGTATGTATGTATGTTATTTATTTCTTTACTTATTTATTTATAGTCTGATTTTTACTATAAGGCCAGATCATTTGTGGTCTTCTCAACAAATTACTGTTAAAGAGTAAATAACCATAAAGTAATTGTAGAGCTATTATTTATTTATTTATAGTTTGATTTTACTATAAGGCCAGATTATTTGTTGTTTTCTCACCAAACTATAGTAAAAAAAAAAAAAGTAAACCATAAAATAAATGTAGAGCTGCCATTTATTTATTTATTACTGTAAGGCCAAATTATTTGTTGTTTTCTCTGCAAATTACTCCAAAAAAATAAACCATAAAATAATTGTACAGCCGCTATTGATTGATTGATTGACTGATTGATTGGTTGATTGATTGATTGATTGGTTGGTTGGTTGATTGATTTGATTGATTGGTTGATTGGTTGGTTGATTGTTTGGTTGTTTGAGTGATTTGATTGATTGGTTGATTAGTTGATTGGTTGGTTGATTGGTTGATTGATTGATTGGTTGGTTGGTTGGTTGATTGATTGATTGATTGATTGGTTGGTTGGTTGATTGATTTGATTGATTGGTTGGTTGATAGTTTGATTGATTGATTGATTTATTGGTTGATTGATTGATTGGTTGGTTGGTTGGTTGGTTGGTTGGTTGGTTGGTTGGTTGGTTGGTTGGTTGATTGGTTGGTTGGTTGGCTGCCATTTATTTTTTTATTACTATAAGGCCAGATAATTAGTTGTTCTCTCACCAAATTTCTGTAAAAGAGTAAATAACCATAATTGTAGAGCTATTACAGTAAATTGCAGTAAGTTTCAACATCAAGTGTCCAGTAACTTGTTGTAAATTCAGTGTCATTTTTTACAGTGCATGTGTAGCCCTTTCATACCAGTGTACAGTGTCTCTCCATCAGGAAGACTGCGCTCAGATCTCATTGAGCCACAGCCTCGTTACTCAAGACCAGCAAAGCTGTGTAAACATCACAAAAATGAAAAGTTGCAGGACGCCCATTTGGAACGTATTAGCTTTACTCCATAACCTATGTTTAAATTATTACAGCCAAACCCAGAAGTTTGGCACTGGCAAGCTGCTCCGACCAAGGCCAGTTAACCTCTGGGGTTACAGACGAAATCATCAAGTTTAGAGATATGTTCAGCTCCTTGTGGAAAATGTAAATTTGCAGTTCGCTTGGCCATGCAGAGAGGAATTTCAAATGGCTCAATGAGACAGCTATACAACTGTAGGGGGAAAGCAGGTCAAAACAGCATCATAATTCAGCAGGAGTAATTACGCCATCCGACCGATCCTACATTCAGAGAGCATTGTGTCATCTTTAGTACTGCTCTTCTTCTACAGTCGATGAAAGATTTTATTAATCTATTTAGCAAGAATAATGCAGGTGCAATGCTAACTTGAAATATATATTACAATTATGCACACCTGAGAATACAGACATCACATACAGACAAAATACAAAGTTCAACAGAAATTCATGTCGCCTACTTGGTTTTCAGCCAGTAATTCCTCCTATCCACTGAAAGTCACTCGAGTTTTAGAGATTATCAAATAGTGATTTTTCACTGCAATTTCTATATATATATATATATATATATATATATATATATATATATATATTTTTTTTTTTTTTTTTTTTTTTTTCCCCACAATGTAAGGCTGAACACCGTTACTGACAATCCTCATTTTGGCTGCGTGAGATTCTCCAGCTTTGTTGTTGTGGAGCGACCGAAGCGTGAGCTGCTAAAGCTCCGCCCTCTTCTGGAAAGGGCACAGGAGCAGCAGCTCATTTGCATTTAAAGGGGCACACACGAAAATGCTGTGTTTTTGCAAAAACCCAAAGTGGAGCAAATTTGACAAGTTACAATAAATGATCTGTGGGGTATTTTGAGCTGAAACTTCGCAGACACATTCTAGAGACACCCGATACTTATATTACATCTTGTGAAAGGGGTATTATTGTTCGCTCTTTAATGTAGTAGTAGTAGTAGTAGACATTGAAGGCCTGATCATCTTCTATTGAGAAAAATTTGAGCTGATTGCATTCATTTTAGTGGTAAACTCTAGTTCAGACCCATCAAAGTTGCTCCATTTTTCTTGATCCAGACTGCAGTTTTTCTCCAAGACTCAGTGTAAGCACACATCTCGTTACAGGCAGAGAAGTCGGGGTCTTCAAATTAGCACTTCTCTATTATACGTCTTTATTTTCTCAGACTCTGTAAAAATCTCTGTAATGGAGCATGGCAATCTTGGATAAGAACCTCCTGCTGTTCTCCATCTAATTACCTTCGACTACCTCTCTGAGCTTTCTCTGTTTAGATTTAATTTGATGTTGGTTTTAATCCCGAAGTGTCAATCTTCATTCCTGCCTGAGCAACCCTGGACAGAGTCCCAAATTAAACAGCCAGCATGCTCGTTTAAACGGCCAATTATGAGCGCACACAAAAAGCTTTTTTGTAACTGCAATCATCTTGCTAAAAAGGTCAAGGGCGAACTGAGATCTCCGCATGGATTTACAATTATTGCGTTTTATAATTTCTTAATTTCAGGGCATGTAAAACTGCATGTTTGAGTAACGATAACATCGCTGTAAACCGGGACTTGTTTCACTCTTGACAAAAGCGTACACGTCCAGAATCATTAACTGCAGTTCGCCATACGAATCCAACAAAAACGGCAAAAGCCACGCCAGATAAACACATTTTTAATTAAATTGCATAGCTCTAGTGTTTTTCCCAACAGCGTAGAGTCTTAGCTTATTAGCTCCCATTAGACGAAGCCTCAGTTTTCCTGAGTTTATTTTGTAATTTCATCATTTCTTTTGATAGGTTGTTAGGCTCTGTTCCAAACATCGCAGGACAACATTAAACCCAAATGAAGCTCCAGTCCAGGATCTATTTAAGTCATCGGCGAGGTTAGATGATTTTATTTCATAGCTCCAGTTCTGAAATCTATAGCGAGTTGGAGGACGTTCATGTCATTAGATAAAATGACTTAGGGGCAATCAATTATGTAGACCGTTCACACCGGTAACACCAACAACAATTCATGATGCATGACTGCAGCAATGCATCACTGTAGGAAAACACAAGATGGTAGCACTCCACGTTGTAGCATCTTCCTGCGATTTGATTAATGGGCCATTAGCTTGGCCATAAGATTCCTGTAACTCAGAAGATAAGCTGTTTTATGTCTCTGTGCAAAAGAAATGTACAATTAAACTTTTTGACAGGAATAAATTAAGGTTGCGTAGGACCTGAATAGTGAAGTTTTATTACTGTATCGGATAAGTTAGCTCAAATGGCTTGGCTCTCGCTCAAGGATGCATAAATTGTCTGCTGCTTGAGCAGGAAAAAAACAGCTTCCAGATTTATGCAACTGCATGGTGAGGTTTACAGGTTCGTTATATTTTGAGTTATTGCATGCTTTGCACCAATTGTTTTCTGAGGAGACGGATACTGATGTCTTCAGTGCAAGGTTTTCAGTTTAGTTAGTGTTCATCTTTGTTTCTCTGAAGTCCGGTTGACTTGATGGTAGTTGGTGTTGTGCATCATGTGTGGCTTGTTTTATTCAGCTGCAGGATGGTCAAACGAATGGGTTCTGCGATAAAGATTTAGTTTATCAACTGCACACTGCAATATTTGAAGAAGGCACGCAACGACTTTGCATTTAGAGTACTCTGGTTTGGAACTTAATATATTGAACAGCAGCGGTTGTCTGCCAGCTCCCATGATTTCATCACCTGTTTCTCATTCTGCTTGTTTGGGTTTTCCTTGAGCTTTGGAAAGATCTTGCGGAGAGGGACTTTCACAGAGGCGCATCTTGGTGGTCTTGCTTGACTGTGACAGAGACTCTCAAGTGTAACTTATGCAATGGGTTGAAACACGAACAGTCCAAACCATCAGCATGTCTTTGAATTTTCTCAGAGCTGAAATTTCATCTGGTTTAGTTTGAGCCGGTTGCTAGGTTTGCCATAGATTGTGAGATTCACGGCATCATTTTGTGATGTTTTGAGGCTAAATCCAATGAAAAGGATCAGTTCACGTCAGAATTAAAATTTCGTGATAATTTACTCACCCTCATGCCTTTTTTTCATCAGTCGAAAAGAAAATATGGTTTTGGAGGAAAACATTCCAGGATTTTTCTCCATATAGTGGACTTCACTGTGGTTCAAAGGGTTGAAGGTCCGAATTGCAGTTTCAAAGTGCTCTACATGATCCCAGACGAGTCTTATCTAGCAAAACGTTCTGTCATTTTCTAAAAATATTAAAAGAATTATATACTTTTAAACCGCATTTTTAGAAAATGACCGACAGTTTCACTAGATAAGACCCTTATTCCTCATCTGGGATTGTGTAGAGCACTTTGAAACTGCAATTCGGACCCACTGAACCCAAGTGAAGTCCACTATATGGAGAAAAATCCTGGAATGTTTTCCTCAAAAACCTTAATTTCTTTTCAACTGAAGAACGAAAGATGGGGGTGAGTAAATTATCAGGAAATTTTAATTCTGAAGTGAACTAGCCCTTTAGTTCCATTGTTATTATTTTTGGATTTTTTACATTTTAAAACTGTATTTACATAAGATATATAATGAAATTGATAAACACAAAGACTTTTTGAGGGGGGTCCCAATCTACATATGTCCAATTCTTTTATGCTTTTAAACTTTTGTTAATTTCTTATGTTTTTACATTAATTTCCCCTCAAATGTGACTGTAATTGAAAGTATATATAAGTCCCATACTATTCATGACTAATAATACTTATTTATTATTGATGGGTTTTTTTTTCATGTGTATCATGTGACTTGATGATGTCATTACCTTGGCCAAGATAATCAAGATAATGCAGGCTAGACTTTATCCGGACTCAACTAATAACTAATAAAGATCTATAAAGATAACTGTGGCTGGAAAAAAAAAATCGTGATTCCAACTACGTACATAATTTCTCGGCCTCTGCTATTCTTTTATATTTATATTTTTATCTTTATGGTTATCATTATAGTTATCTTCCTTGGTGTGAACTGGCCGTAAGACCTTCTTTTAAGTCGAATGTATTCCAGCATTCATTAGTTTCAATTTTAAATGCATTTTCTAAAAGCTGCCCTAACTTGCAGCCCCTACAAACTCCATTTGTGTTGATATTTGTGAAAGTCTCCATATGTTTAATTTTGAAGAGGATAGAGCTGTGTGACAAACTAAAGCTGGCTTGATGGATGGGTCAAATGGAGGCTCTGGCCAGGACAAACACATTGTGAATAGGTCCTCATTCATTTGGGGCCCGTGTGGTCAAGTTTTGAGCTGCGTTTCAACAACACCGCTATTGTGCCTTCTGCTTCAATAAATAGAGGTGCTTATTCAAGGCTGCTATTGATTCGTCATTTTTCATATGTCCAGATGTCACACGACGTATAGAGCCGGCGAGTTTAGCTCAAGCACCTGGAGAGAACATTATGCGAGCAATTTTTACTTTCACTGAAGCTTTTTATTTAACGCACACTGTGTTTTGTATGGTAAAAAGTTTGCCCGTTTCAGATTTATGCCTTATTTCGAGAGAAGACACACGAGCAGGATGTATTTTTCGGCAATCACTGCCAACATAAATCTGATGTTTTATAGGCGATTTAGTTTTGTTTAGCTGAGCGTCACTCTTTAAATGTGATTGACCTTGATATACCTCCATAATATTAGCTGTGGTAACATAAGCTTCTTCACTTCATTTCCTCTGTTTATGGTCAATGTCGTTTCAAATCTGGGTGGAGGACGACGAGATGGCCCAGTGAAGGATTGAGTGTATCATTTAAATGAATCATGCTCTATGTTTTCAAGTCACATCCAAGCATCATTCATCTGTGAGCTCTGAGCTGTAATGAGAAATAGTATAACTCACTCACCGGCCCTCAGACCATCTGGCCGTAAGCGAGCGAGTGCGTGCTCTGAAACTCACAGTCGCAGCTTCTGGAGAGTATCGTCTTACTCTCCAACAGGTGGATTGTTAGTGCCTTGTGCAGACAGCCAGAAAAGAGGTTTAGGACGTTACAAATGAGAGTCTGAGAACAGTGGGTTGCAGGACCTCGTTTCTGACCCACCAGGTAAAATGAGAAATCTTGCAAAGGCAAATATTTTGTCTCTCTCTCTCTCTCTCTCTCTCTCTCTCTCTCTCTCTCTCTCTTTTTTTTTAATGATTTATTAGTATTTTTCCCTTCAGGCAATGATGTTTAAATGTTTGGGGTAGGAAGATTGTTTTAATGTATTTGGAAGAAGGCTCACCAAGGCTGCAGAGCAGTAAAATTGTGACATATTATTATTATTATTATTATTATTATTATTATTATTCTGTGTAAATGTAGGTAATGTAAATGTAATTTATTCCTGTGATCAAAGCTGAATTTGTCAGGCTCCAGTAAAAATCATTCTAATGTGATGATTTGCTGAAATAATGCTTTATTATTATCAATGTTGAAAATATTTTTGTGTAAACGCCGATGACTTTTTTAGCCTTTCTTTATAAATAGAAAGTTAAAATGAACAGCATTTACTTGAAAATTAATTTTAAAAACATATTGCAAATATCTTTACTGATACTTTTGATTAACTTGCTGAATAAAAGTATTAAATTTTTTATTTTTATTTTTTTTTTTTTCAGAGCAGCATTCACTTTCATCACTATGTATTTAAACACAATATGAAATCCCTATTTAAAGGGATAGTTCACCCCAAAATTTTCATCTTTCCATTTTTTTTTATAAAAATATCTGAGAGATTTCTGTTCCTCCATTGACAGCTACACAACTGACACTTTGATGCTTCAAAAAGTTTATAAAGAGATCGTAAAACTAATCCATATGAATTGAGCGGTTTAGTCCAAATTTTCTGAAGAGACTCGATCACTTTACATGATGAACAGATTTAATTTGGGCTTTTATTCACATATAAACTTTGATCAGTAAATTTAAATAGAACCTGCTTGACAAATGAGAACAATCCTCATTGGTTCTTGCTGAAGCTCAAAAGTGATGAGTAACACGAGAATGAACCTCATTGGTTCTTGCTGAAGCTCAAAAGTGATGCCTAACACGAGAATGAACCTCATTGGTTCTTGCTGAAGCTCAAAAGTGATGAGTAACACGAGAATGAACCTCATTGGTTCTTGCTGAAGCTCAAAAGTGATGAGTAACACGAGAATGAACCTAATTGGTTCTTGCTGAAGCTCAAAAGTGATGAGTAACACGAGAATGAACCTCATTGGTTCTTGCTGAAGCTCAAAAGTGATGAGTAACACGAGAATGAACCTAATTGGTTCTTGCTGAAGCTCAAAAGTGATGAGTAACACGAGAATGAACCTCATTGGTTCTTGCTGAAGCTCAAAAGTGATGCGTAACACGAGAATGAACCTCATTGGTTCTTGCTGAAGCTCAAAAGTGATGAGTAACACGAGAATGAACCTCATTGGTTCTTGCTGAAGCTCAAAAGTGATGAGTAACACGAGAATGAACCTAATTGGTTCTTGCTGAAGCTCAAAAGTGATGAGTAACACGAGAATGAACCTCATTGGTTCTTGCTGAAGCTCAAAAGTGATGCGTAACACGAGAATGAACCTCATTGGTTCTTGCTGAAGCTCAAAAGTGATGCGTAACACGAGAATGAACCTCATTGGTTCTTGCTGAAGCTCAAAAGTGATGCGTAACACGAGAATGAACCTCATTGGTTCTTGCTGAAGCTCAAAAGTGATGCGTAACACGAGAATGAACCTCATTGGTTCTTGCTGAAGCTCAAAAGTGATGCGTAACACGAGAATGAACCTCATTGGTTCTTGCTGAAGCTCAAAAGTGATGAGTAACACGAGAATGAACCTAATTGGTTCTTGCTGAAGCTCAAAAGTGATGCGTAACACGAGAATGAACCTCATTGGTTCTTGCTGAAGCTCAAAAGTGATGCGTAACACGAGAATGAACCTAATTGGTTCTTGCTGAAGCTCAAAAGTGATGCGTAACACGAGAATGAACCTCATTGGTTCTTGTTGAAGCTCAAAAGTGATGCGTAACACGAGAATGAACCTAATTGGTTCTTGCTGAAGCTCAAAAGTGATGAGTAACACGAGAATGAACCTCATTGGTTCTTGTTGAAGCTCAAAAGTGATGAGTAACACGAGAATGAACCTAATTGGTTCTTGCTGAAGCTCAAAAGTGATGCGTAACACGAGAATGAACCTCATTGGTTCTTGCTGAAGCTCAAAAGTGATGCGTAACACGAGAATGAACCTCATTGGTTCTTGCTGAAGCTCAAAAGTGATGCGTAACACGAGAATGAACCTAATTGGTTCTTGCTGAAGCTCAAAAGTGATGCGTAACACGAGAATGAACCTCATTGGTTCTTGTTGAAGCTCAAAAGTGATGCGTAACACGAGAATGAACCTAATTGGTTCTTGCTGAAGCTCAAAAGTGATGAGTAACACGAGAATGAACCTCATTGGTTCTTGTTGAAGCTCAAAAGTGATGAGTAACACGAGAATGAACCTAATTGGTTCTTGCTGAAGCTCAAAAGTGATGCGTAACACGAGAATGAACCTCATTGGTTCTTGCTGAAGCTCAAAAGTGATGCGTAACACGAGAATGAACCTAATTGGTTCTTGCTGAAGCTCAAAAGTGATGCGTAACACGAGAATGAACCTCATTGGTTCTTGTTGAAGCTCAAAAGTGATGCGTAACACGAGAATGAACCTAATTGGTTCTTGCTGAAGCTCAAAAGTGATGAGTAACACGAGAATGAACCTCATTGGTTCTTGCTGAAGCTCAAAAGTGATGCGTAACACGAGAATGAACCTCATTGGTTCTTGTTGAAGCTCAAAAGTGATGAGTAACACGAGAATGAACCTAATTGGTTCTTGCTGAAGCTCAAAAGTGATGCGTAACACGAGAATGAACCTAATTGGTTCTTGTTGAAGCTCAAAAGTGATGCGTAACACGAGAATGAACCTAATTGGTTCTTGTTGAAGCTCAAAAGTGATGCGTAACACGAGAATGAACCTAATTGGTTCTTGCTGAAGCTCAAAAGTGATGCGTAACACGAGAATGAACCTAATTGGTTCTTGTTGAAGCTCAAAAGTGATGCGTAACACGAGAATGAACCTAATTGGTTCTCGCACGTGCACATGGTTGAGCTTCTGTTTACCACAACTGAGTTGATGAAGGTTTACATGCAAAATAAAGCCTAAATTCAATCTGTTCCTCATGTAAAGCGATCGAGTCACTTCAGAACTAATTCGGACAAAACCACTCAATTCACATGGATTAGTTTTACGATCTCTTTATGAGCTTTTTGAAGCGTCAAAGTGTCAGTTGTGTAGCTGTCAATGGAGGAACAGAAAACTCATCAAAAATATCATCATTTGTGTTCAGAAGATGAACGACAGTCTTACAAGTTTGGATCGATATTAGGGTGAGAAATGAATGACAGAATTTTCATTTTTGGGTGAACTATCCCTTTAATTACTTTTAATGGTCTTATCGTGCACAATAAATCAGTGAATGTTACCGTATTCTATGTTCAGTTTGGAGCTGCTAGTCATCCTTTTTTGTCTATTTATTTTAACCAACTTTTCTCTATTTTCTTATGTTAACAGTGAGGTCAAAGTTACCATTGCTTGTCCTATTTGAGTTAATGATATATGTTGGATTCATCAGATATTTTTTCATCCTCCTCCAGACCCAGAATCCCACCCAGAGCCCAAGACGGTTCTGCACTTCACAGTTTAGCAGCTCTTCCATCACTCGGAGCCGTCATTACGCTCACACAACCGCCCAGAGTTTATAAAACTGCGGCGTTGTGCGCTCCAGTTTGTTTTATTGATCATTGAGCGGAGGCGTTGATTAAGTGAAGTGAGAGTGTGTTTCTGTCACCTCATAACTTCACTCATTTAGTCAAAACAGGCTACCGTCTTCAGACTCACAGACAAGGTCCTCCCCGACTCCTAAATGTAGCGTAATCCTCTGGATCCGGCCCATACGCACACCTCCAGTGTGTTACATCCTTCTATTTCCAAAGATTAGATGGGCTGAAGACCTGAAAAGACCTTAATGAAGTTCATCTACAGGGCATTCTGTCCTCTCGTCCACTTCTTGATTATTCTCTCTCTCCCTCCCTCTCATTCTCTGGTTACTGACATCAGGGCTGCGCATTCCACGCTTGTCTTAATAAAGTCAAATCGCAATAAACCTGAACCAATTACACGCGCAGCCAGATGGGCCGACCTCGGCGCGGAGGGGATCCACCTGGAGGGTGATGGCATCCGGTTCTTTGGGGTCACAATGAAAAGCATCATTTTTATGAGAGATGTTTTAACGTCAATTCTGGCGAATGAAACTTATTTAAGTTTGAATTTACTTTATATACTTGTAAAAAGATTTTCACCAGATTTTTTTGATATATGGCATAAAATCTGATTCACTTTGCATCCACAAACTGCCCTTAGATGGAAGAATAGAGTTTGACTGACACATGTGAAGCAACCAATCACACTTCATTTTGTTTTTTGTGTGGCATTTACGAAAGAGTTGGACTATTGTCGGAATGCAATAATAGATTGGTGTGGAAAAACTCATTTCCGTGTGTATATATATATATATATATGACAGAAATCGTGTGTATACTTTGTCATCAAAACTGATCCAAAGGTAAAAAGTACAGGTTTCAACAGGTTCTCACATTTTTTAACTGTTACAACTTGTATTCCGAACATTCAAAAGTAACATTCCCATGTTAGTAAAACTCTAAAATGGAAGAGTTTTTAAAACATTCAAAATACTGAACATTCCAAAATAACATTTTCAGAACATGTTAGCGAAATGTTTTAGATCCCATTTTGGTAGCTGGGATGACTTTTTATGCCACTTTTATGTTCTTTTTAGAGCTTGGGATTTCATAATATGGACAAAAACCTCAAAAGCATTCTTCAAAATATTCATTTTTGGATTGGATAACTAAATTATCTTCTAGTTCTTTAGACAAACATCTACCTTATACACCCCACAGAACCTAAAATGCTAATAAAGATCCATTATTTCCTCTCCACTCAGAACCTTTACATCCTTTGAACCTTTCCATTGCACAAAATGGTTCTTTATAGTGGAAAAGGGGATTTTAGATGATTAAATTCTCTTTTCAGAACTGTTCTAAATGGCTCTTCTATGTCATCGCTGCAAAAAAAAAAAAAAAAAAAAAAAACCCTTTTGGAACCTTTATTTTTAAGATTATAGAAAGAACTCCCAATCCAACCCCATCCAGCCTTCTACTCCTGTGATGAGTCAAACCTGCCTTCACAGCTTCACCTGACAGCCACAGCGTCCTGCCCTCTCTCACCGCTCCATAAACATCACGTCAGGACTCATTCACCGAACCCCCTCCTCTTCTCTATTAGCAGCTAATAATATTGAGTTACCACTCAGCACGCTGCCAAGTGGTCTCTGCTGGGGCTCAGTGGCTGTTTGTACTTGGCACGGGCGGCCGAGAAGAGGGATCCTTAACGTTTTAAGGGTACAATAACAAACATCTCCGACCCTCCGCTCTACGCTAACCTGCTTGCTTTTACACCTTTGGGAATGGCATTATTTTCATGGATAAATATGTGCTATATATGCTATATGCTCCGCATTGTATGTAGAAAGCAAATGAGAGAGAGAGGACCTCATTGAAAGATTTCATCAGTGTTTTAACATACAAGGAGGCTTTATGCATCAATCACCGGTTTAAAGCACGTAGCCTGAATGTCGATGCGTTAGTTTGATTAAAAACTATATTTTCTGTTCGTCTGGGTCGAGGATTTGTTGCCACGTCTGTTAAGTGGAAATATGCGCAAATTCTTTAAGCAATATTTAAATCCTGACAAGATATAATAAACATTATTAGACATGCCAAAATGAAGATTTAGCAGGGTCCTTTTTTCTCCCAAACCATTTAGAAATTAGCAAAAGAATTTTGACCAGACGTGACTTCATTGCTTTTTCTGAGGTGGCATGTTTTACATAGAAGGTTTTGGAGAGATTAATCTAACAAATATGTTTACATTTGGCTTGTGCTCCGTCCAGAAAAGGATATGACTGCAAGAAAAGATTATTTGATATGTGATTATTATCGTTCCTGAATATATGTATTTATTTCTGCATGCATGTCGGTTTCTGCTCTAATTTAACATGTCCCATGGAGATAATGATTCTTTTAAATTGTATTTATATATATTTATGTATTTTATTTGTATAACTTATTTGACTCGTATGTTTTTTCTCTCTCTCTCTCTCGTGTGACACAGATGTGTTGCGTGGATGACAATGTGAACATCACAAATCATATTCAGTCTGATATTTCCTGATGTTTTGATTTGGCCCACTTTCAAATGTGGGAATAAATCAGGTATAAAGGAGGAGGACAGCGAAAACAGTCATTGGTGAGATGGTGAGGTATTAGACCTCATTAATACATTTATATATATATATATATATATATATATATATATATATATATATATAAATATATATATATATATATATATATATTGTCTTGTACTGTAATAAAAAAAATTATATATAAAAATATTTTTTTTATTACAGTACAAGACAATTCAGATTCAGAGATTAAAATCTGAATTGGCTTGTACTGTAATAAAAATTATATATATATTAAAATATTTATTTAAAATACATATTATATTTAATATTTATTTTTATATATTATATTATATTTATTGTATATTTATTTATTTGTTTTTTTTATAAATTATTAATTTAATATATATAATATATTATTATTTTTATTATATATATATATATATATATATATATATATATATATATATGAGTGTGTGTGTGTGTGTAATTACTTATTTAAATATTTAATTTCATATTTAAAAATTTTAATAATTTAATTTTGTGTTATTTATTTATTTATGTATTTATTTTTGGCCACATTTAAAAGATCAAACAGCTTTTTTAAAAGAAAAAAAAGTTGTAAAATTGAAAATTTAAGGTGATCATAAAATCAGAATTGGCTTGTAGTTTGAATATACCCTTGGTCTTCAGTTGGGAGGAACTGTAGCAGTGGAGGAAAAAGACAAGAGCTAAAGACAAGAGTAGGAAAGAGAGAGAGAGAGAGAGAGAGAGAGAGAGAGAGAGAGAGAGAGGTGTTGGGACAAAGCAGTGTCCTACTCAATGTTTGAAAGTACTCCATCAAGTCGACCGGTTTAATTGCACAGGGGGCGGTTTGTAACTATTACTGTGAAAGGAATCCTTTAGCAGCAATAACACTAAATCAGCCCTTATTAAAACAGCTATATATCTGCCTGCCTAAATTGTTGCTGGACTCGTGGGTTATCACAATAACCGTAAATTTTGCCAGATTTCTGGCCATAAAAACTCATTAGGTATTTCCCAGCTAAGAGAGAAGGGGAGAGGGGAACCGCCTGTTGCCTGGGAGCTGGGGAGCAAAGCATTGTGGGGGCTGGCCACAGTTACCTTTGTCATGAATCACTGTGCGAATAGGCCACGGGCCAGGAAAGGCTGCTGATAGCGCTCACGCACACACAGAAACATGCAGCAGACACAATAAGACGCACTGCAGAACTCCATGGAAATGAAAATAATCCAGCAGCCGTCAACCCTGTTACAGCCCCTTTTCTGCCTCCCACAGAGTGTGAGTGTGTGTGTGCACAGTGCGCCTCGCCCCAACACACTCCTGCCTCTCCAGTGCTGAAAAGACACAGACAATGTAAGTCATATGGGTGTCTGGGGGGCCTGGTGCACGGGGTACAATTTGTCAAACGTCCAATCAACCCTTCCTAGTCCTGAAACCCGTGAGTGCGGTCTCGACACAGCGAGCTTAAGCAAGCACGAGTAAATCCACCCTTGTCGACATGTGTGATATTCGCGGTTTGTGCAATTCATGAAAATATGTACATCTTTCCCGCTGCAATAAATTCTCAGAAAAGCATGCTTGACGGCATGCGATCCTAAAAAAAAATGACATCCTCATGTTTCATGTTGAATGAGGGCTGTGATCATCCAAAAATCACCTGATAACAGACTGTCATGTTGTATTTAACAGCAAGATTAGAATTTAAAAGGTTGTCCCAAGGGAAATGAGATCTCTTTAATAACTATTTGTCCTAGACAGCAAAAGACCCCGATAGTTTCATATATGTCTCGTCTAGAGTTTCAGATCTCAGCAAAGTCTCAAATTGTGCTTGAATCAAGAAGGAGTGGAATCTTAATTCTGAGATTTTTTGAGCTGCTTTCAGGTGTAAATGACTTAAGGTTTGCTATTCATTTCAACCGAGGCTCATTGGAAAAAGCATGCCTGTAAAACTTTTGCAAAGCTCCAAAAACGTGCCTATTCTTACAATCCATTGCAGTTTACAGCTAATATGAACAGCGGCAGTAAAACACCACCAACTTTTATTAAGTTTTCAAACAAATTATGATTAAAGCGGCAGATTATCGATTATCAAAGGGGTCCTTGATTGTGATTTTGCTTTTTTTTTAACTTTAGTTAGTGTGTTATGAAACGAGGGTCAATTCAACGAAAAAAGATGAACATGACGACACATGCTAGTCGATGAGTTGATCAACTCCACAACACCTACATAAATTTATCCACTAACCGTTCAGAAACGTCATCAGTGTCAACTCCGGTTTGAACAATGTAAGGATGAACACATTCCTCATTTTGAGATTCTCCTGCTTTGTTGTTGTTGAGCAACCGAAGCGCGAGCTGTTAAAGCTCTGCCCTTTTCTGGAAAGGGGGCCGGGAGCAGCAGCTCATTTGCATTTAAAGGGACACATTTAAAGTTTGCATCACTTAACCAGCTTAACTTTGGCTTTTCTGACGTTGCCTGTGCAGCTCTTAGGTGCGAGTTATGGTAAAAGAGCTCAAAGTTTAAGCAAGTTAAAGTGCACGGTTTCTTTTTGTGACGTTTGTTTTTGTCATCACTATCAGTAAGTTTAGGGTAGAGTTTAGTGTGCGCAGCACGATATTTTCAAACATTTTAGTGCCACTGATCAGACATTTAGCGTCTAATTTTTCAACTGCCACTCAGGGTTACCAGGTTTACGTAACAAAACCATCCCAATTCCTATTCAAAACGCACCCGATCGCAGTATAAAAATTCAATAATCATGCAAGTCCGCTTCAACCCACGGACTTACAAAAGAAACCAGCGGCAACTGTGTAAAAAAAGCCCAATTCCATGGGAAAATCATGGACTATACGTGCATTTGGCACCACTCACTTTCACTTTGAAAGTGTTGTGAAACGTGCAAGAAGCAACCTAAAATGATTTTGCCACAGGCACTTTTTTTTCCATTGATCCTGGGTTGTCTATTTTCATACTGTATGTTAACATTCAACTCATTTGCATCTTTTTATTTCTCCCAAAGTATTTTTGGAGAAGCAACGTCAATATTTAAATAGACTGAGCCGTGAAACAGCAACCTTTGTGCAATAAAACTTTCCTCTGGGATCTCATGAAACGTGTGGCACAACTTCCACCGTGACCTTAATGAACTCTTTCTAAAAGTGATTTCAGCTTCATCATAAGACCTTTCATCAGTCCATAAATTTCCCTTGGAGATGCCTTCCATGAAAAACCACAGAGTATGTGATGCATCTCATCCGATGGCCAAAGATCACAGGCTAGTAAGATCTACTCAATTTCATTGGTCGTTTCAGCTGACCAATCAGTTTCTTTTCCAGATTACAAGAGTAGAGTGACTGGACGCCTCCACGGTCCGATGGCAGAGCATTATAGGGAGGTTCTGTTCACCTGAGCGCCGTGTCTTTCTCCCTGGGGCGATTGCGCTGCTCCAGAGGGAAACCACATCCTATCCATTAGGTTTAATGGTGTTCTGACTCCTGCTCCGGGCGGAAGATCGAGCCAAACCACAGACACATTAACCCCCCGCTTCCCCCAGCATTTATTTACTCCTGGGCTCATTGTTGTAAACAAAGCTTCACGTGCCATCGCCGATCTTTTAATGAGCGTGCCTTTAAAGTGTTTTCTTTTCCTTTTCCAACTCTTTAACGACTCAGCCATGTTTAATTTAAACATCAACTTTGACTCAGGAGTTAACTTGGGGAAAATGTCTGTATTTTCTGCTTAGCTGGTTTCCAAATTCAGACAGCAAAAGAAGTTATTGCAGGTGTATGTTGGTAGTTTGATTTCATAATGGAGTCCATTATTGTTGGTAATGCTCCATCAGCAATACTACATTTACTGATTTGACAAGTCAAGTTACGCTGTAATGAATTTTACACTCATAATAGACATGTGTTTTGCACTGCTTTTGTTCATGAGATAACAGGCAACATATCAGCAGCTGAATTGACATGTTTGTGTTTCTTTGACAGACATTTTGAGAGTTTTTTCATCTCCTGTTGCCCCCCACTGGTGAAGCACGGTACTGCATGAGCTTCTCAATCACACCACATGTTGAGAGAGAGCAGTGATGGCATTATATACACCATACAATCGTTTTTCTTCTTCTTTTAGGCTGATAGCTTTGATAATGTGCCTTTCAGACCGACAGGGGGTGAGTAGTTCATTTTTTACACATTGCATAAGATTGTGTTGATACAGTACATGGGTTTATTAGCATGGAACAGCAAACAAAAATACGGTCAGCAATGAAAATGAAATGTATCACCTCAACTCACTGCTTATGTCATGTGAAAATTGCAACCTGTTAATATGGGAGCAAGCAAAGGTCAACATGAAATGCCATTTAGAAGAGAATTAAGTGTGTGTGTGTGTGTGTGTGTGTGTGTGTGTGTGTGTGTGTGTGTGTGGGCGGGTATTCCCTACCTTATGGGGACCAAATGTCTTGTGGGGACATTTTTGTTTTTGGTTCCCATGAGGAAACAAGCTTATAAATCATACAGAATTATCTTTTTTGAAAATCTAAAATAGCAGAACATTTTCTGTGATGGGTAGGTTTAGGTGTGGGGGTAGTGTATGTACAGTTTGTACAGTATAAAAACCATTACACCTATGGAATGTCCCCATAAAACATGAAAACACAACGTGTGTGTGTGTGAAGTTGAAGTTTATCTGAATGAAGTTTATTTTTCTTATCACATCAGCCGATAATAATTCAAGCATAAGCTCATTTAATTTTGATCAGTTTATCAGAAAACAAGACTTAATATATTAAGTCATTTCATTTCTCAAGTATACGCTTCTTTTCATTCTGTTGCATTTTGAATTCTCTGCGTGAGTTCATTAAGAAAATTGATAATAAAGTGAAGGTTTTAGATTTGTTGCATGTTGCTTGCTTGCGGACTCTCTCTCTCTCTCTCTCTCTTCTCTTCTCATCCATTTTGGCAGCCCACCCTAAACCTCCATTAGGAAAAAAGTCCCAAATGCCAAATAAACAATCAGCACGGTTAGTTTAAAAGTGACACCTTTTATTGTTTGTGTGGGTGTGTTTCAACATGAAAAAGCTGTAAAATTGTTGTGCACACATTTGAGTTAATGTGCATGTGCGTGGATGAGTACTGCATGTGCGTGTTTGTGTGACTTTGCGGTCTGTGTTTTCCAGCACGCTCTCTAGGTATGTGCCCGCTAAACCCCATCCTCCGTGCCTCGCTAAATGCGGCATTAGCTGTAATTGCATGCAGAAATCCTTATCTTGTACTTGAGATGGGAGGCCTTGGCCGCCAGCCTCTCGCCACAAATACCAATTACAGCGTTCTCTATGTCAGGCCGTAGAGATCCTTTCTATGAGTGAACGGCACACACTTTTCCCCAGGAGAGGCCTGCCAGGAAGCCGTGTAAAAGGCTGCAGTTGATAATGTCTGTTTTGCTTTCAGTTGCCTGTGCTTCACAGCACAGATTGAGTCACCTCATCGGGCCACTAATAAACTTAGCTTTTTTACCATTTACTCTACAAACAACCTTGCTTTTATATACGGTTCAATCGTGTTTGGAGCATCAAAGAATGTTTGATATGTTAGGGAGCCCCTGAAGGGACAAAAAAATGTGAAAAATATTTGTCAGCGCTCTTGCAAATGTTTTGCGTTCCCCTGCGCTGTGAAAAATCATTCATGATTTGTTATCACAAACATTTATCTTTTGTCAAATGTAGATGATATTTTGAGTTTCTGTCGATTAAACCAATCACCTTCATCATATCAGTGGTTCGGTTCGCGTATCAAAATCACGCAAACTGTTGAAATTGCGAAAGACTTATGATGTAACGAAGCCTCGTTTACTGAAATCACGTGACTTTGACATGCTCTGAATCACTGATTCGAAACAAAAGATTCGTAAAGCTTCATGAAGCAGTGTTTTGAAATCGGCCATCACTAGATATTGTTGAAAAGTCGTTATTTAGGTTTTTTTGGCGCACAAAAAGTTTTCTCGTCACTTTATGATATTAAGGCTGAACCACTGTAGTCACATGACCTGTTTTAAACATGTTTTAGTGTCTTTCTGGGCATTAAAAGAGTCTTGCTGGCAATAGAGGCCATCGGATTTCATCAAAAATATCTTCATTTGTGATCTGAAGATGAACGAAGGTCTTACGGGTGTGGAATGACGTGAGGATGAGGAATTAATGACTGACTTTTCTTTTTTTGGGTGAACTAAGACTTTAAAGGGACATGGTGATGGAAACAATATGAAATGGAACTAAAAAATATATATTAATAATTGAGCGTTCCCCCGATAAACGCTTTGTAAGCGAATTTTCCTAAGTGAATGCACTGAAATATATTTTTTCATCACATCTCATATTTTTTTCCATCGCCATGTCCCTCTAGGGCCTCCATAGATATAGTCGGAATGTCTGAAAACCCTAGAATTTATAAGCATAATTCTGTACTACGCTGGAAGAAAAATTCACGCAGAAATTTCTAGTAAAAAACGACAACACACTGAAATAAACAAGACATTTTGAAGAAAGAAAATTTTCTTGCAACATGCAGTAATCTTAGTCATAATATAAGAAATAATCAAAATTTCTTAGGCAGTGTTGCATGCATCTTTAAAAAGTGAAAACAATCGCAGAATACAATGTGATGGTGAAATTTTGATTATTAATATAAACTGCCATTTATATAAATAAGATTTTTATTTTTTTTATTTAGTGAAAAGATGCATTAAATTCATCCAAACTGAGTAAAGACATATATAATGTAACAAAAGATTTTTAATTTAAATATATTCTGGTCTTTTGGAATTTCTATTCAACAAAGAATCCCAAATAAAAGTATCAGTGTTTCCAACATTTATTAATAATTTGTTCAAAATTGATAATAATAATAATAATAATAAATGTTTCTTGAGCAGCAAATCAGAATGAGGATCATGTGACACTGAGGACTGGATAATGATGCTGAAAATCACAGGAATAAATTACATTATAAGCATTATTCAAATAGGAAGCAGTTATTTGAAATTGCAATAATATTTCACAATATTACAATTTTTACTGTATTTCTGAGCAAATAAATGCGGCCTTGCTGAGCAGAAGAGACTTCTAGTGTATTTATAAATCACTAAGCATGATAACAATAACATTTTTCTCACTTTGTTCACTACGATGGATTTGCCTTCTAAGCTGACTTAGATTTCTGATCATGTGAGCATTACTGTTGGCTCAACTCTCACTGAAAATGAATGAATGACTTCTGGTTGCTGCAGATTGCTGTCAGTTTGAACCCTTGACACTGTTTACACTGCCGCGTGACATAATGGGAGCGATCTAGTTTTGTTGCATCCCATCGCTCACTCTCGGTGTAAACACGACGTTACAGTTACAGATAATTAAACCGGCCTTGTCAGATAACGTCAGCAATCCTTTTAACTGAGATGTGCTTAAGACATCCAGTTTTAAATCTGGATGTTAAACAAACAGACCCTTAACGCTGCTTATCTAAGAGAGTGTGTGTGGGAGACGGGGGCTTTATTAGACAGAAGAATGCAATAACACAGGTTAAAAACTCTCTCTCTCTTTGTCTAGATCACTTATCTGCCCACCCAGGCTCTCCTGAGACCGGCGAAAGCGTGTGGCACGTCTGCCAACAGCCTCGTAAGGCTCTCTGTGTCCACTTTCAGGCCCATACGTCGTGTACAGTTCAGTGTGATGTGAAGAAACCGACGTCCAAAACAAACACTTCCCTTCTGAACTATGTGTTGTTGTAGTTTAATGTAACGTGGGTTTCACTTGATCTCAGCAAATGCAAGATTTTTTTTTAGCGGACTTAACAGATTTTAAAGACAAAATACAAAATACTTTTTTATCCTCATACTTTAACTGGACAAAAAACACTCATCAAGAATATTAGGATTTTTTATTTTGTATTTATTTATTATTTTGCGGTGTGCGCTACCTTTTATTTTTTTAAAGAAATTGATGCTTTTCAGCGAGGATGCGTTAAATTGATCGACGGGCTTTTATATTGTTTAAAATGTTACAAATGAACGCTGTTCTTTTCAAAAAATATATAGTAAAAATATTAAGCGGCAGAACTTATTTAAACATTGATGTCTTGAACAGCAAATCAGCATATTTGAATGATTTCTGAAGGATCATGTGACTGAAGACTGCTGAAAAGATGCAGAAAATTCAGCTTTGACATAAATTATTATTATAAATTATAATATAATACATAAAATTATTATAATTTTAACATATATTCAAATAAAAAAACAGTTATTTTAAATTGCAATAATATATCAGAATATTGCTCCTTTTATTGCATGTTTGATCAAATAAATGCAGCCTTGATGAGACTTTAAAAATATGAAACATTAAAAATATCTTACCCCAAACGTTAGTGTAAACGTGTAGATTTCTCTCATTGCACCATGTATGGTTTTCATATTGATTTGTGCAATGTTACAGTAAAATCCATACAATGTAACGTTTTTCCTCAGCACTTACTTGGATTTATCACCTTGAACGTTGCCCTATCATTCCTGCTCAGGGTTCATTGGGTTTGTTGATGCTTTTCTGTGCATGATGAACAGATTGAGGGGAAGTTCATGCTAAATATCCAGCCTCAAACACGACAGCCCCTTCGGTGCAGCATTGCCTATTCAACAATCATCAAAGTCAGTTCCACACCCCTGTCACTACCGTGAAGCAGAATATTAAATCATTATTTTACGACCCATCATTTTTTGACCATGAGCCTGTCGTTTCCTGCCTTTCACAGCCACAGCAGAGACGGGATGAGGCAGACTGAGGCGAAGGGTCACACAAGCAGATGTCATACGGTATTTGGCTTCCCATGGATCTCTAGCTTTGCATTAGAAGATGTTTTGTAGGGTCACTCTTCAAATCTATGATTTGAATGATTTGTTCACAAAAGAATGTGAACAAACAAGATTTGCGCCATCAGTTTCATGGACGCGGTTGGTTTGAAGGCCACAGTATGATGCCCGCCACCCAAAACGTGCTTCTTTCGCATGTGGACATGGGTACATGCTAAAGAATTAATCAGCTTTATATGTTCCTTCTCTGTCCGACATTTTTCCGCATCTCCTAAGCTAGGCCAAAGTCTGCAATGGAGGAAACCGATCTCCAGCTAATACGTTCTAAGAATGTACTAACCTTTAAAACACACACATATACACACACACACTCTATACATATATATATATATATATACATTCCGAATGTTGGTAAGAGAATTTTCATTTTTGGGTGAACTATCTCTTAATGGGAATATTCCATTTTATGATTTTGCAAACTTTATGGGAACATTCCTTTACTTTAACATTACTGAATGTTCTCTGAACGTTCAAAAAACATTAGACGACTGTCCAACTAAAACGTTTTGAAAACATAAAAAATTCATCATTTATCATTCACCAGTCATCATTTACTCCCTCTCAAGTTGTTCCAAAGCTGTATGAGTTTCTTTCTTCTGCTGAACACAAAATAAGATATTTTGAAGAATGTTGGTAACTAGACAGTTGATAATATGGAAAATGGCAGTGGGGTCCATCAACTGTTGTTGACCAACATTCTTCAAAATATTATTTTTTGCATTCAGCATAAGAGAGAAATTCATACAGGCTTTGGGACCACATGAGGGCGAGTAAAAAAATAAAAGATTGGATAACTTTGAACCAACGCTCTATTAACGTTACTGGAAGAACGCTTGTTCATAACATTGGGAAAACCTTGTCAGAACATTAACCAAAGTTCTGAGAACGTTCCCTGTTAGCTGGGCCATTTGTAGCTCACCCAACAGCAGAATTTGTATCTTCACAATCTTCAAAAATTTGATTTCTTTTGTTTTTTTGATGTCCAGACTTTCAGAAACCCATCTGGATAAAATCTGGATATGCAAAAAAAAAAAAAAATCTGACAAGAAGCATTGGTCTCTGAGAAATGCTGCCCTGGACCAATTGTACACTACCTTTCAAAAGTTTGGGATCGAGATTTGGGATTTTTTTAAAGTCTCAAAAGGCTGCATTTATTGGAACAAAATTATAGTAATATTTTGAAACATTCTTACATTCGAAGTCTAAGAGAGAAGAGGAACAAGCGCTCACATCTTCTAGTTGGACATGGTCAATATCCATGTAAGGATGATAGGTAAAATGATTGCAAAAGCATCCAAAGTGGTCTTTGAAACCTGACAACGTCCAATGGAGCGCGACCGAGACTGCAGGAGCGACCGGCTGCTGTTTGAGGCGATATGCCTGCATGCTCTTCCCTGCATCCTGCATCGCGTGACAACTGCGCTTTTATTAGTGGGTGAAAGTTTAACGCACTGCTCATCCACTGCGTCGTTCGCTGTGTTTTCCATGTGATTTTCATGCTTTTACTCCCACACCTGTTATTTGCAAAGCTGCAACAACAAATGTCAATTGTGCTTTCATTCATGGCAGAGTCTTCTAGAAGGAGCTGCTAATTCTGTGACGCTTTAAGGCAGCATCTTTGTTCAAGCAATTACTGCACTATTGTCAGTTTTAGCTCCATTAATTTTCAGCGTTCTCCACTTCCTTCTTCCGAACACAGGGCCTCCTCTTTGGTAATCATTTGCACCTTTAAAGAATCGCATGTCCTGCACGATTTACTTTAATTTTATTATCCCGCTTACTTCATGGCTGTTCCCCCGCTCTCTTTGATGTTCCACCCTCTTGCTTTATTGTAATGGAGTTTGGTTGATTTTGCGAGGTGAAAATTGCCCCCGACAGGACCGGCTTGTTTACGCCCTGAGGATTTTCACAGGATTGAATTTCAATGAGAGTTTATCTTCACTTCATTTAAAGGAAAAGAGATCTTTTACAGGATCAGCAGCCCTCAGGTCAAACCCAGAATCCACAAAACACTTACAAATGCACATCAAACCAACATCACAGGCCATTAATAACCTCAGTACGGGACTCCTTTAGCTTTTGGCAAATGTGCATGATCATTTAGAAAGAAGAACATTTAATGGTACAAAATTGCACTGCATGTCACGCGGCATGGGCAGATGAAACATGGTTTCTATTGAAGCCTGTTTAGGACTCTTTCTTCTCATTCAACACTCATTAATTCCCATTTTCCTCAGTTGTGATTCTAATTAGATGCTCATTATGTATTCATAAAGGTACACAATGGAATTCTGAGCTGTCCAATGAAACATCAAAATGCAAGTTGCCTGCAGAGGAACATCTTTACATCAGTTGCTCTTCAAATTTGGTGTTTTTCAACCTAATCAAACACAGCAGCTGTAAATAATAATCAATAATGGCAGCTTACTGTAGAGACTCGAGGTACGGCAACTAAAATTAAACAAGAAATCTGCTGTAATGTACCTTTATTTGTCACAAAAATAATTTCACAACGTAATATTTCTTTACCCTCTAGGGTGACATATGACCTGGACGTGTTGTTGACAGGAAAGCAAGCAGAAAACAGTACAATTATGGGTCGATTTTAGAAAATGACAAATTCTGAATATATTGTTTCATTTATATGTTCTCGTTTTGATTATCGTTTTGGTAATGGCAAACAGTCACCAGTGTGGAGTAGAGGTTAAAGATCTTATCTTGTTATGTCCTGGGCGAGACACCTAACCTCAGGTAAGTCGCATTAGATAAAAATCATCCGGTAAGACCCCGATTTAACGTTGCAAATCAAATGGCGATTCACTGTACAAAAACTGAACTGTAAATCATTGACATTTATTAATATAAACCTCATAGACCCAATAATTTGCAAAATTGTTAACACATGCTGAATTGAAAAAGAAAATGACTATATTAATGTCTAAATGTTTTCTTTATAGTTTTATGCTCTTGGCAGCCAGTAATTAAAAAGCACGTTGTGCTTAACACGAGCTATTTAAAGGGATAGTTCACCCAAAAAATGAAAATTCTGTCATGATTTGCTCACCCTTCAGTTGTTCCTATATGAGATTCTTTCTTATGTTGAACACAAAAGAAGATATTTTGAAGAATGTTGGTAACCAAACAATTGATGGACCACAGTCTTTTTTACTTTTTTACAGTAATGGAAGCCAATGGGGCCCATCAACTGTCTTCAAAATATCTTCTTTTGTGTTGAACAGTATTCAATGGTCATATTTTCTTTAACCTTTAAACAGTGTTTGACTATTCTACCAAATGACATGAATTTGCACCAAAATTCTGTAAAATGTGATTGGATGCACAGCCTTTGACAGATATGGGAAATATTGGAAATGTTTAAACAGATAAATGTTGCTGTTCAAACTAAGTTGCATTTTATCATTTGGATTTAACCCCCCTCAAAAGTGACCTGTTGTTCATTTTGGGGTCATGAATCATGTCCCACCAGTTGAGAACCACTGAGCTTGACATTATTGTCCATTTCTCCATTAAAACACGGTTGAACGTGACCTCAGCATCTGAAAAGACTGCGTCTGGAATGACCGCGTTGACCTGTGTCAGGCCGTCAGAGCACCTTTTAAACGCTAATCTGCTATGGTGGATTATTTCCCCATTCTTGGGTGTTTTTCCCAATCTCTCTCTTTATGAGGGACTGGAAATTATTAGGAAAATGAGGCCATTGTGAGGACTACACCAGCCTCGTGTTGAGCGATGACAGAGACTGTAGCCTCATTCGTCAAGCTGTTCCTCTCTCCCCTTGCCATCAAATTAAACACAAATGTGTAGTGAACAGGCACAGAGAGTGTAAGATGAGTGCCATAAGTGTACCCATAATGCTTGCCGGAGTTCTGAAAGATCATTATTTCACTTCGATTTCCACGTTTTGCCAAAAACCCGATTCTCAAGGCCTAACGATTGGCAGCTAAACTACTTGAACGAGTCGATTGTCTTTTCATCGGCATCGGGATACATTTTTTTATGATTTTTAGGAAGAATTTTAGGTCGTGACTTGTTATTCCTCATAACCGTGAGAAACGTTTCTTTCTCAAACAATCAGGTTGATCCGCATCATTTCCCATCAGCGATGATGTGACCAATCATCGGGGCGATGACTGTCTGGCCGGTCGCATTAATGAATCCCAACCGCCAAACAGTGCTGCGATCCAGCGGTCACACGGCGAAGACACGCGAGATGCCATGGAATGTGCGCCCCGTCCCATCGCACCAGTCTCGCTGAGCTCCGCACGCCTCCGTCGTCTTTTTCCAATCCAGACTTCATTGTCTTGGAATGTTTCCTCCACACGGTCGTGAAAACACTTTCCTTCCCACATCACTTAAGTGACTCCTCTGAACTTGTATTGTTCAGAATTGGTTTCAGCACCAGCTAATCATTATCAGCAGTACTCGGTGTAGAACAGCGGGGCTTTTTCCTCCTTTCAAACAAATGTGTTTTCGCTGTGCGCTCAATGAACGAGGAGTGAGACCAAGAGTTTATTTATGAAACGACTTGATCAATTAATGAACATATCAGATATTGTGTTGGTTGACCACCAACTAACATTTATTCTTTAATGTTTGGCTCAACGACTGCATCTGAAATCGCATACTCGAGTCGGTAATATTTTGAGTAACTGACTGAAAGTAATTATTTCACAAGCACCATAAAAGTGCAACGGTACTTGTATTTGCCCCGAACTGTATACAGAATTCGGTTCATACAGTTCGAAGTCCGTCACAGGCGATCCACACTCCATTCCAGAGGGGGACGTGCACGGTAATACAACGCTTTTCGCAAACCTCCACAACAGGAAAAAAGAGCAAAAGAAGAACTGCATACGTAAATGACTTGAAACCAAAGTCCACTAGGTAGTGTGCACACGTCGAATGCGTCTTTCTGTGTTCATGGACAAAGGAGAATACTTTGAAAGGCTATATATATATATATATATATTAGGGGTGGCACGGTTCGGTTCGTATCACGGTTTTAGGGTCACGGTTTTCGGTTCTGTATGGTTTCTTGTTGTTATTTTTTATTTTTTATTCTTTAACACTCCAGTAATTTCCTCCCTCCTGTTTGTGCTTGTGACACATTGGCGTGATGTCTTCTCAAATGAACTGTCATATTAGAAGTGTTTCCATTGGCATATTGAATGCATTTTGCACAATCCGCCATCTCCGGGCAGCCTTCATTAGGGGCCGTTCACATATCACGCCTAAAAAAGCGTGGTAAAGCGCGTTGCTTCCATTTTGAGTCCGCTTGCCGCGCGCCTACATAGGAAATAATGAATATGCGTGTGCAAAAGACGCAATATGTGAACGGCCCCTTACTCCACTTTTACTGTCTATATGTATGTCTGCGCGAAACTGAATACAGGGCTACATTGCGCATGCGTCGAACCGTCGAACCGTGCGACGCACACACGAACCGAACCGAACGGTTCGAACAGTTTTTCATGTACCGTGCCACCCCTAATATATATACACGGATCAGGCATAACATTATGAGCAGTGACAGGTGAAGTGAATAGCACTGATTATCTCTTCATCACTGTACATGTTAGTGGGTGGGATATGTTAGGCAGCAAGTGAACATTTTTTCCTCTAAGTTGATGTGTTGGAAGCTGGCAAGTGTGAGGATCAGAGCATCTCCAAAACTGCAGCTCTTGTAGGGTGTTCCCAGTCTGCAGTGGTCATTATCTATCAAAAGTGGTCGAAGGAAGGAACCGTGGTGAACCGGCAACAGGGTCGTGGACGGCCGAGGGTCACTGATCCACGTGGGGGATCACGAAGGCTGGCCCGTGTGGTCCGATCCAACAGTTAATACTGGTTCTGATAGAATACACAGTGCATCAGTTTGTTGCGAATGAGGCCGCATATAGCTGCAGACCAGTCAGGGTTTCCATGCTGACCCCTGTCCACCTCCGAAAGCTCCAACAGTGGGCATGTGAGCAGTAGAACTGGACCACGGAGCAAGGGAAGAAGGTGGCCTGGTCCGATGAGTCACGTTTGAGCTGTTGACTTGGCCTCGGTCCAAGTGGGATGTGCTTAACAAAAAAGATTGATCCAAAAGGATCTGCTGCAAACATGTCAGAAACACCTTCAGCGGTCTAGTGGAGACCATGGGTCAGGGCTGTTTTGGCAGCAAAAGGGGGACCAACACTGTATTAGGAAGGTGGTCATAATGTTATACCTGATCGGTGTGAGTGTGTGTTTGTGTGTGTGTGTGTGTGTGCATATTTCTTTTTCTTTTTCAAAAAAATATACTCATTCAAAAGTTTGGGGTCAGTAGGATTTTTTTTCCGACTTTTATTCAGCAGGGACACATTAAATTGATCAAAAGTGACAAGGACACATGTTGCGAAACAAAAACTATTCAATAGATGCTGCTCTTTTGAACTTCCTATTCATCAAAGAATCCTGGGGAAAAAAAATGATGTTGACAACAATAAATAAAAGTAAATGTTTCTTGAGCACCAAATCAGCATCTCAGAATGATTTCATTTCTATATCCAGTCTAGTTTTCAGAGGAATGATGTTCACATATTTCAACGCTCTTTCCGTTAAACGCACTTGACTTATGGATGAATTGCATCTTGTGCAGGATATTAGGAGAAAGATGACCCTTTGAGCTTCAAGTTTCCAGAGGGACGCTTGGTCTTCTCTCTACGGTTATTCTGATACAATTGGAAACAGATGCAGTGAGAATAAAGTCAGGTACCATTGCCAATCACACTGGGAAGAGTGTAGTCCCGTACGACAGGCTAATCTGTCACAGGTCAACATGACTGATAGACAGGGACCACGGCATGGATCATATAGCACACTGTAATATTCCATGTCTCTGTGCTGTACCTGTCGGTTTTGGCACAGTGTTTGTCAGCAAAATTGTTTGAGTTGAAGCAGCTTGACTCAAGTTAAAATTCCAAATGATTTAGCTGAAGCGGGAACCCTCTGAATGTTATTAATGTGACAGGAAGTGCTAGACTTTTACATTTATGAAGCTACAGCTGTGGGTGGTTGCCAAGGCATTGCTATGTGGTTGTTAGACTGTTCAAGGTGGTTTTCAAGACATTACTAGGGTGTCCTAGGTAGTTTTCAGGGTGTTGGTATGTGGTTGCTTGGGTGTTCTATGTGGTTTTCGGGGTGTTGGTATGCAGTTGTTAGGGTATTTGAGGTCGTTTTCAGGGTGTTGGTATGCAGTTGTTAGGGTATTTGAGGTCGTTTTCAGGGTGTTGGTATGCAGTTGTTAGGGTATTTGAGGTCGTTTTCAGGGTGTGGTTTCTTGGGTATTCGACGTGGTTTTCAGATTGTTGCCTCACAGTTGCTAGGGTGTTCTAAGTAGTTTTCAGGGTGTTGGTATACAGTTGCTAGGGTATTTGAGGTCGTTTTCAGGGTGTTGGTATGCAGTTGTTAGGGTATTTGAGGTCATTTTCAGAGTGTGGTTTCTTGGGTATTCGACGTGGTTTTCAGATTGTTGCCTCACAGTTGCTAGGGTGTTCTAAGTAGTTTTCAGGGTGTTGGTATACAGTTGCTAGGGTATTTGAGGTAGTTTTCTGGGTGTTGGTATGCAGTTGTTAGGGTATTTGAGGTAGTTTTCAGATTGTTGCCTCACAGTTGCTAGGGTGTTGGTATGTGGTTGCTTGGGTGTTCTATGTGGTTTTCGGGGTGTTGGTATGCAGTTGTTAGGGTATTTGAGGTCGTTTTCAGGGTGTTGGTATGCAGTTGTTAGGGTATTTGAGGTCGTTTTCAGGGTGTTGGTATGCAGTTGTTAGGGTATTTGAGGTCGTTTTCAGGGTGTGGTTTCTTGGGTATTCGACGTGGTTTTCAGATTGTTGCCTCACAGTTGCTAGGGTGTTCTAAGTAGTTTTCAGGGTGTTGGTATGCAGTTGCTAGGGTATTTGAGGTCGTTTTCAGGGTGTTGGTATGCAGTTGTTAGGGTATTTGAGGTCGTTTTCAGAGTGTGGTTTCTTGGGTATTCGACGTGATTTTCAGATTGTTGCCTCACAGTTGCTAGGGTGTTCTAAGTAGTTTTCAGGGTGTTGGTATACAGTTGCTAGGGTATTTGAGGTAGTTTTCTGGGTGTTGGTATGCAGTTGTTAGGGTATTTGAGGTAGTTTTCAGATTGTTGCCTCACAGTTGCTAGGGTGTTGGTATGTGGTTGCTTGGGTGTTCTATGTGGTTTTCAGGGTGTTGGTATGCAGTTGTTAGGGTATTTGAGGTCGTTTTCAGGGTGTTGGTATGCAGTTGTTAGGGTATTTAAGGTAGTTTTCAGATTGTTGCCTCACAGTTGCTAGGGTGTTCTAAGTAGTTTTCAGGGTGTTGGTATACAGTTGCTAGGGTATTTGAGGTCGTTTTCAGGGTGTTGGTATGCAGTTGTTAGGGTATTTAAGGTAGTTTTCAGATTGTTGCCTCACAGTTGCTAGGGTGTTGGTATGTGGTTGCTTGGGTGTTCTAAGTAGTTTTCGGGGTGTTGGTATGCAGTTGCTAGGGTATTTGAGGTAGTTTTCAGGGTGTGGTTTCTTGGGTATTCGACGTGGTTTTCAGATTGTTGCCTCACAGTTGCTAGGGTGTTCTAAGTAGTTTTCAGGGTGTTGGTATACAGTTGCTAGGGTATTTGAGGTAGTTTTCAGGGTGTTGGTATGCAGTTGTTAGGGTATTTAAGGTAGTTTTCAGATTGTTGCCTCACAGTTGCTAGGGTGTTGGTATGTGGTTGCTTGGGTGTTCTAAGTAGTTTTCGGGGTGTTGGTATGCAGTTGCTAGGGTATTTGAGGTCGTTTTCAGGGTGTTGGTATGCAGTTGCTAGGGTATTTGAGGTCGTTTTCAGAGTGTGGTTTCTTGGGTATTCGACGTGGTTTTCAGATTGTTGCCTCACAGTTGCTAGGGTGTTCTAAGTAGTTTTCAGAGTGTTGGTATACAGTTGCTAGGGTATTTGAGGTCGTTTTCAGGGTGTTGGTATGCAGTTGTTAGGGTATTTGAGGTCATTTTCAGGGTGTGGTTTCTTGGGTATTCGACGTGGTTTTCAGATTGTTGCCTCACAGTTGCTAGGGTGTTCCAAGTAGTTTTCAGGCTGTTGGTATACAGTTGCTAGGGTATTTGAGGTCGTTTTCAGGGTGTTGGTATGCAGTTCCTAGGGTATTTGAGGTCGTTTTCAGGGTGTTGGTATGCAGTTGCTAGGGTATTTGAGGTCGTTTTCAGGGTGTTGGTATGCAGTTGCTAGGGTATTTGAGGTAGTTTTCAGGGTGTGGTTTCTTGGGTATTGGACGTGGTTTTCAGATTGTTGTCTCACAGTTGCTAGGGTGTTCTAGGTTGTTTTCAAGGGTGTTCTAATAGGTTTTTATGAAGTTTCTATGAGGTTGCTGGGGTGTTGTAGATGGTTTTTAAAGGTGTAGCTAGGTTGTAGATGGTTTTTATGTGGTTACTAGGGTAATTTACTAGGCTTTCAGGAAGTTGCTATGAGGTTGCTTAGAGCGTTACAGGGTTTTTTTTTTTTCAGGGCATTGCTATGCGGTTAAAGGGTGGTTTTCTAAATGTAGTTTACTAGGGTTTTCTAGAAGACTTTCTAGAAGGCTCCAAGGAAGTTGCCATGAGGTTACTTGCTCTGTGGTTAATAGGATGTTCTAGTATGTATGTGGTTGCTAGGGTGTTCTTGGTGGTTTTCAGGGCTTTCCACGATGTTGCTAAGGTGCTCTAGGTAGTTTTCAGCGTGTTACTGGGCAGTTCCTAAGATGTTCTGGGTGGTTTCTAGGTGGTAATGTTTTTTTGTTTGTTTGTTTTTTTTAAATAATAAAAAATAAGCTCATTTATGAAATTCTCTGAGATTTTAAATACAATTTCTAAGATATTTCCAGAGGTTAAGTTTGTGAGATTTCAGTGTCATTTTAAGCTCAGGGGGGAAAAAAGGAATTTAATTTGACAGTCCAAACAAAAATTCCAGCTCATATTTATTTATACTTTAATCCAAAACTTCCACAGGGCAGGAGAAACTATACCCAGGACACAGCAGAAGTTCTTAAGGGGTTTACCTTGATGAGATTTCTGCTTTGTAGAAGCCGTGGGCAGGGACTAAGGATAAGGTGTGTTATGAGAGATGCCCCCTGGTGTGCGAAGCAGAGAGCCCAGAGAACATTCCAGAACCCAGCAGACAAACATTTCCACGAGGGTCATCTCTGTCTGTGGAGAAGTCAATAAAAAGCTTTAAACATCCCATCAAGTCGCTTTTATAGACGACAATAAATACCAAGTATCTTAAACTGCGTAGCTGTTGTCATGATTTGTACCGAGACACTCACACCGCTCAACCATCAGCCCCTCCGGCACGAAAGCACACAGGCCCATATAAACTGAACATTGAGGTGTTCCAGAGACTCGGAGATCAGCAATATCCTGCCTTACGAAGACGGTGGGCATTAAGCCACGGCTGTGTTTTTATTACAGCCTGTGTAAAAGAGACTGACTCCAGATTACATTTTGCACTTAAGATTGGGCTCTAAAAACGTAATTCAGAATTCAGACCGATGTTGTGCTAGTTCATGTTCAATTCCCAGCGTAAACGCAAAAGCATCGCTGCGATTTAAACACATGCCCTCAAAACGCTTCAGGGAAAACTTTTACTGTATGTAAGTCACGGTTACAGAACTGCATCTGTCTTTCCTCAAAAACACAATGCATTGGATATGGAAAGAACTGCTCGGGTGCTTTCGTAATGTATAGCATCCCTGCATTCTTTACAGGAAATTTAGTCTTGTAACTTGTAAATTGTATTCCCTGAGGTCCAGTTAGTCAAGGTATCGTGCACCCACAACAGTTGTAATTATTTTTACGTGACTGTTTTTGTTCTTGCTGGTTTGCTACTGTACCAACAGAGCACTGCATCACTTGGTCCAATAGGATTTTTCCATTCTTTTGGATTATTGCAGAAAATAAGCTTAATGCCAAACACAAGTTTATGACTCTTACATGTTTTGTTCATCATAATAATCTTCACAACTTTAAATAGCTAAATGCAGCTTATACCCGAGTCCCAATTCAGAGGCCTAGTGCTGTTAAACGGTCCAGAGATGTGTCTTGTTATTGGGAGATGACAGGGTCAGTGGTTAACGGCTAACTTGGATCACGTGTGCTTTGATAACCAATCGCATTACAGCCTCGACTTTACTGAATTTCGTTCAGAGGTGTGTGACAGTCAATCACTGTTCGCAGATACCATAGAAGTGAATGAGAAATGCCATAAACCGAATCATATACCGATTTTCCTTGACTTCTCTTATAAAACAGCATTTTTTTGGTTTAAACTAAAAATAGATCAATCCAAAACAAACGTTTAAGAGCAAACATGTTGAAGATTAGCCGACGGGCTGTTGATTCATTAAATGATAAGTTGTGTTCCCACAAAATCAGTTTATTTAGCGTAGTGAAGCCTCTCCGCCATTGACATCCATTTAAAAAAAAACAGCCTCTGGTCTCCTTCACCTCTACAGCGTTAGTCAGCGTTACATTTTTTTTTTTTTTAAGCTTGCAGGCTTGCTTTCAAGCAGCTTTGGTCGGTCTAGCCTATAGAGGATTGACGAGCGGCAGTAAAATTTGTACTGGACTTTTTTTGAAAGGTATATTCAACTGTCTGAAAACTAAATATGGTCTAAATATGTTCAACACGGTCTGTTTATGTACATAATAAACTATCTACAAAAAACTATTTATTTGTCAACATTTGAACTGCTCTAAAGTTTTTTTTTTTGTATCATCACATTAAATTTAAAAGTGTAATCCGGCATTTTCTCTCCAAAAACAACAACAAAAAAACAGTCGTCATCATTGCACAGTGAAACTTGGGATTAGCTAGTCTATGAAGGATTCACTCACTCTATCCTTCGCAGTCCAGGAAAAGAACCGCACATTTGTAGGCTGCATTCGAAAAAGCCTTCAAATTGGGACGGTCTTCCTCGCATCGCTGTGACGCATTCGGCCTTCGAAGGGTGCAGGCTCTAAATTGACCCTTCGCAAAGACCCGCCCCCTTTAGTTACTACTCTCACGCCACACATCATGTTCTCACGAGGTGAAAAATACATTGCGGAGCAAAGAACACTGACAACACATCAACAAACAAGACAGAGTAGGTTACTTTTGATATGAAAATATTGTAATTTTTTAAAGAAGTTTAAACTAGAAATAGCGTATAGCTGGACAGATCGCTGTAGCTCCTCGTGAAGCGATCATCTCTTCATACTAGTTCATTTATAGCATCAAACAAACATGAATGAACATCAGAAGGAATGTTGTTTCAAGACGTGAGGACACACAATTTATCAAGTTCATCAACGTTAATCTACTAACTCCCCTAATTGCTTCAATCCACAAAATGACGGATTCTGGGTTATGATTGGTCTGATCGCCTGTCAATCAAACTGCCGGCGAAGCGTCATTTGGGACGCAGCTTATAAACAAACTACATGACAGCGTCACGAACATTTAGCTTCCGGCAGCTCGTTCAGTCTTAAGATAAAGAACATTTTCTCTGAAAGTTTGAGTTGGTCACACTTTATATCAGGTGTCTTTAATAACTGTGTATTTATGTAAATACAGTATACTTCTAGTGATCATGTTGTATTGTAAAACACTTTTGCTGCTATTGAAGTGGGATATGGGTAAGTTTAGGGACGGGATTGTATGGTTCGGTTAAAGAGTGGGTTAAAGTGTAAGGTAAGAGACAAGAGTGTAATTACAGATGTAATTACGGTAATTAATTACATATGTAATTAAACGCAGGTATTTTTGTATGTACATAAGTGCATTGTATCAAATGATTACTTTTGTACATAATTTTAGGACATAAGGACACCTAATATAAAAAGGGAATGATTAGTTTGCAAGAGCACGATTATAAGGCTGTGAAAGCGGCCAGAGAATAGATGAGTTTACTATTTGACCCTGTGATTACAGTATATAGTCCCATTTAGCCACTTGTAGACGAGAAAAGGTTTTGTTTTTTAAAGAAAATCACATTACTGGCGTATTTTGTCATAGAATAAAAAGTGAAAATATCTTGAGATTGTGTTCACCACGGACCTTATTTCAAGCATTTAACAAAAAAACAAAACAACTTTATTCAGGACCATGGAACCGGAAATGCCAAAAATTCTGTGTTTTGGCCAACAAAAATACATCATCCCAACAGCAATCTATGAGACTTCTACATGCAAATGTCTTCTGTGTACCTGCATAGTCTGGTGTTGTTCATCAAGGCAGGCCAAACTGCTAAATATTGAATATGCTGATAAGTAATTGTGATGTGTGATCACATGGGATGAGTGAAGGCAAACACAACTAATGTGGCATGAGTCCGAGGCGTTGATTTTAAGTAAACAAAATATTGGCAATGGTTCTCAACCAGGGGGACCTGAGAAAATGTTCAAGGTGCCGCAGAATGACAGTATTTACGTATTTAAACAGATTTGATTGAGCTCTTATTGGGAAAAGAAAGTTAAAATCTTCTTATCTTATTTTAAAATTAATTATGTGGCATATATACCCACTCTATTAATAAAAAAGCTGTGATTTAATCAAGTGTTAAAAGGCACAATGGGCAAATTCAATACTTTTTGGAAAGTTTGAATTGTGGGGAATGTGAGTCTAAATTTGGGCTCGTCAGTGAATGCAACACTTAGTTTGCCGTAAGCCCGTGTTTTGACTGTTTCAGACGTTTCAAAAGAAAGAGTAGATGTTCAAAGCTCACTGATTACATCGGTATGTTTCACTCCCCACAGAGAGCTTTAAGCAAAGTTTACAGTGTCCTTTAACTAAAACCCTCATTCAACAACTGAGCCAGGGGTAGAAATGATGTTGGATCTTGTTTTCCAAAAGTTTTTCGGAATCATCTTGGATCAGCGAGCTAAAGAATATTCTCACTTTAGTATTTCAACACCAGCTGTTATTTAGTACTTGAACAGCTGGCTTTCACGTGTCAAACTGTTAAGTTGTGCATTAAAACATGATTACAGCGGAGAGCTTCGTTATAATTAGAACACAAAATCGCCCGTTATCACGTGAAATAAACACTGTAGACCAACTAATAAGCTATATAATTTAGCTAATGTGCACAGTTGCAAAAGCTAAACAGGAAGGTTGTTCACTTTGAAGTTACTAGTGATACATCTGGATAATGAGACTGTTTTTCACACTGATTAGATGATGATTGAGATTTATGAAGCTACTGTAATTGGCTAATTTTTTGCTATTTGCACACGTTACGTTTGTTTTCGTAGACCGACAACAAATGGAATTGTGCGTCTCGGTGTGTGGCCTCATTACTGAACCTGTGATTATGTACAGCTCTTTTTAAAGTACCAGGCTTTCGCAGAAGCAGGAATGAAACAACTGCTTTTCTACAGGTCAGGCTGGAACTGAAATGGTTGGATGACACGAAGAGGCTACAAACAAGGTGAATCTCATGAAAACATGTCTGGGTCACATTTAAATCCAAAATTTAAAATCAAATTTAAATGAATAAAAAGTTTGCAAAAGGAAAATGAAGCCATTTTTTTGTCATTGTCATGAGTCTCAATGACGATTCTCGGTAGATTAAAACATTCTACATTTGACTTAATTTGAATTAGCATAAAGTAAAATAAAGTACAAAAATGCATTTATGCTTTAATGATGAGTCAGCGGGTAGAAATCCAAATGCAGCTTTATTATTAAACGCAGTCAGACAGGCAATGATCAACTCAACAGCAAACAGAAGTGGCAAAGAACAGGCAGGCTCGTAGGGACAATCCAGGCAAAAGGTCAAAGGCGGGCAGAAAAACATCAAAAACAAGAAACAGGCAGGATCAGGAAACAGGCAAACAAGACGAGGATAATACGCTCGGAAGTGCAATACAGGGATTAACAATACTTCGCAGTGAGTGTAAGTGAGAGTGGTGCTTATAAAGTGAAGGGAAGTGAGTGTAATATGTTACAGCTGGCAGGGTGATTAGTGACTGGGTGAGGGGCTTATGGGAAATGTAGTCCAGGTGACAGGGTCCATAGAGTGAGAGGGAGACATCTGGTGGTAAGTGGACGAAAGGCAGAGCGGATTCGTTACATATGCATGTATGTATTTATTTTGTTTTTTGTGGATTCATTTAAATTTCTTTTAATTTATTTCAAAATTTATTTTAAGTTTTGGATTGAAATGTGACCTAGACATATTTTCATGAGATTTACTCTGAAATCTTCCATCCACCATCCACTCATCCATCCATTCACCATCATCCATAGATCCATCCACCATCCATCCATCCATCCATGATCTATTCATCATCCATCATCCATCCACCATCCATGATCATCCATTCACCATCCATCCATCCATCTATCATTCATCCAACTATCCATCAATCCACCATCCATCCATCCATGATCCACTCATCATCCATCATCCATCCACCATTCATCCATCATCCATTCACCATTAATCCATCCATCCATCTATCATTCATCCAACTATCCATCAATCCACCATCCATCCATCCATGATCCATTCACCATCCATCCACCATCCAACCATCATCCATTCACAATCCATCCATCTATCATTCATCCAACTATCCATCAATCCACCATCCATCCATCCATGATCCATTCACCATCCATCATCCATCCACCATCCATCCATCATCCATTCACCATCAATCCATCTATCATTCATCCAACTATCCATCAATCCACCATCCATCCATCCATGATCCATTCACTATCCATCTTCCATCCACCATCCATCCATCATCCATTCACCATCCATCCATCTATCATTCATCCAACTATCCATCAATGCACCATCCATCCATCCATGATCCATTCACTATCCATCTTCCATCCACCATCCATCCATCATCCATTCACCATCCATCCATCTATCATTCATCCAACTATCCATCAATCCACCATCCATCCATCCATCCATCCATGATCCATTCACCATCCATCATCCATCCATCTATCATTCATCCAACTAACCATCAATCCACCATCCATCCATCCATCCATCCATGATCCATTCACCATCCATCATCCATCCATCCATCAGCTATTCACCATCTATCATTCATCCAACTATCCATCAATCCACCATCCATCCATCCATGATCCATTCAACATCCATCATCCATCCACCATCCATCCATCTATCATTCATCCAACTATCCATCAATCCACCATCCATCCATCCATGATCCATTCACCATCCATCATCCATCCACCATCCATCCATCATCCATTCACCATCCATCCATCTATCATTCATCCAACTATCCATCAATCCACCATCCATCCATCCATGATCCATTCACCATCCATTCATCCATCCATTCATTATCCATCCATCCATCGTCGCAATGTTGACAGATTTTAACGGTCCTATAAAATAGGTTTAATTTTCTATCTGAAAAATATAATTTCTTAATCATTTCTGTTGATTTTGGCTGACATTAGACATGTTCTCGACAGATTTCATGAGATTCACCCTAAAATTGTGGTATGATGTTTCTAGTCGTAAGAAATCCTCCAGTCACTATAGATTTTCCTTACGTACGTGTTGCATCATGGTGTGGCGTGCCGTTCTTAATGAATATGCCTGTGCTGCGGATTGATTTTTGTTCTTCTATTTACAGAGCAATCTTATAATGTGTTTTTCTTGCGTATAATTCATCAGCGTGTTTGGATCTCAGTTGATGCCATGTTCCTGGGAATTTACATTAGGAACCATGTGCACTAATCTCTCGGGTCAGAATCATTCACCGCATCAACACTGCACCACGTATTACTGAAGCCTCACATTTAGTCGTAGTCAAATGAAAAACCGCCAACTCCAAAAATCAAAAACACTTCTTGAATATATAGTTTGAATAGAAAAGCAGCTACGCCTTAAAATACATATACATGCTGAAAATGTGGACTCAATCAAAACGTCAGATCAGAGCATCTAAAGTCACGTCGCTTTCCATCATGGACTGGTCGATGTTGGAGGAAAAAAAAAGGTAAAAATGTGGAAACATCAAAAATAACTTGATCAAAAGGGAGCTTTTGAATACCTCTAGCTAATTGATTTGTGGGGAGACACAGTTTCCTCTACTGATCCGAACTGGATCCCACATCTGTTGGTCTGCCTTCTTCCATGGCACATCCTGTTCTGATTAAAGATTTAATCGCGCGTGGTTCTGTGCGTGTCAGTATGATTTGACTTTGCCATCGAGACGCTTTTGTCACTCCGAATGTTTTGCTCACGTCTCAGCGGAGCTGTGCTTTATTAAAACTGGAATATTTCAGGCACCTCGTCAGCATAATTATTCCAAAAGTGTGTGCTTCTTAGAAGAAAAAAAAACACATTCACAAGGCAAGCTCAGCATCGCTGATGTTGTCGTGAAGTTAGAAAATCCCAAGAGAGTTTTAAGCAGAATGTTGTTTGTGAAGTTGAGAGTCACGAAGACTTCGAATGCCACGTTTGAGACGATCTCCACCCTGTGAAACATTTAGATAGTCTTTTATTTTGACTATTAGGATAAAACTGTACAAAAGAAATCCAGTCACGTTCCTGGAACATACATACTGTTGGTCCAGGAACAACATTCCTAAACTCAATCCCTAGCCATAACCAATCCAGAAAATCAGAGAGCAATGATTGGTTGATTGGAATTTTCCAGGAATTTATACTATTCTAAAGATTAATATATATATTTATAGTTTATATTGTGTTTTTAAAAAATAAAGTCAAATGATGACTATATATATATATATATATATATATATATATATATATATATATATATATATATATATATATATATATATATTAATCATTAGAATATATATATATAACATTGCAAATACTATCATTTTTATTGTTTTTTTTTTTTCATGTTAAGTATACCTTCAACTGTTTGTACGTGTTTTGGGTTAAAATTAGAGCTACAATTCATGCATTTTAAATTATATTACGTGTTTTCATTTAAATGTGATTAGCAGTCTCCCTTTAACATCTTCCCTAAATCCATATCCAGCTTTTATACTTCCTCGTGGCCCGTGACAAAGAAAGTGAAGAGCCAATTCATCATCATACCCTTAGTGTTGATGATTGAGTGCAGCATTTTTGTGCCAAGTGTCTTGCACAGCTGTTGGGAAGATGTTTTTTAAATGAATCCTCTTATCAAGATCCCTCGCTGGCTCACCTGCAGGGGCAGAAGAAGGCCTCACCTGGGCCTGGAGCAGGGGCCGAAGACACTGTACATTGTTTACCGCTATCTGTTAGTTTACCCCTAGCAGGCCAGTATCTGCCTTATCTCAGCTGGGATTCTTCTGTCTTTTCAAGTTGCTAAGGTGAGCATGACACACTGTCAGTGAGCTGGGGAAAATGAGAGGGAAAGCCAGAATGAGGAAACCCAGAAGACGATGTCTTTTCTCTGAAGTTGCTCTTTCATAGCTCAGAATATGTAGATGTGCAGTACATGAAACTAAATATAACTATTGATTATTTCTTATTTGATTTACAAAAGATTCTATTGGATAAAGTTTTCCTATATTCACCACTAAGTATTTATAGAGCAAGTTTATTAAAAATTATATTAAAAATGCATATGTATATATATATATATATATATATATTATATATTATATATATATATATATATATATATAGCTCACCTTTTAGAAATTGTATATTTTATTAATAACACAAATATATATTCAGTGCATTTATCATTTTAAAAATAGCATTTAATATATATATATATATATATATATATATATATATATATATATATATATATATATATATATATATGTATATTGAATACACACACACACATATATATATATATATATATTAACCTATATACTATTAAAACAATTATAAAATTATACTGGTCTTGAAAGAATTTGATAAGAAATGTTTCTATTCATATTGAGATCTTAAACATTTACATTTGATTGCAGGCTTTAGTATCTTAGGAAATTGCAACAAAGCTAAGATCTCTTCTAAAAGTTATGCTCTCAATTTGAACTCATTGCTGTCTAGGAGAATTAATTAAGATATTAACTTGCTGTCAATGGAGGAATCACTGGGCCATTGGATTTGATCAAAAATATCTTAATTTGTGGTCCGAAGATGAATGAAGGTCTTACGGATGTGGAACAACATGAGGGTGAGGAATTAATGACAGAATTTTCATTTTTGGGTGAACTAACCCTTTAAAAAGGTCTCATTTGTTATTTTTATTTCCTGTATAAAGGCATTTTCATGGCATACCATTTCTGGTATTAGAAATACTGCATTGACTGGATTCATTCAATGCTACATTCTCCTCAGGTTCTAATTTAAGACACAGACTGTTGAAGTAATTACTGTTCAGCTGCTTGATTTAACGGTGAGAGTTTACAGTGAGCTGCACTCAATGAACGGTGCCCTCATTTCTTCATGACAGTATCTGACAAACTTGTTCTTGATCCTATAAAAACTCCAATCTATTTTGTCAGGCAATAATCAGTGGTGAATATAAGAACATTAATCTAAGAGAAGCCTTTATAAACCACAACATATGAAATGAATAGTTGCTATTTCTGGAAAAACTGGTCAACGGGACCTCTAGGAGAGAATTTGACTTTCTAAAGCTTGAGGAAAAACATTGAATCTTCCAACCAAACACAACTGGGAGTCTTCGGTGGCTTCCAAGATAATGCAATTCTGCTATACGATATGCAACAGCTCCAATATCTGCTTAGATTAAGCAGGACATGTTCCCAGAAATCCAAAAATGGAAACTGGTGGAGATAGATGTGAATCAATCCCATAAACCCCAGAGAGAAATCTTGCTTATTGATGTTTGCAAAATGTCAAAGAATTGCTGTTAATGGTAAAAGTGTAGCTTCCTCAAAGACTCTTAAGTATACTTTATGCGAATTTCGTCATCAGAAGAGTACTGTACGCACACCTCCGGATTTTAACCCAGGTTGCACATGCATTTTTTTTTATAATTAGTTTGGGCCGTCCATTACAAGGTAGTCAAAGAAAAAACGCATAAACAGAACAGACCAGAACCCATGCAAGCTACAACGACACTGGAGGCCAACATAGATGAGAGATTGCGTGAAGAGGTTAGAAAGTGCCCTCATTTGTACAACTCTAGCATGAAAGAATACAAAGTTATTTACATGAGTTGTAACTCGTGGTGTTTTTGAAAATGGCTCCATTTTCGTATGCATTTAAACAACAAAAATGTGAATTTTTGAATCAAAAGGGTGATGTCGTGTGCATGCACATTACGTATTCAGTCTACAGGCGTGTAGCGTTTCTTTACAAAGTGACGTCGCCATCTACTGGCCTGACAGCAGAATACAGCGTTGAATGGGGATTGTTTTGACCACGTTGCCATCCGTACGCAAATAATGCAATCCTTTTTGGAGAGGAACTTCTTGATGATGTTGCATGAGAATATTTTCAACGCACCTGCGCAGGTTGTTTGAAGGTTGTTCTGTGGCATCAGGCATTTACTTTTAAGTTTCCATTCATGTCTACAAACATAAACACCTTCATAAGCTCTTGACTCTGGTTCTCCTGATACTCATTAACAGTTGATTTCATTGCTACAGCTCTAAGTTCCTCAACAGTGTTTAGAGCTTCAACAGTTTACAAATCAGAACGTCGCCGCTCGACGGGCCGTTTATGGAAGCACGTCACCACTGGTATCAGAGCACAAGTGCAACAGCCAGATTCTCATTGACATCTAAACAAACCCAACTTTAAACAGAAGCAAATTAATGAACTATGATGAAACTATGCTCTTCTTATTGACTGTCAAATAAACTAAATATTTGAGGATATGAAAACTGTGTAATCAAATGGAGATTTAAACGCTGGGGTTCCACAGATGACCATTAAATGCAGATGTTTTTCCATCCATTATGATGAGCCACACGGCATTGCACAGAAACATGTGTTGGTTTATTGCGACGGACGCCCTTCCCGATTTAGCTAAACGCTACAAGTGTTTCAGGATGGAAACCATCTTGTTGTTAACTTGCGTTCCCTTCGGAAACAGATCTACCAATTATCTAATCCACCGAATTCAGCCATTCTTAATGACGATAGTAATTCATAAAAGTGTCTTTCGCATCTGCCATTAGGATGATGAGGAAGTCCATTGGGATGAGGTTTAGGAACAGCCCATCTCTCTTTCCAGCCGTCTTGATGCCGTTTATCTTTCATTCCTTACGAGAGCGAGTTTGTCTTTCACAACAGCCTCCATCCCGTGGGTCTTTACGTCCACATGCAGCACCGGCTAATACATTTGCCTGCTCATCAAGCATAAACTAATGTGTATTGGCTTACAACTTTTCACATGATTAATTCCCACGTACAGGCAGGAATGTGGTCCCTTGGAGAGCAACGGGGTGTTTTTAACTCCCTGGGATGAGCCAGCGCCGCAGACAGACCGAGCTGAGAAAAAGGGAGAGAGCGCAAGAGTTTATTGATAACAGGTGGTCATGCATGCCGAGACGTTAACGATAACCAGCTGCGAGGCCGGTCTCGCGCCAAGCGCCCGGTCGGAGGACCGGAGAGAGGGAGGAAGAAGCCCTGCGCTCTGTTGGCCAGCTCTTACCTGACCTGATCTATTAGCTCATCAGTTCTGCTTTTATTGTTTTCTGGGGTCAGACGCAGCTGACTAAATCTTGACACAGCGAGCATCATTACTCCGCGGTAGAGAATCGTTTAGCCGCACATGTGTCAGGCGGCGTATCCTGTAAAAATAGCGTTAGAAACAATATGTTCGTTCGTCTTGGTCCTTTGCTCGAGAGGCCTTCACATGTCATGCCAAATGGATCCCCCCTCCAATCTCTGGTCTGATAAAGATGGGGTGTGTTAAGAGAGAAAAGGTTTGTACCCTCTAAAGAAACGCCAGACATCTGCAGACTGTGAGCAAAGAGCTGAAAATCTCTGCTAAATAGAACAGCTTAGACGAGAACGTTCATGCCGTGCAGTCGGTGCACCATTCAAAATTGATGAAATAAAAAATGTGCATGCAAAATAGGAATTTTGTATAAGAGTTTTATTTTAGGAGATGTTTCGCCAGTGACTCTGAGACATAAGTCTCTTCTGCTCATCAGGGCTGCATTTGTTTCATCAAACATACAGTAAAAACGGTAACATTACTAGAAAAGAGCTGATTTATTCCTGTGACGCAAAAAGCTTCACATCTTCAGTCTTCAGTGTCACACGATCCTTCAGAAATCATTCGAATATGATGGTTTGCTGCTCAAGAAATATGTCTTGTTATTATCAGTGTTAAATCTTAGCAGGTTGTATTATTTCCTGGTGGCTCATGTGACAGAACTGAAATGAACATATTTTTGGATGCACAATTTATTTGATGAATGTGTTTGAGTGCATGTCTTCTTACTGAGTGAAATGTGAGATGTGAAATGGATACTCATTTTGGAAATTTTATTTGCATCCTGATGTTTTTAATGCAAACATTTCCAAGAATTGCATCCAAACTCATGGAAGACTTTTATATACACCATGCTTTACTGAAGAAACACTATACCGTATGTCACTGTTGCGAACCGATCAGAAACACACGGTCACATCTTTTCTCTTTACATGATCTCCTGTGCCCCGGCGGGATTTGGCGGGAATGGACAATCTGAAGCAGATGCGATGAGAAGCGAGACCACATGGCCAAGATCTGATATCAGGAAGACATGCGTCTGGCTCAATGCAGTAGATGCACTGAACTTGAAGGTGAGGTGAAATAAGATGCCCTCCAAATTTACCAGCAGCTGCTCGAAAGTTCCACGATCTGCATTGAGCCATGCTGAAAACGGCAAACAACACATCAGATAAGTGTATCTCCATTGCTCTCTTTCATCATGAGGTTGAAATCGATGCCAAAATGATGTTATCAGCACGATGCAATCCATATAGAATGCTATAATGAATGCTCCATCGCATTAGTCCACTAATTGTGGTCTGAAGTCTGAAACCCTGCCAAACGCAACAAGAAAATGAGTTTCGTGGAGACTGAGGGGGTCAGAATGTGACGCCCCCCACCCTCACTTCACCGTCACGGCCGTCAAGTTCGCCCGTATCAACAGTTCTGCTGAATGGAGTGGCGAAGAGCACCTGATGTTCCACTCGCCACACATACTCGCGATCTGTCACTCACGTTAATGAAAAAGAGCCCCCATGGCTCACCCCACTTCCATGGCATAGCGGAGGAGGCGCGGGCCCCCCAGGGGTAAAATACATACGCACACATACAGGCATTACGGAGATGTTATGCATATTTGTGATCATAAGCTGTTTATTTTTAAAGCACTCCTACTGAACATGACAAGTACAGCATACTCATCGGTGCTAAAGCAGATGAATGGTGTCGGCTGAACAAGCATGCAAGTGTATTGCAAAAAAAAAAAAAAAAAAAGCATTTCTAATGAGTATTTTTGCCTTGTTTTCCAGTTTAATGGCCTTGAAATTCTTAAAACAACATAAATTAGGGTGGGTGCTGGCAAGATGGGGCTTTTAATAAAACTTTCACTTAGAAATTGCTAGAATTACTTAAAAATTTCACATATAATTCAATGTGTTGGTTGCCGTTTCTTTGTACGTCTGAAATAGTACTTTATTGTAAAACCTGCTCCAAAAATGTTATGTATACATATGGTCACACTTTAGGTTATTAACTATGACTTTTGCCTCAATAAACTCCTAATTTCTGCTTGTTAATAGTTAGTAAGGTTGTTGGTTATTAATGGTTTTAGAAGATTAAAAGTTGTAGAAAATGATCATGCAGGACAAGGCATTAATATGTGCTTTATAAGTACTAACAAACAACCAATGTCATAGTAAAATGCATGCTAATAAGCAACTAGTTAATAGTGAGAATTGGACCTTAAACTAAAGTGTTACCATACGGTATATAAATATATATATATATATTAACAGATTATAGATTTTTAATGTCTTTTTAGAAGAATGTGCACTGACCAATTGGGCGTAATAAGAGCAAAAATGTCTGTTGAGTCAGTTTTGATGTTGACTTTAAAGTTTAATCTGCCATTTTGTAGAAATACAAAATCCAGTGAAAGCGAAACTATGGAACAGGGCCCGTATTTACACCCACCCATAATCGTCCACTTCTCCATCCAAACCACAGGCATTTGACTGATGGATGGAAAGATGGGTGAATAATTGAATATATTATTCACCTAAGCAGAATTTTACTCGGCGTGAGCAGCATTTGGGGTCTGTATAGTTGGCGCTGTCCTTCCCTCGTCGAGTTTTTCACTGCTTTGGGCACACGCAAAGTGCTCTTGGCATAAACACAAGTCAAGATACCACACTGTAAATGCCTGAGCCTGTTTACTCGGTGCAGTAAACGCTTTGAGGGCAATTAAATGTCCCACTCCCTAATCTCCAGTGGGAAATGAAAATGTCTGTGGTCTATTGGGTCACTGACCTGTCAGTCAATGAGACTGACAGGTAGAGCTCACAGTGAGACAAAGAGCTAATTATGGGGCGGTCAGTCTGATTAATGAACTTTGACTATTCGGGTCAGTGTAATTGACAGTTATGAGAAATATTAACTCTTACAGATGTCATAAAAAGGCCCAGCTTCAACTAATTGGATAGTTTTGGCTACGGTTAGCAAAGGCATTTCCACAATTGGTTCTGTCAAAGGTGGTAGAAAGGTCTGTAATTCTTAACCTCTTGACCAGTACTGCCTGATGAAGTTTTTGGTTTGTGCTGACTGTCTGTTCCTCTTAAAAGACACCGCACATTCTTTTTGGCTAAACTCGAAGGCAGTATCGCCTTTATGGAAAATCCCATAATGCATTGGAGTAGTTCAGTCAGACAAATGTTGATTATAAATATCCATATACGTGTTGATAACATAGTTCAATTCAATTCAACAGTTTGGATTTTAATACTTAAGGTGATTAAATTGAGTCCAGACATTAAATTCATTGAAAGTCTTTGGGATGTGCTGGAGGAGACTTTACAGAGTGCTTGACTCTTGCATTGTCAATACAAGATCTTGACCAAATTTAATGCCCAAATAAACGCTGCGATGTTATTTCCATCAAGAGGTGGAACCAGACGGTCATCTGACCAGCTAAAATGTGCCCAAAACACCTCTAAAACCAGCCATCCTGGCCAGCCAGGACCTTTTCAGTGTGGATGCTGCCTATGTAGGGAGCAGACAGCTAGACGGCTCAGTAGGTTTCAGAACAGAGCTTAAGAAGAGTGTTTGCAGTGTGTTGCAATCATTGGGTGGTTCCCGTACTCATTTCCATTGAGGAATTGTCCCCGTCAGTCTGCTAATCATTAGACTTCTGTATAAACGTTCTTTTTCATTAGTGGTTTTCAACCACTTGAGCAGTTTGTTGGGCAAGATCATTTTCTTTCCTTTTCCTACAGCTCCATACTGTAGGTCGGTGGACGTGAGACTGTCTTTCCTTGATTTTGCTACAACTGTGAGTCCATTGCTAGCTCTTGCCATATGATAAATTTCCCTTCCAGGTCCATTTGTCACAAACTGACCTTGTCCACCCCGTCTCCCTTCATTTTCTGCCCTCTCAACAACTGCAAAGCAGCACACAGAACCTCCACGACTCCTGGGACGATATACATCGAATGCCCGTGAGCTGATTAATAAAGCAGAGGGCTGATGGGAAATGAACCGCAAACTTACTCAAACAGCAATAAAACAAGTCAGGATTCACAAATCTGCATTAAGAAGGCCCTGTGCTATTTGCTCCCCCTCCTTCCTCCTTTCGCCCTGATTTATAAAACAGGACTGGCTGTAATTGACTCCCCTCGGATCCTAATATAAAGTTATAATCGGACTCGGCCGTGCGAGCCAGGTCTCCGCCACACGTTTAAAAGCAAATAGAGCAAACTGCATGGAGCGCAGAAACACGGCCATGAATGATGTCTCTGTGAATGCTGGCTAAATTAAGAGGCAAGGGTTGATTTAGGCCATCTCGCTCCTATCTTTTTCCCGTCTTTTCCTCTCTTTTTCAGGATTGCATCCACCAGTGCTTGTACTTGTACTCTATCAGATGCAGAAAACTGCTTTAATATCGCAATAAATGTATCAAATTCATAGGAACACAAGTCAAGTCAAGCCACTTACCAAAGTATTTATATAGTGATGCAAGTTTAAATTACAAAAAGGCCTGGATTTTCAATGCGGTCTCAAACTTTTTTGGGTCCCACTGTGTGGTTAAACCAGATTAAACCGTTAAACTTTCATTTGGCAGTTTGTTGTTTAGGGTAGAAGTTCTTATCAAGTACGTTTATCGTGGATTTTTAGAGTGGTTTGGCATGTGTATTGAGCTGACATTCATTATTTGATTGTGTTAATATTATCCAGGTCTTTGGATGTTGTCTTTCTGGTTATCAAATGATACATGCTCTTTATTTTCACTGTACCAAGGACCAACAGATTACAGACCTTGACAGTTAAGAGACCCATGAAAGTATTTTAGCAGTAGTACATGCTGAGACTGATGGCATCCTTCAAAGCCAAACTTACCCGGGTCATTAACTTAATGGCTTCACTTCAGATTTCATAATACCGATGGGTTTGTGCCAAATTATCTGCCTTCAACTCACGCTATATGATTCAAGAAGCTGACGAGCATTTCACTTAAATTGTGCTGATAATTTAATTTGTAATGTATTTCTTTCTTTATTTTTCTTTTTTTTCATTTTGGACCCCAATGTACTCCACCGTTCAGAAGTTTGGGGTCAGTAAGGGTCTCTTATATTTACCAAGGCTGCATTATAATAATTGTAATATTGTCAATTGATATTATTTTTAAGGTAGATTAAAATAACTTAGTTTTCTTTGATGAACAGAAAGTTCAAAAGGACAGCATTTACTTGAAAAAGACATTTTGTAACATTGTAGAAGTCTTCACTGTCACTTTGAATCAATTAAAAGTTCTAATAATACTATTTTCTTTAAAAAAAAAAAACGTTTGAAGAATAGTGTATGTTATAGCTTAGTTCTTGGTCATTTTGTTGAATTACACGATGATATAATAAATTTAAGGCAAATATTGCAAAATATTGCTCTGTACTTAAGTACAGAAGTATTTTTCACACTCGGCATTTTCTTTTTGCAGAACACTTCAAAACAAATGAGTTTGCTATTGAATAAGAGACCATGACTGACAAAAAAACAAAAAAAAAACACCATCTACATCATGTTTTTATGAAAATGGTTGAACAGTCAAGATGGTAACAATGAAAGGAATTTTGTATCTCAGTCAAAAGATACTAAAATATATACTGAACAGGTTGAAGTCAAGTAAATCATGGTGTTAAACTGTGCAGAACTGTGTGCAGATAAAGAAACATTCTATGTGCTCGAATTCGGAAAGACACGGAAAATGAATAACGCGTTCTACGGAGCGCCTAAAGGGACATAGTTAGGCTTGCTGCAGTAGTTGGTTACATACATGTGTGTATATGTCCCTATACTCGGAGTACGCGTGATGGCGAAGTGAAAAAAAAAAGCGAGCGTGCATTCAAAAACGACTTCAATACCCTGTATTTATAGCGGCTCCGTTATGCCCGCAAATTGTATACAATATCATTATCCATAATTGCGAGAGAACACAAAAGCATTGAAATCTACTGTAACACAGTTCGTAAGAACAGGAAGAAGGAGGCGGGAACCGGCGAACATTCAACATAATTTTAATCAAATAAATAAACAAACAATAAAACGAAAGTAAAAATAACACAAACATAATAAAACAACATAAAATCCAGGCCTGGTCCTCTCTCGTCCTTCACTGTCGTCGCTCCTCTTTTATGCTTCCGGAGCTCCTCCGTGAGAGACACGAGACCGGTGTAGCGCGCAGCTGACGCTCATTATCACTCGCGTCACCGGCCTCGCGCCGTTCCCTCACGGCTCTCGCCCCCCCCCGCTCTTTTCCTCCCATTTAGTATTTTTTTCCATCACCACATCCCTTTATGGGCTCCGTAGAGTGCATCCTTTCCGAAGATATTCGGGCACATTTCTAGCACTGAAGCGTCATGCTAGGGCTTTAAACGTTATCCCAGCTTACATGAAACGTTGTCAGAACTTTAGCTACTCTTCCAGTAATGTTAATAGAACGTTTGTTCAAAGTTATCCATGGTGCGTTCAAAGTCGCATACTGTCTGAGTACTATATAGTATGAATATGGCTAGTATGAATGAAAATCTACATCTGCCGTGTTGATCTGTCACGTGAACTACCAGCATCCACTGCGTTGCTTCACTGCCATTCAGAAATCCTCTCCTGTGGCCTCATGGGATTGTAAAGTGTCCATCGAAAGCACACTTCAGAATCTCGGAGGAACTAGTAGGTCATCTAGGTACTTTTGCCTACTGTTTTTTGAATACTATATATTCGGATACTACAACTATTGGCGCTTATCTGATTTTGGACGCAGCACTGGTCTTTATTTGTTTATTTATTTGGTATTTTATAATGTTCTTAAAACGTTAACACAACAACGTTACATATAAATTATTCATAGAGCATTTTTTAGAAAATTTTAGTTTGATGCTTGTAACATTTTTAAAATTGTTTCAAGATGGTAACATTCCCATAATGTTTGAAGAATGATAAATGTTCTCTAAACATTCGTACAACTAAGAAAAAACTTCTTTAAAACATTTTTAGAATATCTTTTTCATAACTCGACAAGAACATCAGCAAAACGTTCTTTGAACATTTTTTGTTAGCTGGGAATGTGCCTTGAATGCTGCGTGAGGATATTGAAGAAAAGTGCTCTTCTGAAAGTTCCCGCTCATTTGGCCCAGAGGACTGTCTAGTGTCGAGTTGATATGTGTTTTACAATTCACAGGGCATTTGATAGGTATGTGTCTTTGAACAGCGCCCAGATGCTGTGATCCACACATAGCTGGCCTCTGGCTTGGCAGCTCTCTCGCAAAACGTTTTTTCATAACCAAGGTTGTAATTCATTTCACACTGAAAAATATTGCCATATTACAGCAGAAGTGGGGAAGAAATCAATGTCAATATAAATAAAAAAGTGATTTGTACTATGTCAAATAAAACTCAGCCTTTCATTTGTGATTTCTGTGATTAACACAATCTATTCAGTGCGTTATTTTCATTATACACATTAAAAGAAAGGCACAAAAGCTGTCGCTGGGGCAGTACCCTTTCAAAAGGGTATCTAAAGAGTGCATATTATTACCTCAAAAGCTGCAAAAGTGTACATTGGTACCTAAACGGTACATATTTTAAAGGCTACCTTCCCAGTGACAGCTTTTATACCTTTTTTTCTGAGAGTAAAGTTCAGCGACAGCAGTTGTTATGACTTACCAGTTGAGTTCTGCAATGCAAACAGAACAAACCCACATACCGTAGTTGATTTTGATAAGCTGCATGAGCGTTAAAGGATAACCAATTTTTGTTACAGCAGTCAGTTTGCGACCCATGAAACCTTCGCCACCACCGTGGCGGCAGGCATACCAGAACACGCATCTCTGCCTACCTAAACAGATGTAAAAATCCTGAGAAAAGAAAGATAACATGTTGAAAAGTGTAACTCAAACACTCGCCAGCATTTAAAGCAGTTCAGTGTGAAGAAGCTTCGAACAGATCACTAACACCTGTGTGTGTTCATGACATATTTTGTTTGAGGTAAAGTTGGCTCTATGGTATTTAAATAACATGTTCACTCACATTTGCCTCGGAAAACCTAAGAATGTAAATTTTCGTCTGTTATCAGTTGGCTTAATAACAAAATATATTGCTTATTCTGTGTGCATTTTTTCATATAAATGCATTTACTTCTCTCTCTCTCTCTCTCTCTCTAACACTGTTTGCTTTCATTAAAATTAAGTATTACGTTTAAAAATGGGCTGTTAGTTGCAACTGCCTTGGTCATTCACATTAACACTCTTTCTTTTTCAGCTGAAAGAGCCTCCGTGCCCCGGGGTGCATCTCTTGGTTTAGGCCTAGTCTGCTACCCACTTTGCTGCCAGCGGCATCCGCTGCTGTGGCCAAACGCACCCCTGAGCCACACGATGGAGAATATGTAAGCGTCTCCTTCAATTAGGGCTGTTTGGTCTTAACACTACTGCCGGCGTCGGCAAACCCACCACCCCCGTGAGACCCGGCCGGTGATATTTTCAGTGTCAATAAACCTTTACAGCAGACTGGGAGAGAGGGTGCCCCTAATGAACATCAGTGGTACCGCAGTTTAAAACTGTATGAGAATCAGAGGAACTTAATATTAGTTGCAGCATCTTTTAACAACCATGAATTTTAATTATTCAACACAAATGTCGCCCATTATAATACACAAGTTTTGCTTAATCTTTACTTAGTAATATCCTCCTCAACTTTGAGAATACATTTTATTTTTCCACATTGAAGCTGTATGCATATTTATTTTTATGCAAAAAAAAAAATCACTAGGTTCCTTTCTATCCTGCAGTAGCTTTGAAAAAAAAAAATGACAGTTCATCCCTCATGTATATTTTATGCATGTCAAGCATAAAGCATTTTAATATCATAAACATTCACTTTTGTACAGAGCCCCACACATAACATGCAGGGGGGAAATTATATAGTGACCATAAAAACACGGGAATGAACTAATTAATAAGATGCAACTGCAAATGAATAATTAGTCATAATATCTTTTTTTCTTCTTCCACATCATGTGTGAAGCAGTGTTATTTTAGTAGCGCTGATATGCTATTACAGTTTTTGTTAATATTTGAAATCAGATTTTATTTTTATATTTTCTGTTTTCATTTTAATTAAAAAATGTAGTAATTTTATTTTGTTTATATATTTTTAGTTATTTTAGTACTTAGTAAAATAAGTTTTATTTCAGCTAGTTACCAAGCAAAAAATTAAATATAATTTTATTTTATTTCAAAAAATATTTTTTTATGGATTCAGCTAAAGACTGCGAAAAGAAAATCCACAGCGGATACACTTCCAAAGGATGAGGAATTGATACGGTAAAACTGATGGCATCTTTACTGTTTGTATCACTTGAGGAAGCTGAGGAAGATCCGGAGCTGAAATTATGGTAATGGGAGTTTCATTTCTGACACGCACTGTACGCAGTAGACCTCCTAAGAAAGGAGGGCTTTAGAGAAACATTTTCCCTGAAAATGACAATAAAATATAACTCTAAACCGAGCTGAGTTTTTTTTTTTTTTTTTTTTTTTGACCTTGGAAACATGTAAACTTATGGCAGGAGACCTCCAAAACAAAATTAGGAACCTTTAAAATAGCACAATAGGGGCACTTACTTAACATACTTACTTAACAATAATAATTTGCCAGTGGACAACGATTTTTCCATGCCACAGTGTAGTAATAACATCTACCAGCAGGGGCAAAAAGATGACGCTAACCAGCCAAACCTTGATCCCTACCAAAAGAAGAACCAAGGACGATCCCTCTGGAGTTAACTTGGAATCAAGTGCCTTGCTGATTTGAGATCTGGCATGCCTTTGCCACAGAGCAAACAATCCAATCAAATGTTGGCCGTGGGTTGCATATTACGAACATCTGGAGGTTTGTATACAGGTCTGTGGTGTGGTGGCACTTCGTGATTGGACGTCATTGGGTCAGATGCCAGCGCTGACCACAGTGTGGTCATTCATTCTTCTGAATTACACCTGTATCCCCAACGGCCCGCAGAGCCCTGCTTTTTTGTGTGCACAGCTGGATTGCGGTGAAACAGTCCAGGTTAAATAGTGTCTTCAATTGTCCCTCTAAGACGTGAACCTACGACCCCATGCTTTATTTTAGACGGTGGTACAGTGGTTGCAGGTTCAAATCCAGCCTGATCTTGTTCCCCCTCCATTTTCTGGCATTATCTCTATCTTACTGGGGAAAAAAAGGTGATTTTCCAGCTCATCAGCATGCACTAAAATGCAATAAAATTTTTTTTTTTTTTCCCATTTTTTGTTGTTAACATATCTAAAAATCCTTAAAACAATATGCATTCATTTGATATTAAGACAAAAAAATTATTAATTGTCATTTTTGTCTTGTTTTCTATACGGAGCCGCAAAAGAGACGGTGGTGCATGATGATGATAAAAAAATTAGATGGGAGGAAAATTTGTGTTTCAATGCAAATATTATCCATTCCCCCGAGAAACATTGCATTCACTTGCAATCTTTTTGAGTTCATTACAATCAAACTCACTTTCTCAGGGGAAAGCAAAAGTTTTTGCGTGGGAATGCAAATGTTATGCGAGGGAACGCAAAACTTTTGCGAGAGAAGGCAAAATAAATTAAATACTCTTTTCTATTCCATCTCATATTTTTTTCTTTTTATATCCAAACATTCTTAAATTAAGACAGATTTACTAGCAAAGCAAAATATATTAATTCTTGCTTTCTGAAAAATGTATCAAAATTAAGTGAGTTTATGCATAAAACAAGAAACAAAATCTGCCAGAGGGGTAGGAAAAGTAAAATTGTTTTCCCTTTGAATTAAGATTATTTTTCTAACCCCATTGGCAGACTTCTCCCTGCACTTCATTTTGAGAAATGTTTCAGAAAACAAGACTTAATGTATTTTTGTCATTTTGCTTCTCTAGTAATTCAATCTGGCAGATATTTTCACTGGATCTGCCAGTGCTGTAAGACAAAATACATTAGTATTAAAAATGCATTCTCTGAAAATGAGCCTTATAATCTTATGCAGGGTTACTTATTTCGTAAATGTATCTTATTTTAAGGATTTATAGCTTGTCTCAAAAATATCTCTAAAGTATCACTTTCCATATTTTCCTCCGCCTTTCTCAGAGACTGATCATTCTGAATAGTTTAGTCCAGGGGTCTTCAACGTTTTTCAGGGCAAGGACCCCTTAGATGAGCGAGACACGGAGCAGGGACCCCCCACACAAAATATGTCAAACAGCTCGCGATTCGGACTTTATATCTCGCGATTCGGACTTTATATCTCGCGATTCGGACTTTATGGCTCGCGATTTGGACTTTATATCTCGCGATTCGGACATTATGGCTCGCGATTCGGACTTTATGGCTCGCGATTCGGACTTTACGGCTCGCGATTCGGTCTTTATGGCTCGCGATTCGGACTTTATGGCTCGCGATTCGGACATTATGGCTCGCGATTCGGACTTTATAGCTCGCGATTCGGACTTTATGGCTCGCGATTCGGACTTTATAGCTCGCGATTCGGACTTTATAGCTCGCGATTCGGACTTTATGGCTCGCGATTCGGACATTATGGCTCGCGATTCGGACTTTATGGCTCGCGATTCGGACTTTATGGCTCGCGATTCGGACTTTATGGCTCGCGATTCGGACTTTATATCTCGCGATTCGGACTTTATGGCTCGCGATTCGGACTTTATGGCTCGCGATTCGGACTTTATATCTCGCGATTCGGACTTTATATCTCGCGATTCGGACTTTATATCTCGCGATTCGGACTTTATATCTCGCGATTCGGACTTTATATCTCGCGATTCGGACTTTATGGCTCGCGATTCGGACTTTATGGCTCGCGATTCGGACTTTATAGCTCGCGATTCGGACTTTATATCTCGCGATTCGGACATTATGGCTCGCGATTCGGACTTTATGGCTCGCGATTCGGACTTTATAGCTCGCGATTCGGACTTTATGGCTCGCGATTCGGACATTATGGCTCGCGATTCGGACTTTATATCTCGCGATTCGGACTTTATGGCTCGCGATTCGGACTTTATATCTCGCGATTCGGACTTTATATCTCGCGATTCGGACTTTATGGCTCGCGATTCGGACTTTATGGCTCGCGATTCGGACTTTATAGCTCGCGATTCGGACTTTATATCTCGCGATTCGGACATTATGGCTCGCGATTCGGACTTTATGGCTCGCGATTCGGACTTTATAGCTCGCGATTCGGACTTTATGGCTCGCGATTCGGACATTATGGCTCGCGATTCGGACATTGTGGCTCACGATTCGGACTTTATAGCTCGCGATTCGGACATTATGGCTCGCGATTCGGACTTTATAGCTCGCGATTCGGACTTTATGGCTCGCGATTCGGACTTTATAGCTCGCGATTCGGACTTTATAGCTCGCGATTCGGACATTATAGCTCGCGATTCGGACTTTATAGCTCGCGATTCGGACTTTATGGCTCGCGATTCGGACTTTCTATCTCGCGATTCGGACATTATGGCTCGCGATTCGGACTTTATGGCTCGCGATTCGGACTTTATAGCTCGCGATTCGGACATTATGGCTCGCGATTTGGACTTTATAGCTCGCGATTCGGACTTTATGGCTTGCGATTCGGACTTTATAGCTCGCGATTCGGACTTTATAGCTCGCGATTCGGACTTTATAGCTCGCGATTCGAACTTTATAGCTCGCGATTGGGACATTATGGCTCGCGATTCGGACTTTATAGCTCGCGATTCGGACTTTATGGCTCGCGATTCGGACTTTATGGCTCGCGATTCGGACTTTATGGCTCGCGATTCGGACTTTATAGCTCGCGATTCGGACTTTATAGCTCGCGATTTGGACTTTATATCTCGCGATTCGGACTTTATAGCTCGCGATTCGGACATTATGGCTCGCGATTCGGACTTTATGGCTCGCGATTCGGACTTTATAGCTCGCGATTTGGACTTTATGGCTCGCGATTCGGACTTTATATCTCGCGATTCGGACTTTATGGCTCGCGATTCGGACTTTATGGCTCGCGATTCGGACTTTATATCTCGCGATTCGGACTTTATATCTCGCGATTCGGACTTTATATCTCGCGATTCGGACTTTACATCTCGCGATTCGGACTTTATGGCTCGCGATTCGGACTTTATATCTCGCGATTCGGACTTTATATCTCGCGATTCGGACTTTATGGCTCGCGATTCGGACTTTATGGCTCGCGATTCGGACTTTATAGCTCGCGATTCGGACTTTATATCTCGCGATTCGGACATTATGGCTCGCGATTCGGACTTTATGGCTCGCGATTCGGACTTTATAGCTCGCGATTCGGACTTTATGGCTCGCGATTCGGACATTATGGCTCGCGATTCGGACATTGTGGCTCACGATTCGGACTTTATAGCTCGCGATTCGGACATTATGGCTCGCGATTCGGACTTTATAGCTCGCGATTCGGACTTTATGGCTCGCGATTCGGACTTTATAGCTCGCGATTCGGACTTTATAGCTCGCGATTCGGACATTATAGCTCGCGATTCGGACTTTATAGCTCGCGATTCGGACTTTATGGCTCGCGATTCGGACTTTCTATCTCGCGATTCGGACATTATGGCTCGCGATTCGGACTTTATGGCTCGCGATTCGGACTTTATAGCTCGCGATTCGGACATTATGGCTCGCGATTTGGACTTTATAGCTCGCGATTCGGACTTTATGGCTTGCGATTCGGACTTTATAGCTCGCGATTCGGACTTTATAGCTCGCGATTCGGACTTTATAGCTCGCGATTCGAACTTTATAGCTCGCGATTGGGACATTATGGCTCGCGATTCGGACTTTATAGCTCGCGATTCGGACTTTATATCTCGCGATTCGGACTTTATAGCTCGCGATTCGGAATTTATGGCTCGCGATTCGGACTTTATAGCTCGCGATTCGGACTTTATAGCTCGCGATTCGGACATTATAGCTCGCGATTCGGACTTTATAGCTCGCGATTCGGACTTTATGGCTCGCGATTCGGACTTTATAGCTCGCGATTCGGACTTTATGGCTCGCGATTCGGACTTTATAGCTCGCGATTCGGACTTTATAGCTCGCGATTCGGACTTTATAGCTCGCGATTCGGACTTTATAGCTCGCGATTGGGACATTATGGCTCGCGATTCGGACTTTATAGCTCGCGATTCGGACTTTATATCTCGCGATTCGGACTTTATAGCTCGCGATTCGGACTTTATAGCTCGCGATTCGGACTTTATAGCTCGCGAATCGGACTTTATATCTCGCGATTCGGACTTTATATGTCGCGATTCGCGATTCGGACTTTATATCTCGCGATTCGGACTTTACAGCTCGCGATTCGGAGTTTATAGCTCGCGATTCGGAGTTTATAGCTCGCGATTCGGACTTTATAGCTCGCGATTCGGACTTTAATATTTAGGTAAAATTTGTCTATGGTAAAATTAAAAGAGCTCATAGCGACGCCATCATGGCCCTTCTTTATTAATTCAAGTGGAGGTGACGTATTTCCTGTTTGAGAGTGGAGCTCCACTCGCCCACGGTCTGCAGTCAGACCCTTCCCATTTTTCGGCCGATTCGACATGTTGAATCGGCGTCGGGGCGTCGGTGAGAGAGAGAACTCTGATTGGCTGTTCAGCATAGTAAACGAGTCAGTTCACGAGAATATATAGCAAAAGTTATGAAAGCAAGCGAATAAGTCATGACGGCACCGACGGAAGCTTGTTCTAATTTCACGTCCTCTTACCCGAGCACTCGAACGCACGAATATTTTCATAATAACATGAGAGGAGTGGAATAAAGCACGTGATCAGCATGACTGATATTCAAAACGGTCAGCAAGCACTGCTTTGTATATGGTTTGTATACTTGCCGTCTTGGTTTCGCGTTCCCCTTTTAAATGACGAATATACACAAATATATCTGCTTAAATAGACAGTCATCTCATTTATATGTAGGCGCTAGTTGACAGTCGGCTTAAATTCTTTCGGTGCTCAAGCTCATATTTTTCCGCCGACATGAGCGACAACACCGTCGGTTTCCGTCGCCGCTAGTTCTTGGACGTCGGGTTGGTGTGTTTAAACAGAACTTCACATTTTAATTTTACTATCAGGTGAACGATTATACATTTACCTGAACTTTAAGCTGTCTTACAAACGATCCATTCTGGCGAGTTAAATTGTATATAAATTATTAGCCAGTAGCATTTTCAAATTATAGTCTGCGTTGACAGTATCATGAGATCACGTGACTGCACGTGGACGGAAGGGTTTTATTAAAGCTGTTAATGTAATACTATTTGTAAAATAAAATATATTTTATTTAAATTTGACTTTGTGATGTTTTTACACGTTTTATTTTTTTTTTAATTATTTGTGATCAAACATTAATTGACGGACCCCCTGCAATACCGCCGCGGACCCCCGGTTGAAGACCCATGGTTTAGTCCTCATAAACAGCTTGTTTTGGTAATTCATTTGACTAATTTTGGGATTAAACACAAACGGAGGATTCTCATTAGAGGAGCATTAACACCATTTGAGGGCCTGATTTGTCATGTATCACATTAGTGCTGAGGTCAGATGATGGTGTGGAGGTATGTGTAAATGTTGGTATGTTCCATGCGGACATCCAAGAACGCTACTGTTATTTATCACATTCTTGGTACATATCGACAAGCTACATAATACATTATTCCAAAGCATAGGCAACTTGACAATCCGCAAGCGGCCCAAGACTGAAAATTAAGAGGGTCGGGGTCCAAATTACACTTGGAGAGAAAAAGAAAAATGGTTGATTTGCTTCCCGAAGTATATATTTTCCTTTCTCTCTCACTCGGCTTCACACAAAGTACTCAAGCCTCAGTGTTTCAGACCTGCGTTAAAAGGTATTATTGATTCTATCTCAACTAAACCGGTGTCCACGTTCCCCAACATAAATATCGGGTGTTGGCGGGGACACTTGCGCCGCTCGGCGCTCCTAAGTACCATCTGGCCGCTGCCAAAACAAACAGTAGTAATGAGTACTAGGTCGTGGTTGAGAGGCCGGTCTAAAAGTCGGGGATTTGCCAGCGTGCGCACACTGAGGGGCTGTCATAAACCAAATTAAAAGACTGACTGTTTCTACCCCCTCACCTCGAGCGACGCTGCTGAAGATGCTGGGAGTCGACGTGGGGGAACGGGGGAGGGCATCGTGTTCAACAAGCACATCTTGTATTTGAGAATCGGCTCTAGGGAGTGAAACTGAGGAAATAACAAGTGAGGATTTATTGCCAGACGGTTTGTTTACGTTAAAAGTATGGCCCATTCGCGCCAGCCAAGGCGGTATTTGCATAATACATATAAAATGAGATCCATATTTGCCACACGCATACCTGTGAAACCTTGCATTTTAAAAGAAGTAACCAGAGTATCGCTCGGGCGCTGGGCCAGCGACCAGTGTCGGTGTGTGAAAAGAATGGGTCTGTGCATATCGCCATCCATGCAGCTGATAAACAATGATTTGTGGTCTTCCTTGCGGAGGACACAAATACAGCAGTCTAATGCTTCGCAGACGGTATTGTCGTAAAGTCTGAAAACAACCTTGAGACTTCACAATCAATCTAATATTTTATATTTTATTTTATTCCAGCTTTTTCAGTTAACAAATACTATTTTTAGTTCCACACTCTTTCCAAAAAGGGGGATTTGCAGCAATGCCATAGAAGAACCATTTCTGATTCTTGATTTTTGACCATTTTTTATTTCAAATGAAATATTTGAATAATCTAAAGAGCCTATTTCTGATATAAAGAATCTTTTTGTGGAATGGAAAGGTTCTACAGATATTAAAGTGTAGTTAAGTATTATAAAGATTTCGCGATTGTGCCTTAAAGGTACAATATGTAAAGTTTTTACATTTAGTCATTTAGCAGACGTTTTTATCCAAAGCGACTTACAAGTGAGGAAAACAAACAAGCGATTCTTCATGAATTGGCAAATAGCACAGGAAGTGCTCACAATACAAGTTTCATACATTGCTCAGTACCATAAGCTAGAGTAGGAAGGGAAAAGGGAAGGAAAGGGGGTTTTTTTTTTGGATTTTTTTTCGAGGGGATCAAGTGTTCACGGAAGAGATGAGTTTTCAGCTGTCTCTTGAATATTGCCAAGGATTCTGCGTTCCTGATGAAAGTAGGGAGATCATTCCACCAGCCGGGAACAGTGAAGGAGAATGTTCTGGAGAGTGATTTTGTGCCTCTCTGTGACGGTACCACAAGCCTTCGTTCCTTTAGTGATCGCAGTCTTCTGGTGGGGACGTAGCGTTGTAGCAGTGTGTGGAGGTAGGAAGGTGCAGAGCCTGTGGTGGATCTGTAAGCAAGCATCAGCGCTTTGAACTTGATGCGAGCAGCGAGGGGTAGCCAGTGCAGAGAGATGAAGAGGGGCGTGACGTGGGCTCTCTTAGGCTCGTTGAAGACAAGACGTGCAGCAGCGTTCTGGATCATTTGAAGAGTTTTTATATTAAAATGTCCAAAAACCACTTGCACAGTGTTGTATATTTCGTTCAGCTGTGTACTTACATTATCCTAAATGTTTCCAAGAATTTGTAAATTCAGAGAAATTCACAATTTTAATTAGTGCCCGTCCCTCTCTTGTCACTTGGTGCCTTCAGTGACGTAATATCTGCGTTATCCCTGGTTTCCGCTTTTACTGCATAGTAACCACGGCAAGAGACACGGACAGCTGCGTAACGTTGTAACGCTGTTGTTTTCGTTCAAACATGATGGATCATGGCAAGCAAACTTTGGGACTAAAGGAGAAAGAAAACGAGGATCAATATCGGCGTGGCGTTTCCGAGATGGAGAGAGTTGCGACAAACTTTGACTTGACAGAGACGGCGCTCTTGCACGTTATTAGACGAGGTAAGCAAATGTAGGCTACATAAGATTAACCAATGTTATATAGCTCAACATGACGACGTGTTAGAATATCATCAGTATGATACTGTAATGTTGATCTAGCGTACTGTTACGTCTCATACAGACAACAAACTAATACTAAACATTACAACTCTCAACACACTCGGAGTCTGGCCAGGTTATCAGAGAGACTTAAAGACTTTGTAGACCATCAAAAAACACCTTAGCAATTCATTAAAAACACATTAGCAACGCCTTGACAACCACCCCCATCACTTTTGCACAGGCAATCAGCACTCATTTTCTTCAAAAAAAGAAAAAAAGTTAGAAATAGCTTTGCTAAGAACATAAAGTCATAAAATAAGTCATATCAATCTTAATGTAAAAACAGTTGGGTCTTTTCAGGCAGAAGTCCTCATTAAAGCAAGCGAAAGAGAAAGAGCTGATTGACTTTGTGTTGCAGCGGCTGCTTATTTAACGTCAGGCCGTGAAGTACAGATCTGTCTCACGCATGTCAAACTTCGTCTCCCCAAGAAGTCTGAAGGAAAACAGGTTTCTCATTTTGCTTATTAATACTCTCTAATGAACATTTAACTGGTGTTTGCTTCTTACGAGCCCGAGCACAGTCCAGTAACAAAGCTTCTTTTGTTCTGTCCAGTGAGGAAGTGCTCCCGCTGAATGTCTCTGAATGTCCAGGACAGGTCAGAAAGTCTCTGATGATTTCACTTGAGATGCACCCAAAAAACGCAGAACTGTTTTAATGTGGTTTGTGGCGTTTATTGCGCACGATTACAACAACCGTTATGCACATCCACAAAAAATGCTGCCACCCCATGGCTCACCCACAAACCGGTACGATCATTTCATACTCCCCCGTCGTTCACTAGGACAACAATGCCACTGTTTTTGCTGGAACGCTCTGCTGGTCAAACGCATTACAGGTGTGAAAAAACAGGCCTTAGTTTGCCATTCAGTTTGGGCATCATTCATTCTGGAGGTTATTTTTAGTGCTGAAAAGTTCAATGTGGTGCTACGTTTCTTTGGCAGCCTGGAGAGGTTTTTGAGCCAACGCTGGACGCTGCTGTGGCTAAAGTCTTACGTGTAAGGCGACAGCAATATGAAATGTTTATTAAAGGCTGCTTCCTTTGCCTGTTTATTTTTAACTCGAGTTGCTCGTCTGTATTTGTTGACAGCCTTGGTGGGTGTTCCAGCCTTTCTGCATAAGGCTGTCTATTCTGTTCTTAAACAAATTTCTGTTTAACATTCAGAGACACACCTACTAATCTTTATTAGTTTACACCTTTTTGAATAGTAAAGTTATCAAAACTATAGAACGTATAGATGCACCGTATGTCTATATATAAAAGCAACTCTCTTAGGGCACGGACAACGATGTACTAAAAACGAAAACGTTTTTTCTTTGCGTTTTTCACGTACAGATAACGACGTGGTCGAAACGATCCCCGTTCACACTGATTAACGAAACGACTAAAAACGCTGTATTCTGCTGCTGGGCCAGTAGATGGCGATATCTCTTTGAAAAGAAACACTGCGCGCCTATAGACTGAGTATAGACATTTTAGTTAAAAACTTTGGTGTAAACGAACCCATATATTTGAGCTTCTGCTGAACGCTTCTTGCATTCATACATTTTAATACATTTTTAAACACTTAAAGGAGTTCACATGCTCATTTTTGGACGCCTATTCTTGAGTATATGGTCCAAATACCTATTCAATGAATGAATGAATGAATGAATGAGTGAGTGAAAGAATGAATGAATTTAATATATATATATATATATTCAATGAATGAATGAGTGAGTGAATAAATGAATGAATGAATTAAATATATATATATATATATATATATTCAATGAATGAATGAATGAGTGAGTGAATAAATGAATGAATGAATTTAATATATATATATTCAATGAATGAATGAGTGAGTGAATGAATGAATGAATTTAATATATATATATATATATTCAATGAATGAATGAGTGAGTGAGTGAATGAATGAATTTAATATATATATTCAATGAATGAATGAATGAGTGAATGGGTGAGTGAATGAATGAATTTAATATATATATATATATTCAATGAATGAATGAATTTAATATATATATATATATATTCAATGAATGAGTGAATGATTGAGTGAATGAATGAATGAATGAATGAATGAATGAATGAATTTAATATATATATATATATTCAATCAATGAATCAATGAATCAATCAATCAATCAAAGTTAGGTTAGATTGATTGATTGATTATTTCATTCATTCATTCATTCATTCATTGAATATATATGTGTGTGTGTATATATACATATATATATATATATATATATATATATATATATATTTAAAGAAAGTAAATATTAAATAATAAATGTTTTAAAAATAATATTTTAATCACATTTTTAAAAAAATCATATTTTAAAAAGTTAATATTTAAATATTTTACATTTTAGGCCTAGGCCTAGGCGTAGGCCTTTAGAAAATGAAATGAATAAAATCAATATCAATTTAGTCAAGTATGCATACAAAAGTTGTGGGCCTCCATCAGTCTCAAATGATCCCCTTCAAGTATACAAGCTGTTTCTCACTGCTATCTTGACTCATTACCTCTCTAGATGGAATCCCATCATGCATCTGACTGGTGAACTGTGCTCTGGAGTGAAAGGACGTCTCGATAACAGACAAATCGCTTTGAATTACTGCTCCAGTCAATGGGGTGTGCTGGTCGGAAAGAACACATGGTCAAGAACGGTGGGCAAAGCTCCTCTTATGCATCTGACAACAGTCTGGCGTGACAGGCTTATTGCACCTCCCGACCCACCGCATTCAGTTTGTTCAGGCTGGCTTTCCGCAGACCTCTCGTAAGTCCGTGGCAGTGGCTCATGGGAACTCCCTCGCGCATGCCAGCTTTTCCTAGGGCGCTAAAGGTCGGGTTAAGACTCAGTGGAAAATCTGTCGGAGGGGGTCTGTTGCATTTAGGATCAGTTGTTCTTCCTTGGATATTATTACAGAAGCGAGTGCTCTCCTGTGTTGGGGATGGAATCCAGGAAAACAAATCGGAATGTGCCATGATAAATTTCATGTGGCACAGCAGTGCCAAAGGGCATAAACATGAGGACAGCTATATGAGCGTCAAGTGAGGGTTCATAAAAGTACAGCATCAAATACGGTCAAACTGAACTAAACCCATCACTGACACACATGTCTTGTTTTGGGGCATTTTTACAATTATACGACTCCTCTGTTACTCTAGCGACACAATCCAAACGGGGTAGTTTATAGTCTCTTTGACATTTTTATGCCTCATCGGGCTCTGCCAGGTATCGGATTAACCAATATTTACGTAAATGATGATCTGTCGGCCTTCGCCCAGAGCTTTTAGCAGTTTTTTCCTAGGTGGTCCATTTGTGTCTGACAACCTGACACCTTTTTAACTCCGCATACAGTTTTCTGTCTTTCTTGTTGGTGACATATGAGTGTTGTCGTCATCTGATAGTCTATGCGAGGATAACAATAACTGCTAGAGCAGCTCTCGTGACAGGCCTGCTCTGGAAAAACGTCTTTAAAAAGAACAAAATGAGCTTTTAAATTATGTCACACAAGTAATTTAATAGAAACACTGGAATACATTTAAATTCCAAAGTGGCAGGGAGGTAAAAACTAGAGTGAAATGTTTTTATTACTATTTCTGAATGATTTAGCGCCTTCGGGGATGGTGTGTAAGATAATATGAGTCGATTTTTTGTTCACTCTAGATACTGAAGTAACTCCAATTGTTCCTAAGTGAAAATAGGAATAACCTCTAATTTAATACAGGCAGTAAAACAGTTTTCAGATAAATTGTTGTTTTAAAAGGCAATCATGGAATGAAATGACAAAAATCAAATGTTAGTAAAACTATCCTTGGTCTCAAGCCTTAATAACTGTATAAGAGTGACCTCTTGTGGTTTCAATTAGTTTTACGAGCTGAAAATGCATGAAATTCGCCTAAAATCAGCATAAAAAAATCTAAACCATTAGCATGACACGACATTTTATTCATTTATATTTTATAAAGCGTTTTATACATGTATACATTACTTTATACTTTAATATAATAATAATAATAATAATAGGGGAGATCTGGGCTTTCAGAGAATATTTGAAAGTCGGTTTATATATAAACAAAAAATTTTAGCAACAAAAAAGCTAATATAGCTACATTTTCACAGTTACAGCACCTAGAAAGGATACCGTTTATACCGAGTTTAATAGTTTAATACAGCTAAATCGTTTCTTAAGTTATTTTTTTTTAGGGTTTATTAGTCTTGGTAACAGATTTTATGAATAAAATAAACATTTGTTTATTTTACGTTTGACTAAAAACCGTCTAACTACCGAACAGAACGTTAATGGGAACCTTGTAGCTGCTTCATTTTCTACCCGGGTTTATTTATCAGTGACGCCAAACTTGCTAAACCGAACTAGCCTCATCTTCTTTGTCGAATTGTTTTCGTTAGAAATCATAAGGTAAGACTCCCTAAGACATTTTATTTATTTATTTTTTCGTTTGTTTGTATTTCTTATAGTCTTCATAGAATGTGTGCTTTTTGATTATAAACATAATTTCGCATTTTTGACAGGATTTATTAGCTATGCCATTTGCCTGAAAGCTTGTGGCTTTGTTATTCGAATAGCACTTATTTTTGAGAATAATAATAATAATAAAAAGTGTTAAATAGTGTTATTTAGTAATCTATGGATGGAAATGTTTAGTGTAAAAAAAAAAGATTAATGAAAAAATAAAAGCGTGAGAATAAATAATACATATACTGTACAACACTATGTAGAAAAAAGAAATAATATAACTTTAGAAATACAATTTTGACGTTTATAATATTAATATTATGTCTACACAAGATGCTTTTTAAATTTTTGTCTCATGAGGATCATATTTGAGGGTTCATGTTAGTTTGAAAACCTCTGATCTATGCTTAAAATGTGACTTTTTTTGTCCTCTTGACTCCAGATTGTGTCCATCTGTTTTTAAAATGGAGCCAGCATGTCGAAAAGACAAACAGAAACAGCAAACACCGACCCGTGGAGACAGAACGAAACAGAAATCAGCCCAGCAGGAGCTGAAACAGAGACAGAGAGCAGAGGTACACACTCATATGCTGATGAATATGAATATTAAATATGAATCTAGTCAGATTTGAGCCTGGAAATCCTGCCTTAAATTGACCTCTTATGATGGTAGTCCAAAAAAGTATTGTAAAAGCTTGTATTGCGTCTGATTTTATTACAATTTGAATGGAAGTTTGTTTATTTGAACAATTACACGAATGTGTTTGTATTTAGTATGTCGTTACTTATAAAAATAGAGCTGAGGAACTTCAACAAAACCTGATGATTGTGTTTCGAGACGAGCATCTTGTGCTTCAGTGGAAGCTTCGGTTCAAAGTCACATTTAGTGACTTTGAAATAGTGCATAATTAAACATTTTACATTAACGTTGATATTTCCTTCTTTTCAATGCATTTAAAATGAATACTTCTGTTCAGCAATGATGCATTACATTGATCAAAAGTGACAGTAAAGGCATTTGATGAATGCTGTTACTTTCTATTCATCAAAGTATCCACAGAAATATTTCAAAGAGCAGCAAATCAGCATATTAGAATGACTTTTGAATGATCACAGTAAATAGTGCAGGCATATTCATTTGTCATTTCTTTCTTTTAATTGTTAAAAATCTTTAGTTCATCTCAATCTGTGTTGTATTCCAGATTTATGCCCTGAACAAAGTCATGACTGAACTTGAACAGCAGCAGTTTGAGGCCTTCTGCAAGCAGATGCAGTCACAGGCGGAATGAGACGCACTCATGTCAGGGCAAACGTTCGCAGGTTAGGGTTCCGTTACGATGTTACAACTCATATGATTGTAAACCATGTGATAATCGCTTCTTACAGCCCCCCGTCTTTTAAACCTAAGTGCACCCGCTGGAGAAGGCATGGCTGTATTGGTGCACAAAGTGTACAATCACATCACAAACATTGTGCAAAACCAAAAATATCATCATATTTATCAGAGAAGCACCCTGTGAAAAGACATTCACTTTCTCTATAGGATGTTAAACATCTGTTCAGTTTAATTTCCGTTGTCATTGTTAATTGTAATGTTTTTTGTCTGGAATGAGTATTACGTTTTATGGGATTGTACAAAGCTGTTTTTTTTTTGTTTTTTCATAATTTGAAACGACCTGTTGACTGAACTGAAAATAAGATATAGTTGTCTCTCTTTTAGTTTATCATTAATTTATTTGTGACACTTTATGTTCCATTACTTTACCACAAGCCGTTTTTATTTTTGTTTAAAATTTGGTTATTAAAAATCTTATCTTGAAAAAAAAAAAAAGGCAAATGATTTTCTTCTCTGAGCCTTATTTTCCAGCATCTCACAGTCAAGTAAGACGCGCTCTTGAGTTTTTCAGTGCGAAACACGTTAGATCATTTTGGGCTTTTCACCCGGCACCTAACCCCGGTTTATCATCGGGTCACACTTTATTTTAAGGTGTCCTTGTTACAGTGTAATTATACAATTAAGTACTGAGTCATAATAATTAACTACATGTACTTACTATATATTTAAGGTAAGGGTTAAGGTTTGGTTTAGGGTTAGTTGCGTGTAACTATGCACAATTGACCCTTCGCAAACAGTTTGATTGACAGGTGATCTAACCAATCATAGCACCGAATTAATTTTTGTCGATTAATGTTGTTTAACTTGAAAAATTGTGTACTCGCGTCTTTCGGCGCTTGAAACAACATTCCTTCTGATGTTCATTCATGTTTATTTGATGCTTTAAATGATCTAGTATGAAGAGATGATCGCTTCACGAGGAGCTACAGCGATCTGTCACCACACATTAAAGACACACTATACGCTATTTATTGTTTAAACTTCTTTAAAAAATTACAGTATTTTAAATATGAAACTGTTTCATACGTTGTCAGTGTCCTCTTTGCTCTGCGATGTATTTTTCACTCCGTGAGAACATGATGTGTGGCGTGAGAGCGCATGGGTTGTCGGGCATAGCAACAGGGGGCGAGTTTTGCGAAGGGTTAATTGATTGTTATTACTATAGCAACAACATATAAAAGGCGTAAAATAAAAGTTTACCCATCATCATTCTAAACCCAGCTTTTAACCCTGGGTAAACCTGAAGTTTGGGAATGTACAATGTGAAACTTCTGTTTATGAATACCCAGGATTAATTGTTAACCCCAGTTATAGTATGAGCAGTGTGAAACGTGAATAAAGATAACCCAGGGTTGGATATTTCAAGGTTGAAAAGCTCTTTTGAAGAGACTGCAGAGCCAATGGGTGGAGCTTGAAATCCAGCCACACCCTAACCTTAGCCATAACCTTACTGCAAAACATAACTCCATCCATTAGGTCCACAGAGGTGGAGCTGGAGTAGGCCAAGCAGAGAAAGGGAGATCGTCTGAGTTCCTTTAGACACGCCCCTCTCCCTCTGCTCCAATCAGAGCTCTTTTATCATTATAACAAGCAGGTGTAAACATATGTACACCAGTAAATACACTAATGATCAAATTCGGTAAGTGCGTTTTTGTATTTTTCAAAATAAATAAATATTTATGTTCAGTAATGATGCATTAAATTGATCAGAAGTGACAATAAGGACATTTGTGATGTTACAAAACATTTCTATTCCAAATAAATGCTGTACGGAAACTTTCGCCGCTAGAGGTCGCTTAATCAAAACAAAGGTATAGATTGATGATTAGCTATATAACATGATTAGTTTTCTGTCGAATGTATCCATCCAAACAGTTGCTCACCTGTCTAATAAAAAACTTAATGTATTAAAGAGTCTTTGGTGTTTCCATGGTTTCTACATAACGTGGGTATGATATCATACTTTCCTGGTTAAAATGGCTCATTTCTCTGGATTTAAAAATTCTTGGAAACATTTGGGATAATATAAGTACACAAGTCAACAAAATATGTAACATTGTTCTCAAAAATCTTACATATTGTGCCTTTAACTCTCAATTCATCAAGGAATGCTGGAAAATGTTTCACGGGTTCCTCAAAAATAAGAAGTAACAACTGTTTTCAACATTGTTAATAGTAAGAAATGTTTCTTGAGCAGCAAATCAGCATATTAGAACGATTTCTGAAGGATCGTGTGACACTGGAGTAAATGGAGAAGATTGAAAATTCAGCTTTGAATGCTTTTCAAAATTCAGCTTTACTGTTTTACTTTTTATTTACTTATTTATTTATTTATTTTGATCAAATAAATGCAGCCTTGGTGTGCATAAGACACTTTCAAAAGTAGTGCAACTTGTGGCACAGAAACAGAATGTCTGGAAAAAGTGTGCCTGAGGTCTTCAGATGGGTGGGAGCATTTTAGCCATTTCATCAGACCTAAACTTGCCCAACTGCAGTCAGATAAAAAAAAAAAAAAAAGCCATTTGATGTTGCCACAGTTTCCAAGTCATTATATAATAACACACACATTTTAACACATAACCATGAAATCAAATATTACATCATTTGACAAAGGAAGCTCAGGAACAGATACTATTTTGTCATTTATTATTATTTTATATGGCATGAGCAGGACATAGACCTATTTATTTTTCACATCACATTAGAAGATGCTAATTGCAATTGAAATCTAATTAGAAGTGCATTTTTAATGTAAGCTAGTTTGCATATAGAGGTAGTTAGGGATTGCGCGGAATTAGAAACCTCTAAGGCTCTAAAAAAATAAAGATACATTTTTAATGCCTAGCATTACATATTTAACCTTCACCTGTTAGTATTGCATGTAGTTCAGCAGGTGCAAAAATAAAAGCAAGTTGCGGGCAATCAGTCGTATCTTTGTCTGATTGCTGTTTAGAGGTCTACAGTAACAGAGCTCCCAGTGACTCTCACTCCAAACCAGCCCTGCCAATACTTGGTGTCTTGACCGCCGTGTTCAAAAGAGATGAAGCGTAGACCCGGGCCGTAGTCTGTGAATGTGTGGCTCACCTATGACAGAAGTGATAAAACAGTCTGTTTGCATGCACAAAGTTGAGTTGAAATGAATTAAAACTTTTAGCGGGCTGCATAGAATTAGTTTTCTATTTTCCTGATCATTTGTTTAAATCTTTTAAGTGAGTGTATGAAGTAAAACTGGACTGGATTCTGCACTCATACCTTTCTCCAAGAGCAGTCGTCACAGTCCGGGTCAAGGGTCACTTCGTCCGGCTTAAATTCAGCGATGATCTCTTGGGTTTCATCAAGCAGGGACACGGTGAGCTTATACATGCACCCACAGTCTGTTCGGCTACAGTACCTACACGCATTCAAAAGACATGATCGAACAGGCAACGTGATCAAGCCAAAATCAAACCATTATGTCCATATCATCAAGGCTTACCAGTCCTCCACACTGACAGCTGGCTGTGCAAAATCTAACTGTTCGGGGTCGTAACCCTCGGCCAGCAAGTCAATCACTTGTCTTTTTAGACAGGGCCTGGAAGAGTGGACAGAAATAGACACTCACACACGATGAAACGCAAGCAGCGACAGTGTTGAGTGAAACGCACATGGATCCTTTTTATACCTGGTTCTTTTAAGGAAAAGAAAAAAACGCACTTATTTTACACCCTCGTCTATTTAGACACCATTCGTCCTCTCTTACTCAAAAGAGGTGCAGAAGTATTTAGTGATTGAGTCATCGTCGAAAGTGTGTCCGCAGTCCCCCGGCATGTCCTCGGTCCGCCACTGGTCACCTCCGTTCTCTGTCAGCTCCCAGTGATCCAGATCATCTGGTGAAAAATAAACATATCAGATGTTTAGGTGGCTGAAGTACTGATCTAATCATTTTATTTAGCAAAAGGAGAGCTGGAATGTGATGGCAAATGAGTTGTACTTCATGTGAAACTTCATTTTTTTGTGTTATTCATGTAGTATGACGTCATTTTAAAAAGGTTCAGTGAGCAATTTCTGGGAAACGCTGTCGAAAGTGGATCGAACAGAGCGCCAATCGGCGGTAGGAGGAGCGAGAGGGAGATCTGAAGAAAGACTGCAGAAAGAGACGGCTGAGAGACTTTACAAAAGAGAAAAGGTCAGACGAATATCACTGGGAAAAGAACAGGCAAGAGCTTCAGGACCTGCGTTAATATTAGCTTTCCAGCGCTTGCGTCATCCATACGCGAGTAACATTGGTATTGTAATGTATCATAGAACTAAGATATGCTGTTGTATAGGGGTGTGACGACACCCCTATCCCATGAAACGAGACGAGACACGAGATCGGGTTCACGAGACGAGATTTTTATAGTACTTTTAAGAAATCCTCAATAATGAAACGTATGAAGGGAAAATAGTCTTTTATTCAACTGAAAATCATAAAATGCAAAAATGTTGGTGCATTTGGAAATCAACTTGTAATGCATGTCATTTTACTTCTATTTTAATGAATTATTTGCTGTAAAACAACATGCAAACACTGCTAAATGTTTTGCTACAAAATCAACCAATTGTTTTCTGCCCTGTATAATTTCACATGAGAAATCTCACTGAACTTCTTTCTATAGATTGAACATAAAATAAACAATATAAATAAAATAAACATAAAAATAAAAAAATCAAATAACACTTTAAGTGTCACTTTAACTGCAGTACAAAGTTGACCATTTCCCAGTCACTATTGATTGTGTGGCTGTAACTGTTATAAAGCTCTGCGTACACCGAGAAGTCCAGCCGTCAGCAGTGATAGCGATGCTTTCTGTCTCTTTAGGGGCCGTTCACATATCGCGCCTAAAAAAGCGTGCAAAGCGCGGCCGCGTCGCTTCCTCCTTCTTTTGCAAGCGTCCGGGAGCTCGCGCTTCTGTAGCGTCTGTCGTTGCTATGCAACCATGAACTGTGCTGTCCACGACCATGAGGAAGGAGCGCCAGGAAAAAACGAGCGCGCCGCACCGCATGCGCTTCCATTTTGCGCGAATGAAAATGCGCGCGATATGTGAACGGCCCCTAAGAGTCTGTACAATAGGGATGGGCATATCGATACTGCAGTATCGATATATCGATACTCACAAGCTACTAACTTGGTATCGATATCTCCACAAAAATATCGATATTAAAATTAAATTAATAATTTCTGCATCAATTTCTGCAAAAAGTGTTTTCGGTACTTCTGTTTAATGTTTGTGCTAAAACTGAAATCCCCCTCTGACATTTAGCTCACCCGTGTCACGTGATGACTGTGAGAAACGCGAGCAACGTGCCCCGCCCACACGTACACGTCACTTTCACGGCACGCGTCGCGTCGCATATTGTCCGCGGCGCGCATAAACAGAACGGCACTAAGTATGGCAGAAAGAAAGCGTAGCGTGGTGTGGTGCTACTTTTCAACGGCAGAAAAAAGTATTGCGAGATGCAATATTTGTGACAAGAAAGTGTCACACAGCAGCAACACAAGCAACCTCTTTAAACATTTTTATTTATTTGTTGTCAAATGTACTTTTGTAATAAATTTATTAATGGCCAATATGTCTTATGTGTCATGTGTGGATGTAATTTGCCTTTAAGTGTAATATATATATATATATATATATATATATATATTTATATATATATATATATATATATATATAACTTTACTTTTTAAAAAAAAAAAATCACATACACATTTAAGAAATAAGCGGTATCGTTATCGGTATCGATACTGGTAAAATTATACCCAAAAATATCGGTATCGTATCGAATTTAAAAAGTCAGGTATCGCCCATCCCTACTGTACAACCTTGGCCGAGGTGTACAGCATAGTTTTCTTACAATTTTTACATATTGTTTGTGTCTTGTGTGTTATTCTTTCTCCGTTTATTATTTCTACTGGAAAACCAAAATGTTTCCACAAAAACGATTTGAAAGTGGCGGGGGCATCTTCAATAATAATACGACGAGACAACTTTTCACCTCGACGAGAAATCTTGTCACGTTTTAGTCTCGCGAGATCTCATGGTACGAGATCTCGTCACACCCCTACTATTGCAGTAACGTTAGCTATAGTACCAGAGCAGGTTTGAGTGTCAGTTTTTGTCTGGAGCTGGGGGGTATTCCAGTAAGGTTAACTTAATGTCACATAAACCCTAACCTAAACCGTGCTAACTCGAGGTATGCAGATTCCAAAACCGCGGCTTGAAGTTAGTACCAGCAGTACGAGTTAACAGTAATTCAAGAGTTAACGGTGAACACACAAAGACATTCTCAACTGAGCGCCGAATCCAGGAGACATTACGGAAAAGGACGATAAGAAGATGCGTGCCGTAATTCTTTTTTCTTCTTTTGTTTAATGGCGAATTACATTCTTAAATGCAATCGTGCAATCATTTTTTTAAAGTTTTATATTACTATAAACGAGAATTCTATTGTTTGTTTAATACTAAATAAGTAAATTTAAAAAGGGAGATGGATTGCATTTTATTATAGAAACACATTATATAGAAAATGTCATATTTTCATTCAAAAACCTTTTGCAATGGCTACTTACGTACCTTGAAAGTTACCTGGAAACTGAAAGTTGAGGTTATCGGCTTACTCTGAGTAAACTTACACGGTCAATTAAACAAGTGTTAAAATAAACAGTCAAATCATATGTTAAAATGACTATGTTTCACTACTGTATATGGGCTCTTACATAAATATGTCATTTAATGCTCAATAACATTGGAAGGGAATAATTTACAGTCATAAAACTGTCAGATATGATGCACACCTTTTATATTTTTGTGCCTTATGCCAGTAACCGACTAAAGGTTCTAATATGGTCGGTGTGTACGGTAATATTACGGAAAAAATAATGATTCCAAAACATATTATTCATATGGAATTCTCAGATAGCCAGACAGTAACCTTTCATGAAAATCATTTAGCAAACATTTATTGATGTCTGACGCCGTGAGGACGGATAGTGATGTTTTTAAAAGATCGACTTAAATGTGTGATATGAATAAATAACGGATTTATAGTATTCTAATTCTCTATTATTGAAATGACTAGACTATTCCTTAAGTTTTTTTTATATATATATTGTAATGCAAATATGTATTGGTGTTAGCATGCTGTTTATACATAATTAATTACTGAATTAAAAAAAAAACAACTATTCTAAGGTTATGACTTAGCAAGCGGTATTGTCTTTTTGTGCGCGACATTTGAGACTGTTTAAACCCCATAGTTTTGAGGGTGAATCAATGAAGGGAGGGGTGTGTTTGTTTTGGTTGAAGTCAAATATAAACAGTGCTTCTCAGAAATTGCTTACTGCACCTTTAACGGACTTCATGGAATATTTTAACTTTTAAAACATAATTTGTCACATTACAGGGCTGTTGTGTACAGCTAAAGGTGATTAAAGTGGTGAAAAAGTTCTGCATTGTAACCTAAAATCTACCTTTGTGGTTATCAATGTTGAAAACCGTGAAACCGTGATACATTTTTCAGGATTAATTCATGAATAGAACGTCCAAAGGAACATCGTTGCTGAATAAAAGCATTATTTCCCTAAAACAAACAATGCTGTGCAAATAAATATTTAAAAATATAACTTACCATCTCCGTTTGGATTTTTTAGAAGGTTTCCAGGCATTTTGTTGAATCTGCTTTTCCTTTTTCTGCTTCTCCTCAAGAGAGAAAATGGCAGATTAAAGATAAAGAGTGACACTTTTTACAAATAAAAGACTTTTCAAAAAAATGTTTGTATCTTTCAGTATTTTGTATCTTTTAAACATCAGCAATCCCTTTATCTTTCACACGCCTGAGGTCGATTCCTGGATCCTGCAGTAGCGCTTGATGCATTTCAGCACTTTCATCGCCAGGAAACCATTGTGAAAGAATGCATAAATTAAAGCCCACTAAACATGCAATGCATCACCACAGCCATTAACTGTAGTGCTTCTTTTCATTTGAATCAGAGACATTTGATAAGTAAAAAAACAGTGTTTACATGAGCTCTAGGTTAGCTCTTCGCAGTGATCTGACTCATGTTTCTTGCTGACAAGTTCAGCATATGGAAGAGGTTTCTGCGCATAGATAAAGTGAAAGTAAATGCATCACAACACACGCATAAAAAGGCACCGAGTCATATAAACTGTCCAGTACTTACAGGGATAGTCTGTCGACACAGTCGAGCCCAGCGCAGTGTGTGTTTTTGGTGGGTTGGAGCTTACTGTAATTTGCTTCCTGTAATTTGATTCCTCTGCAGAATTTCTCTGGTTGGCAGAATGAAGCACATGATCCTGCATCATCAGCAATAATCATCCTTGAGCCTTCTGCACAGCACAGCTCAAATGTCACTCAATTTACAGAGGAAAACCACAGCTGACATACAGAAAACAGAGGCTACAACATCATTCTTGAAGAGATCTGTAAGAGTCAAGCCTTGTCAAAACATCTTTTTTGTTTCTATTTACTTTTTGTTATTCATGTCAAAAATGTTAAAGGGGTCATGACATGGATTTTATACAATTATTTTAATGTTTCTTGAGGTTCACTTCTAATGTTAATAAAGCTTTTTCACAAATATGTGCGGAACAATTACTTACGGTCTGATTCAATGCAGCTCATCTTTCAACAAAATGTTCTTCTTTTTTTTTTTATTTATATAGCGCTTTTTTACAATGCAAATTGTGGCAAAGCAGCTTTACAGTTCTAATTAGCAAATCCTTTTGGCTGCACAACAGCTCCCAAAGAAAATATTTGCCTCTTCATAAAGAATCGCTTGTTTGTATTCCTCACTTGTAAGTCGCTTTGGATAAAAGCGTCTGCTAAATGATTAAATGTAAATGTTAAATGGTGTCATTGTCCATATTATTCTATTTATTATAGATAAAGATCAATAGTTATTAGTCTAGTTAATTTATGTATATCAGCACTGGAGAAAACAGTGACGTAATCGTCCGGCTCAGCTCAGTTCACATACAACGGCGCCAATGCAGGCGTGCCAAAAACACTGCTGAATATCAAGTGTCCCCAACCAAACAAGTAAGTTTTGTGAAAGGAGAATTTTGTGAACTCTCCATTATACTGATTTACAAAGTGAAATTTCTTCGAACAAGCGTTTATTTGCTTTTGACGAGACGCTTACAACCAGTGTAGACAACTGTCAGCCAATGAGTGACTGAACGTCAGTGGGCGGGGCCTATGGTGCAATGATACGAGAGGATTGTGAAGCAAAACCCATTCAAAAATGTGGGGGAGATTCACAAAGAGTAGACTGCAGCTGGAGTCAGTGCTTCAAGAGCCACCACGCACAGACGTATGCAAGACATGGGTTTCAGCTGTCGCATTCCTTGTGTCAAGCCACTCTTGAACAACAGACAGCGTCAGAAGCGTCTCGCCTGGGCTAAAGACAAAAAGGACTGCTGAACTGCTGCTGAGTGGTCCAAAGTTATGTTCTCTGATGAAAGAAAATTTTGAGCAGTGCCACAGACTGATCGACTCCATGCCACGCCGCATTGCAGCAGCAATTCAGGCAAAAGGAGCCCCAACTAAGTATTGAGTGCTGTACATGCTCATAATTTTCATGTTCATACTTTTCAATTGGCCAAGATTTCTAAAAATCCTTTCTTTGTTTTGGTCTTAAGTAATATTCTAATTTTCTGAGATACTGAATTCGGGATTTTCCTTAGTTGTCAGTTATAATCATCAAAATTAAAAGAAATACACATTTGAAATATATCAATGTGTGTGTAATGAATGACTATAATATACAAGTTTCACTTTTTGAATGGAATTAGTGAAATAAATCAACTTTTTGATGATATTCTAATTATATGACCAGCACCTGTATTTGTGCTATATTTCTTTAAAATAATAGTCACTTGGTTTGATTTTTTTTTTTTTTTTTGCTATCTAATGTCCTTCTAATACACACATTTTAAGTGTGTATTATATTTCTGGTGTGTAAACTGACCAATAGTTTGGTGATTCATTCGAATCAATGCGGGACTTTTATTTTGGCAAATGAGCAGCTCTGTCCGTCTGGGTTTCACCATCACATCTTCATCACATTCGGACATATATCATCAGTTTTCCTTCACTCCTGCCACTGTCATCGCCTGTTTTTCGATCCAGGATAATTATCCGCCTTCGTACCGTCGTGTGCTCCACTATCCGTGTTTCAGCAGCAGGTAAACGTGAATAAAAGTCCATAAACACAAACCTCAGTGACAACAGTGTTAGCATGACGGCTAGCCAATTAGCAAGTTCCAGCAGGGGAAGAAAAAAGTGGATCAACTTTTGTTTAAAGACATTACAGTTCGAGCTAGATGGGGATTTAGATATGTAATGTTGGCTATTGGTCATAATCGGTGTGTTATGCATGATATAGCGTTATTAAACTTAATAGATCATGCTAGCAGGCTAACTGAGATCGAGAAGCGTCAGAAATATATGTTTTCGTTCAATAAAACAACTCATACCTGTCATTTGAGTACAGTCACAAATGTGAAGATGATGAATATATAAAGGAGTCAGAGGAGTTAAATGTGTTTTTGCAGTATATTTAGCTGTGTATTATATAATCTCACAAATCCATTTGAAAACTTCTTCATTCTTAAAAGATTCATCTGTTAAACCGAACAGGTTTTTAAATAGATGTTTGGTCCAGTCAGATGTTGTCATAACTCATAGCATGGACATTATGCGTCAAAACAGCTGTTGAATTCGACATGATTGTGTTTTTGTGTGTTGTTTGTGTGGTAGAAAAAACGATAATAAGCTAAAACAGTTTTTTTTACTTTATAGAAATGGACAACGGCTCGACGACTTGTCCATTCGACACACAGGTAAAACATATTTCTTTTTATTTTATACATAAATATGAAGTTCTTTTTCAGATGATGGTGTTATTGTGTATTTCTGCACGAATATATTCGTATGTGTAGGTAAAAATAGGCTCATTTAAAACCGTATGATCATCATCACATCGAAGATATGTAATATTTTAGAGCTTTTATTTATTTATTTACCAGTTTGATCTCCGGTAATGACTAAAATCGTCATTGTTTTTAGGCTATCTCATTAGCAATGGCTGGCTAACTCATTTAGGTTGATTAAAATAGTCTTTTTTCTTCTTTTCCTCGTCGTTTTCACCGCTTTCATGAGGGATGTATTTTGTTACGCTCGCTTTCTTTTTCCTTTTTGCCATCGGTCACATTATTAAATGTGTTTTTACTTCAAACATGTTGTATTGTCGAGGCAAATTCACTTTGGTGCTCAACGTGTGATGTGTCGTTTACTCGTAGTTTTTTTTTTCAATATGTCGAATATTTTCAGTTGACAGAGCCTGTGCGCGATTGCGCATGCGCGCACTTAGCTTCACTCCCCAACCTCCGCTTGGGGAAAGTAAAAGCACTACTTTCATTAATTGTATTGAAAATTTCAGGGGAAAAAAAAGTGCCCGTGCACTTTTTCAGCTGCTTTGACTCTGGAAGTTTTCCATACTGATTTAAAAAAAAAATCTTCATTAAAGAATTATAAAGCATGAACGACCAACTACATTCACCTTGAATCAACCAGCTACTGGTGAATTAACAGGAATTTTTTTGATTCGAAGGAAAAAATAAATGCCTAATTTGTTTTCTTGTGACTCTCTGGTGGAGATCACATGGCTAATGTAGTTTTCACCAGGAATTCTGTTTTAAAAGTAAGTAAGTGGCAAATGACCCTTCGCAAACAGTTTGATTGACACGCGATCTAACCAATCATAATGCCGAATCTGCCATTTTTTCCGACGAAGCCGTCAGGGAGTAGCCTGTAGTAGATTAACCTTGGTTAACATGGAAAAATTGTGTGTACTCACATGTTTCCGCGCTTGAAACAACATTCCTTCTGATGTTCATTCATGTTTATTTGATGCTATAAATCAGTCCCTCCAGAAAAACGCGATTATGCGATCGCTTGATTTCTTGCATAATAAGCCAAAGTCCGCATATTTATGCGGGGGTCACATTTTTTTCAAATATGCCGCACTTTCGCCGCATAAATTGCCGATTTCAGCAAGAAAAATATGCGGGGCTTGCATGATTTCATGCAAAAAAGTCTCATATATCTTAGCAGAAAGTTGAAAAATGTTGCGTTTACTTCACACAAGTAAAGAGCCATTATTTTCCCCCTATTGCCATGGGAACCTTATGAAGTGACGTAATTACGCGACGTGAACGTCATCTGTAAACCCCGCGGTGAAACCATGATGAAGCGCGCCAATAATTCTCATTTGCCAACAAAAATAAGCTCAAAAGACCGCGCGAAGCAGTTTCCCGGTCTTTTACATGATAGTGGGGGCAAATTAACTGCCAGTTTCAAGTATATTAGTAGTATGTAAAATAATTTACGTTGCAGTAAGATTGCACTTTGTGCACTGGAAGCACTTCATTTAACAGAAGATGTCTGTTTTGTATAGCTACCTCTGTCAAACAGGAAGCACACATTTTATTTTATATTTTAATACTCATTTTTACAGAAGTTGAATATTCCTTTTGTAAAGCTACAGAACTTATTTGACTCAATGTTTTGTAATTTTGAGCCATGTGTTGATTAAGGTCTGAAATAAAACAGAATGAGAACTTCAATATTCTGTAATTTAGTAAGCCTGCCTCTTGACATTAAGGTAGGAGAACAGGGTGTTGTTGGGAATCACCTTTTTTTCCTCTTTTGCATCAAAAACAGCAGTTTTTGCAAGTTCCCGCAATTTCATCGCATAAAATTGCAAAAATATCCCGCATATTCCATCGCATTTTTTAAGAAAGCGTGCCGCATAATCAAGGATTTTTGCCCGCAACAATCACAAAAAAATCCCGCGTTTTTCTGGAGGGACTGATAAATGAACTAGTATGAAGGATCTGTCACGAGCCACTATACAGTATTTAGTGTTTAAACTTCTTTAAAAAATTACGAAATTTTAAATATGAACCCGTTTCATACGTTGTCAGTGTCCTCTTTGCTCCGCGATGTATTTTTCACTTCGTGAGAACATGATGTGTGGCATGAGAGCGCATGGCTTGTCGAGCATTGCAACAGGGGGCGAGTTTTGCGAAGGGTCAATTCCCATCGATTAACAACCTCATAGCTAGATTCAGTCTGTCTTCAAAAATGAGTTCCCCTGTGGAGAAAATGAATGGGATTTTTTGTTCCGTAACCCGACTGTTGTCTCTATATACAGAGACAAATGCAAGTAAGCTGTTCTATGTTGATTCTCCTGAAAAGTGTAAACACTTTGAGCCTGTAAAGCATTCGAAACATTGTGTTTGTTTGAACATCACGACCAGCCCGACACAGCAGTGACTCAACTAATGGCCTGTGCTTTGGGTGGTACTACCTGTTTGAATGCAATCATTACTTGTTGTTTTATTTTTAATCCATTTGTTAGTGATGCAGAAATGACACATTTCTACTAATGTAATCCTGAGTCATTTTGTTCCATGTTTCACACTTTCAAACTTGGTTTAACATTGTGCGTAATGGTGTTCTGTGATCGTACAAAGTGCATGAATATTAAATGAGGCATGCATGAAATTTGGGCGTGATCTAGTGCTAATTGAGCTTTTAAAAGATAAAATTCATATTTGATTATTGTTTTTTTTTTTTTTGCAGGGCTACAGTTCAACATTTAAGCGGAAACGTACAGTGGAAGATTTTAACAAGTTCTGCACATTTGTGCTGGCATATGCTGGTTATATTCCGTATCCACAGGAGGTGAGTATTATCATGTCTTAGTGATGTAACCGTTAGGAGATTGTGGTAAAAAATGATACTTACTGTGCTTGTACGTTTGCTAGAAAGTGCTGTCAGTGTTGCAGGGTGAAGTGGCCTTGCGATCTGACACATCCGACCTCCAGAGGTTCCTATCCTTGGCAGTGGTGTAGCACGGGGTGCTTTTTCTTTTTTTTTGGTGGCACAACCCCTTATGAGCTGCTTTGCTGCTGACGCTCTTGTTTGATCCACAGAAATGGTGGTGGCTCTTATGTCACGGCCGCTGAGAGACATCTCCCTCCAAAAAAACCTCAGCCCTCCCTCCCAGGGTAAGAGGGCCACTCCAGTCTCCTCATTCTCATCTCAGACCCTGTCTCTAAGTGCCATTCTTCACAACAGCAGTGTGTGTGTGCATCCACAAACACTTCAGTTTCAGGTCTTCCCTTTAATGGATCCTTCAAATGGATGGAGGCTAAATCGAGGAAACTCTGTTGCAGGGAAATGCATGAGGGCCGATAATAGCTCCAAGTGTTCCAAAACCTAGTGAGCTGTCTTGCTGTGTGCCACTGGCTTCTAAGGGAGCATCCTGACTGCTAAAATAAAGTGCATGGGACTCTCAATTGACACTAAAATTAAATTGTTACAAATATTGGGTAAAATAGTCAGTTTTGGGGTGCCACATGGTCAGTGAAGATGAATCACGTCACACCAACATGGTGGCACCCAGATAGATATGCTCCGTTAATGATACACTTTTAAGTAAATGAAAAGCAGTGGAGAGTCAAACGTCTTACTTTTATGACATAAACATTTATTGATATAGGTGTGTAAGACCCAGTAAATCATTTGTTTTTTGTCTTTTTTATTGACAGTCCAACACAGTCCTCTTCTAAGCAAAGGGCATATACTTTAAGGCAGGGGTTCCCAAACTTTTTAGCCCGCGACCCCCATGATAAAAGCGCTGCTGCTCCCCCCCCCCCCCCTCGTGTGAAAATTTATTATCGATTACATTCCCAGTCTGAAAGAACACAAAGTTATATTTTATTGTTCTACGTGAAAAATCAGTGTTACAATTCTGCATGACCCCCACTTTGGGAACCACTGCTTTAAGGGTTAGAAGTTGCCGATATCTAGTAGAAATACAAAGTTCTCTCATGAAACTCTAGATGGCACAGCCTGATAGGTCCTTACCTCAATATGCTTGCAATCACATGGTTCCTGCTGTATCAAAACAGAAGCCAATGAGTTCCCTGCTCAACCTTTAAATACTTGGTCAGCATTTGCTGTAGCAGTTGCAGCACGCGTTCAGAAACCCTCCACCTTCCCCAGCTCCACCTGTATAGATCTGCTATGGCTAATTCATGTATGCTATATTGTACGGCAGCAGCAGCATGTCTTACTTGCTCACGGCAGCGTGTCATGTATGTATCGGCAGTAGCAAGTCCCGTACTTGCTCTGGCAGCAGCAGCACAGCAGATCTATTCCTACAGGACCAAACGTATAAGCATTGTCACATCTATTACCATGCCAAAGACTCTCCGAGAGCTGTCATGACAGAAATATCCTACTTTAAACTTTTGGTCTGCCTTGTTGATTGAGCTTGTTGCAGTGCATTCTGGGTGCGCTTTCTTCGTGAAGATATTTTTGAAGCTAGCACTTTTTAGAACCGCTTTCATGTTGACATGTGCCTGCAGTCTGAAATGATGTCTAGGTAGGCAACTCACTATGTTTTGGAACAGCTAGTGCATTCATAATGTGTTTTCACATCTTTTCAGTTTATAGAGTTTGTTTTTTTTTTTGGAAAGATTATTTCTTTATTTGCTTACTACTTGCTTTGTTTTCACAGGCTACTCAGCACAAAGGAGACATAGCACTTCATAGCACACAAATAATGATGCCTTTAATAACAGAGAAACAAACCGTAAATGAGGGTATAAACAAAAGTAAGTGTAGACAGAGATGGACCCGTGAGAAATGCTCCAAAATAATCCACCATTGATGTGGGATCCATGTGTTTCTGAGCTCATTAGTCGTGACCAAGAAAGCTGATTAAGGTTTGACGGCAAAATGAGGGGGAATTCTCTGAACATACAGTAAAAGTTCATAAACTTGCCATTTGTGTGCCTTATTTTTTACAGCGTGCAGTCACTCTCGGATTGTATTGTGCAGGCACTTGCATTTCTGATGACCCGTAATTTGTATTTTTCTTAGGTGGTAGCCATTAACTTTAGGAGTGACTCAACAAGAGCGTTGCTTGGCACTTTGCTTCTCTTACCCTGGTTTGTGATAGGCATTTTTTCTTACCGGGCAGTGTCTGTTGGCATTCATGCACTTTTTCATGTCATTGTTTGGCTTTTAGTGTTGAAACACTGGTTATTGATCCAGTAAAGAATTGCTGAGATTTTCACTATTACATGTTCTTACATTTTAGCCCTCATCAGACTCTTAATGTATCCCACACACTACTCTACTAAAAAATCACAAAAAATTCAGGTGTGTGAGGCACTACTTTTTTCTATTTAGTCTTTATCAGACTGCAAATTGTGAAATGCTCCATCTTAGAGAGCTTGATTTGTTGTAAGTAGGCATTTTCATCTTGCTCCAGTGTGGTCTGCATTTCTTGTCATTACAAATATTGCACCATAACCAGCAGGATTTGCGCGTGTGGGGGATTTTCTGTTTATTAATTTCACCATAAGTCTTATTGAAACGTGCAGTGAAGTTATTTGGTCACGTTTTGCTCATCTTCAGACTTCAGACCGATGTTTCAGTCCAAGAAATTCAGTGCATTGGTGGTTAAAATAGCGTTTTCTATTGCTGTCCACAGGAGGCACACTTGAGGAACAGCTCGAGTCCTCCCAACAGCACCGGCAGCACTGCAGACAGTGACGGATGGGACAACCAGAGGCTGGGCTGTGGCCTCTCGTCTCCGGACGAGCCCCCTCCCAAAAACCGCAAAAGCTTCGCTGGATTCAAGAGACCTGCAAGCGAGGATTCAGAGCCCCAGAAGCGTCCTAAGTCAGCAGGTCTTCTCCTGGAGGGTCGAACAAAGGCCGACAAGGTGAAGAAGAAGAAGAAGAAGCTGAGGAAGAGTATGGATGGGCAATTGAGATCTTTCGCTCCATTTACTCCTCCCAGTGCTGAAGGTGAGTTTGCCAAACTTGGGTGTACCATCAAAGAAGAGCCAGAAGATTACCTCAGCATCTCTGTACCTACCGCTGGCATGGGTAGCGACAAGCCTACGCTCACTGGCACATGTTCAAAACCTGCCTCTAGTGCACTGGGCACTGCAACGTGTAAAGAGGAGCCTGATGTTGGCCGTCCATGTTGGGAAGGTTTTAAAAGTTCAGGTCAAGAGTCGGAGGATGTCGAGAAACCCTCACAACCTAAAGAAGAGTCCATAGTCTTGAAAGTTGAAGGTTTTCCTGGTAAAAGGACTGTGGTCCGCCAGGGAAAACAGGTGGTGTTTAGAGATGAGGATGGGTCGGCAGATGATGAGGACATTATGGTTGATTCAGGTAAGCAGAAGGTTTCCTGTTGTAGTTTACCATTCTCAAAAGTAGAGCGCAAACATATATATATATATATACAGTACTGTGCAAAAGTTTTAGGCAGGTGTGAAAAAATGCTGTAAAGTAAGAATGCTTTCAAAAATAAACTTGGTAATAGATTATATTTATCAATTAACAAAATGCAAAGTGAGTGAACAGAAGAAAAATCTAAATCAAATCCATATTTGGTGTGACCACCCTTTACCTTCAAAACAGCATCAATTCTTCAAGGTACACTTGCACAAAGTCAGGGATTTTGTAGGCATATAGTTAGGTGTATGATTAAACAATTATACCAAACAGGTGCTAATGATCATCAATTCAATATGTAGGTTGAAACACAATCATTAACTGAAACAGAAACAGCTGTGTAGGAGGAATAAAACTGGGTGAGGAACAGCCAAACTCAGCTAACAAGGTGAGGTTGCTGAAGACAGTTTACTGTCAAAAGTCATACACCATGGCAAGACTGAGCACAGCAACAAGACACAAGGTAGTTATACTGCATCAGCAAGGTCTCTCCCAGGCAGAAATTTCAAGGCAGACAGGGGTTTCCAGATGTGCTGTCCAAGCTCTTTTGAAGAAGCACAAAGAAACAGGCAACGTTGAGGACCGTAGACGCAGTGGTCGGCCAAGGAAACTTACTGCAGCAGATGAAAGACACATCATGCTTACTTCCCTTCGCAATCGGAAGATGTCGAGCAGTGCCATTAGCTCACAATTGGCAGAAAACAGTGGGACCCTGGTACACCCATCTACTGTCCGGAGAAGTCTGGTCAGAAGTGGCCTTCATGGAAGACTTGCGGCCAAAAAGCCATACCTCCGACGTGGAAACAAGGCCAAGCGACTCAACTATGCACGAAAACACAGGAACTGGGGTGCAGAAAAATGGCAGCAGGTGCTCTGGACTGATGAGTCAAAATTTGAAATATTTGGCTGTAGCAGAAGGCAGTTTGTTCGCCGAAGGGCTGGAGAGCGGTACACGAATGAGTGTCTGCAGGCAACAGTGAAGCATGGTGGAGGTTCCTTGCAAGTTTGGGGCTGCATTTCTGCAAATGGAGTTGGGGATTTGGTCAGAATTAATGGTATCCTCAATGCTGAGAAGTACAGGCAGATACTTATCCATCATGCAATACCATCAGGGAGGCATCTGATTGGCCCCAAATTTATTCTGCAGCATGACAACGACCCCAAACATACAGCGAAAGTCATTAAGAACTATCTTCAGTGTAAAGAAGAACAAGGAGTCCTGGAAGTGATGGTATGGCCCCCACAGAGCCCTGATCTCAACATCATCGAGTCTGTCTGGGATTACATGAAGAGAGAGAAGCAACTGAGGCTGCCTAAATCCACAGAGGAACTGTGGTTAGTTCTCCAAGATGTTTGGGCCAACCTACCTGCCGAGTTCCTTCAAAAACTGTGTGCAAGTGTACCTAGAAGAATTGATGCTGTTTTGAAGGCAAAGGGTGGTCACACCAAATATTGATTTGATGTAGATTTTTCTTCTGTTCACTCACTTTGCATTTTGTTAATTGATAAATATAAACTATTAACATGTCTATTTTTGAAAGCATTCTTACTTTACAGCATTTTTTCACACCTGCCTAAAACTTTTGCACAGTACTGTATATATATATATATATATATTGTATTATAATCACAATCGCAATAGTTTCCCCTATTGGGGTACTTGTGGCCTAATGGTGAGGGAGTCGGGCTTGTAACCTGAAGGTTGCCGGTTCGAGTCCCACGCCGGCAGGAATTGAAAGTGGGAATTGTGAACAGCGCTCTTTATACCATACTAACAATTATTTTTATTTAGTTTTTTTTAATTAATCTAGTGATCTTTTTTTTACGTAAGAAGTTAGAACTAATTTAGCTGTTCATTGAGGTGTAGAAACATTGGGACACGCCATTAGTTAATAATTCGATTTGATTTTGATTAAAAATGAGCCACTTATGTGTGCTCGTCCAGTGGTAGACATTTGAACTTTAAAATGAAGAGTGTCAAAGACTTTCTATACAGTCTTAAAAGGAACTTTGATCAACCTCGCACGTGCGAAAGAGAACGTCCGCGCACATCCAAATAAACTTCTTTGAAATGCAAAACTGGTTTTCGTTCGCTCTAAATATTTTCGTATTTGCGAGATGAAGATTTTCTCCTCAACTCAGTTCACACGCGAAATGCCCTTTTGCACGCTCAAAATATGATCTTGCGCGTGCAAAAATTTGGCAGAGATCCAATTCCACAGGTGGTGCACCATTTCGGTTCTGCAAAGGGAACAAAGGACTGTTTAAAGTATTCCCATACTTTTGATAATCGTGGTCTAGGTTTTTGTGATAGAATGGAACTTTCTCCTTTCCCAGCAGCAGAAGCCGAAATGAATGTAAACAGTCGACGCGTTGTTGCAGCGCTACTCACTTGTAAGTCGCTTTAGATAAGAGCGTCTGCCAAATGATTAAAAAGTTAAAAAAAAAATGTCCCCTTGGAGTTTGGCATTATCAAAAGTAGATCGCGATTGTATTACGATTACGTTCGCAATTGTTTCCTCTTGTGGTTTGGCATTGATAAGAGTAGATCGCAAACGTGTACATTCTTTATCTTTGCAGATGATGACTCTTGGGACCTCGTGACATGTTTCTGCATGAAGCCATTCGCCGGGCGGGCGATGATCGAATGCAACCAGTGCAACACCTGGATCCACCTCTCTTGTGCCAAAATCCGCAAGTCCAACGTCCCCGAGACGTACATCTGCCAAAGGTGCAAAGACTCAAAGTTTGACATTCGTCGCTCCAATCGCTCACGAGTGGGCTCTAGAAAACACCTTCTCGACTGATGCCGCTCTTCTCGTTCTGCCCATCCACATGTACAGAAACTCAAAAAATGGTCTTTTTGAAGACGAGACTCAATGAGTAACAGAAGAGGAAGGGCTCGCTGACCAACCCGTGTCACGTTTTTCTGTTCCTGTTTTTAATATTTCTCACCTTCCTAAATGTTTGCGTCAGGCAATCAATACTCAGATGATGCATTAATACGGACTGTTGGAGCTGTGACGGAACACACCAGAAGGTATTACGCCATCGGGAGTTGTGCTGGAAAGAAGGGATCGGGATGTCAGAATGCACTTTTTTTCCCTTTTTTTTTTTTTTTTTAAAGAACAAAGTGGTAGTTAGAGATGTACCCATAGCTTTCAAAAGTATGTGTATTTGTTAAAGTATGTATATTATAGGAAATATAATATAACCATAAGATGTTAGTATTCAAGGTGTTTAAACTCATCATTTTCTGTGGATCTTTTCTGAGACCCCCAAATGTGTATGAGGCAAAGAGTTCTGTTTGTTGGATAAAGTTTATCGAAGTTTTCATCAACAGTCACTGATGCTTTGAAGCGAAACATCAAAAACGGTTCATGCTACATTGTGTTTTTGTTTTTTTTTAAAGAATGTTCTTTATGTTCACAATTTGGTGATAACAAGAGACAATACGTGTCTTTGATTTATAAAGCCTGACAATTTCTACATTTTCTGCCATTTATTGAACAAGAAACTTTTTGTTTGCATGTTGTAATATTTGACTTAACAGGTTGATATTTTTTCATGTCTTTTTTTTCACATTTAGGTGTCAAATATGTTAATTATGTGATAGTTGTTACTGGTTTAGGGAAGGGATATTATTACTGGGTGAATCTTGGAATCTTACAAAAACACATCCTGGTCACATTTCACCCCATTTTATATGTATAATTTTTTTTTTTAAATGTTCCTAAAAATTTGTATTAATTTATGCTTTATAAATAATACTATTTTTAGGAACGTTTACATTTTATTTTTCAAATTCAAGTAATGTTTCTGGGTATTTAGCTTTTACTCCAATTATTCTCACTGGCGACTATTTATTTTGTCGTGACTGTAAGAAAGCAACTTTCTTTATCCTTCTTTTGAAAATATCTTCTTTTGAATTCTTGTCAGGTTCTGAGATTTACTTAACTGCCAAAAGGAAAAGCTATTTTTTTTTTTTTTTACCTGCATATGCTGAAATCTTACGACTTGCTTAGTATTATTCATTTTAACACTCAAAGCACTGTACTAGTATGTTCGGTCTACAAATCTTGGCTTTTCAAAACTCGCTGACGGAGCTTGTAAGAGAAGGAATCATTCACAAGGGTGTTTTTCTTGCTAACCACTGTGGCCGGTCTAACCTGGTGATTAATCGACGAGTCTGTTCATAGGCATGCTCAGATAAAAATGTGATTGTGTCCTATTAGCTATTCCTCTCCCATCAAAAAACGACGTTGTGCATTTTTTAAAATCTCGTATGAGTTGGATGTCTTTTCAGAATGTACTGTTCTGATTGAGATGCACTGCAGAGAAATTATTTGGCACCTTCAGTATGGATGTTTTCAGAACCTTTGGTATGTTCATGTAAAATTAAGACACAACGCTTATAGTTCATACTTGTGAAATCATATTTTCTAACGAGTCAGTGGACAGTTTCCACAGTGATAGTTTTTGGGATGCATATTGAAACTGGATGTTTTTGGGTACAATTTGTCTTCCCATCTGAGGACATACTGGGAAGGCGTAATTAGCAGGCCTAGATTAAACAAGCTAGCTTTTCATTGTTTAGTGGGGAAAAAAGTGTCGCTTGTAAATTTAATTGCTTATGTTGGTGCTTTATTTTTTTTGTAACCATTTATTAAAGGTTCATGGATGATGGTTCTGTACATTTGGTTTTGTACAATCATGTGTTTTTGTTGAATGATGTTAATATTTCAGGGCTGTTTGTGCACGATAGAGAAGAACCGCTAAAGTTTGAGCTCGCACTGTAACGCCGAGGGATAGAGACTGAGTCCAATGAAAAGAAAGAGATGTTTCTGTGAAACTTAATGTAAACTGTTGTAAATAAAGAGATGATGATTTTAATGACATTTCGTGTGAGCCATGTCATTTTGTAGAAACTGTAAAACATATCTAAAGAAAATAACTGAAGAGGTCAGATGAAGTGTAGTTTTCACGTTTTATTGTTTAAATTACTCTTCAGGTCGACTACATAACATGAATACATTTTGTAAGATTTTGCATCAGATAGGAATGTAACACCGTTTTCTTTCAGTGTTACAAAATGTGGCTTGAACAAGAGCTATGCTAAAAAGTTGAGGAGACATGCAAGGTATAATGACAGTACTGGATAAACCAGAGAACATTAAAAGGGCCATTTTTAAATCACACCAAAATGATGCCGTGGCCTGTCAATAATGCATGTACAGTGTGTACGGAAAGTATTCAGACACGCTTAAATTTTTCACTCTTTGTTAAATCATTTAAGTTCATTTTTTTTTTCCTCATTAATGTACACACAGCACCCCATATTGACATAAAAACACAGAATATTTGACATTCTTGCAGATTTATTAAAAAGAAAAACTGAAATGTCACATGGTCCTGAGTATTCAGACCCTTGACGCTCATATATTTAACTCAGGTGCTGTCCATTTCTTCTGATCATCAGTCCAGCTGTGTTTGATTATACTAATTGGACTTGATTAGGAAAGCCACACACCTGTCTATATAAGACCTTACAGCTCACAGTGCATGTCAGAGCAAATGAGAATCATGAGGTCGAAGGAACTGCCTGAAGAGCTCAGAGACAGAACTGTGGCAAGGCACAGATCTGGACAAGGTTACAAAAAATTTCTGCTGCACTAAAAGGTTCCTAAGAGCACAGTGGCCTCCATAATCCTTAAATGGAAGACGCTTGGGACGACCAGAACCCTTCCTAGAGCTGGCCGTCCGGCCAAACTGAGCTATCGGGGGAGAAGAGCCTTGGTGAGAGAGGTAAAGAAGAACCCAAAGATCACTGTGGCTGAGCTCCAGAGATGCTGTGGGGGTGTTTTTCAGCTGCAGGGACAGGACGACTGGTTGCAATCGAGGGAAAGATGAATGCGGCCAAGTACAGGGATAAAACCTTCTCCAGAGTGCTCAGGACCTCAGACTGGGCCGAAGGTTTACCTTCCAACAAGACAATGACCCTAAGCACACAGCTAAAATAACGAAGGAGTGGCTTCACAACAACTCTGTGACTGTTGTTGAAAGGCCCAGCCAGAGCCCTGACTTGAACCCAATTGAGCATCTCTGGAGAGACCTAAAAATGGCTGTCCACCAACGTTTACCATCCAACCTGACAGAACTGGAGAGAATCTGCAAGGAGGAATGGCAGAGGATCACCAAATCCAGGTGTGAAAAACTTGTTGCATCTTTCCCAAAAAGATTCATGGCTGTTTTAGATTAAAAGGTGCTTCTACTAAATACTGAGCAAAGGGTCTGAATACTTAGGACCATGTGATATTTCAGTTTTTCTTTTTTTAATCAATCTGGAAAAATGTCAATAATTCTGTGTTTTTCTGTCAATATGGGGTGCTGTGTGTACATTAATGAGGAAAAAAAATGATCTTAAATGATTTTAGCAAATGGCTGCAATTTAACAGAGTGAAAAATTTAAGGGGGTCTGAATGCTTTCTGTACCCACTGTACATAACACTGACCCAGGATTATGGGAAATTCAGCCTTATTTTCACCTCCGAATTAGAAGATTATTGTTGCTACTCCAACAATAAAATGACTTGATGTTTAAATGATTTTTTCCCCCCTTATAGGCCAAGAGACGAAAGGTGCAACTGGAAAGACAAATATTACAGATCCAAAGTATGCAGGTATTTCCCACTCATTGACAAATTGCACTAACCACAATATAATAAATTAAGAAAACTAAAAGACAAGGTGCATATTAAAATGACACAATGAATAAACACAGTTCAGTAGTGAGTAGTGATGAATTTTAAATACTGTTCTGAACATACTCTGCTTTTATATTTGTAACAACTTTGTTTAAACCCCTCATTCAAATCATGATAAATACCAAATGTAGCACAATATTATCCAAAAGGCATTTAAGTTTTATACTAGCTCAACCTAAACATTTCAAGCAAGTCAGTAAAACTAATGCAGCTTAGCTTTTAAAAACTTTCAATGTCCAGATGCAAAGAAGCACAATCTAAACAAATAAAAACAACAGCATGACTTATTTTCCTGACTCACTGGCTCTTGACTATGTATAGTAATAGTCTCTTAAATTTGGAGAATATGCGGTGTACAACTATCTTTCTTAGGGAGGAAATGGTGAATCCATTTAGCGTGAAGAAAATGTAAGATTTCTTGCATTTATGAGATTTCTTGCAAGTCCACTTAAACCCCTCTCCCCGAACTGTCAATATCCTACAGTAATACAAAATATTTTTTATTATAGCTTTTATTCAGATTTCCATGTATCACAGAAATTTAAATGCTAATATTACAGTAATGAGAAGTTTTTGCATTTAGAATTTGCCTTTTTTTTTGTAAGATTCACCTGAAAATATAATTCTTAACCCGATGAGTGTTATCCAAATAGAAAATAAAATCATGATCCTATGGTAAAAAAGCAGCTTCAACAGTACTGATTTTAGAGGCAGTGTGAGTCTAAGTTTTCCTCTTCTTAAGCCCAGTGTACAAACTTGCAAACCTTTCTGTCCAAAAACATTATCAATAAACAATATCAATACCCGTCCTATTAAATCAAGGGTTGTACAGCACTTCAACACGGTTTGAAACATACTTATTTTTTTTTTTTTTCGTTAGAGGAGCTTTTATTGCTGTACTATCGAGTAGATATCTTCAGATAGAGTAGTATTATTAACACTGATTAAGATATGGTGTTTGACCACCTCCTACTACCTGAAAACAGACAGCTATCAAAGCTGCAGACGGGTTCAGGTGGTTCATCAGAAGTCTCACTTAAAACTCCAGACCTTAAGGAGATGTTAAGATGTGTTTGAGCCATTGACGATATATGTTAAAGGATTTGAGATAAACCGACAACACAAAGGTGAGAAACGGGTGACTACTGTACATGGAATGAGGAGGAGCAGCGCTTCGAATGACTTGACGTCTGACTGTCCCTTTATGTTCCTTTGATGTCCATTTGAGTTCATCTGTCCTTTCTTCCAATGTGTGGAGGACTCCTACGTCTCTGAAGTGATTCTATGAGCTGAATGAAAACAGACCAGCTTTGAGTTAACCATCTTTTTGAAAACATTTCCAGCATGTTTATGTAGTACTCACATTGTTTAGGTATCCTAAGAGGCTCTGTGTCTCCGGACAAGACTTGGTGCATTGCACCTCGGAACTGGTACAGCAGCTTTAGACTCTTTTCCTCTCCGACGCACGGGTCATAAAACCCTGGCAAGCCAGCCTGATTAACACGAGACAGAGCTAATTAATGGGAAGCACCTGGCAAGAGTTTAAGCATCTCGTTGATGTAAAACACCGGTTGATGTTTGCGTGTCTAACCTTTGATGCCTCGGTAAGAACGAGTTTAGAGTCTTTCACTAAACACTGGAGCGGGACGGTCACGTCGATGACCTCTGCTTTCTCACGTTTCTGACTATTGTCCAATACAAATTTGCCGTACCAGGCATTTAGAATGATGAGACCTAGAACAAAAATATATGAATCATTTCACATAAAGCTATTCATTTAAAAAGAACTGTAAGTATAAGTTAAGCTGTTTGGACCATCAGTGTTCCCACTCATCCAAAAAAAAAAAAAATGCACCTACAGTAGAAAATGGTCCAGAAATGTAAAGCTTCTATTAATTTTGTCAGACAAAAATGTGTATTATTTGAGCTGTTAATGTTGTTTTAGTAGTGGAATGGCTTTCTGACCAAAGAATATAATTTCATAAAAAAAATAATTAATTTAAAAAAAATTATATATATAAATTGCAATGATTTTTGCAATTATATTCATGTCTTTTTTAATGAAACTGCTTATTTTGTTGTGAAAAATAATTTAGAGATTGCATGCACAAATAAGCAACTGAGCATTATTAGGAAAAACACATTAAAAAAAATTCTAGAACTGTAAATAAGGGTTTATGAATTGTTACATCATGTTCCCTGGTCTCTTTTTTTCCATGGTATCATACTGTGTATTTACTGGGTTTATCAGCTATACCCTGTCATTGCATGAGTGTAAATGTTGGATACAACACATTAGTGTGCAGGCAATTTTTACCGGTTTTCAAAATGAATGGAAATGATTTTCTGTGGTAATTGCCAGTATTATCACAGATGCTGTCCATAGAGCTTAACTTGTATCTATCTGAATGTATTAAAAAAAAAAATGTATGGGCTTCCACAAACCCATTTTAGATTCCTCAGCATCAATAATTCTCTTCACTGACTCTTGCATCAGCAAAACCTGAAAAGCAAAGATACAATAACAAAAGAAAACAACATATCTGTCCTGATAAATTGTTGTTTGTGTTGGCATGAGAGAGATAGTCATTGTTGTCTATGTATTTATTTTACTCACAGCAGCTTCAGCCTCTTGCTTCCTGCGAGCAATTTCTGAAGCAGAATCTTCCTTCTGTTTCTCCAACTCCCTGTAAACAACCAGATAGTCAGGGCCTTTCATCAGAGAAACTGAGGTAAAGTAAAGACAGGGATTCAGGAAAATGGGCGGTTTCAGAGCAGTAATTATGGATAATAACTCACTGCTCCTTCTGGGCTTGTATATAAGGCATAATAATAAGCTTCTGGACAGCTAAGTAGATGGCCAGTGGACCCACAGTGGCATAAAACACAGCGCTGGGTAAAATCTGGTCGGTCAGATGAATCGGGAAGAGGTAGGTTTGACTGGCTCTGTTCAACCTGTAGCGAGAAGAAAATGACCATCATAAATAGACCACCCACGAGCAGCTTGAGTTTAGCTTGTTGTTCTGCTGAGCTGTGCTTATTGCAGTTAAGCCCAAGTCAGTGCTAACCTGATTTTGAGGGAGACTCCTTGGGGTACACCAATGCTGACGGTAGCAGCCAAAACACTGTGGCGACTGATCTTACGCTCTGCACCGTATTCGACCACGGTGCCAAAGAACCCTGTCCTGTTGGATACAAAGACGATGAGTTACCAGGGTAGACATAGGAACCTTTTACCTGTATAAATCTAGGGCTGGGCAATACATTATGATGTAATTTATAGTATATATTGAAAATGGCTTCATTTTATTTATAAAGAAACAACAGTGTGAACACAGCAATGGTCTTTTCATTAAGTTTTCTAAAGGTCAGAGTTATAATGTTGCAAGTAAGGTTACCCTTAGTGAAACATGGGTTGAAAGAAAAAAACATTTAAGAAACATTAAAGCGGTCATTAAGTATTTTGCCTTAATTACTTAAGTGTTGAGGCATGGCAGGATTTTGAGCATCCTCCGGTGTCGTAGCTGGATGCACTCTTGGGAACAATGTGCCCGAAGTTTAGGACACTCTGTGTTGTTCGTCAGACCCCCTTTCTCTATAACTCAATATTGTAGTCCAGTTGTTTAGTAAATGTTAAACATGCTTAAAAGCCAGTGGTGCATTATGTTCCGTTTATCGTGGGAGATTTCATAAAAATAGCAACCGCTTCTCCGTTGCCGTGTTTTGCCGCGAAATGCTTAGTATACACATTCAGGTAAGGGTGAAGGTTACGACGTTTGTTGCAATGCTTTTTAAAAAAATTCCCTCCATCAGCGATACCTTTAAGTCAAATAACTTAAGAGATTTCATGCAAGCGGGCCCAGTTTCGTGCCCACTTCTTGTGTCACACTTGTGAGCATAATACTGTTAAGACAGCATTAGAGATAGCATCTCTTATTTAAGTTCTTTCACAACTTATTCAACAATTTGTTCACACAACCACTTAAAAGTATTTGTTGTATTTTCCATGGTTTAAAAGTTTTTGTAAAATGTATGTAGGCAGATGCTGTGGTTTATTACTTTGTATAGTTTTATTGCTGCATACAAATAAATGTATAAAATATTGTTTCTTATAATATAATTTAGTGAAAAAGTGTGTAGGATGTTTACTCATGTACCTTTACCAAATTGGCAAAAATTATGTTATAAAAATGAATATATTTGTAAATTCTGCTCATGAGATCTATATATAAAAGAAAGTATTTATATATATATATATATATATATATATATATATATATATATATACACATACTGTACACTACCAGTCAAAAGTTTTTTTTGATAGAAAGAAATGAACACTTTTATTCAATCTTAAAAAAGAGAAAGTGACAGTGCACATTTATATTGTTTATCATGATCTCCACAAAAAATATTAAGAAGCACAACTGTTTTCAACATTGACAATAATAAGAAATGTTTCTTGAGCATCAAATCAGCATATCAGAATGATTTCTGAAAGATCATGTGACACTGAAGACTGGAGTAATGATGCTAAAAATTCAGCTTTGATCACAGGAATAACCTACATTTTAAATCTTAAACTTTTTTGAATGGTAATGTATAGAGATTGCCCATCTCTACTGAAAACCATAGGTAAAACACATACTTGATGGAACCTTTGACCTTGGTCTGGTCTTCATCTTGGAATTTGTACTGATAGCTCATCATCAGGTAGGAATGAGGAACACCCAGCTGAGGAACAGGAATAAGAAAAAATGATTTGCGTTCTTAATGCATTAACTTTCTTTTGAATGAAACAATTTGCCATCGTCAATGTACCCCTGTGAGGGCTTCACCTGCAGGGCCAGGGTGAAGTGGCTTGTTTTAGTGTCCCTGACAATGCTGGTGGTCATGGCAGACTGGGTTCCCCAGCGCCACTGCAGGTAGCCCATAGTGTTTTGGTCCAGGTGTCGAGCCATCATTGTAGAGGCACTGGGCCGCACGCCCCGTGAGGAGAACTGCAATCCCCACTGGGCAGTCACAAAGCTACGCGACGCAAAATTCAAATGAGATTCACAGACATTTGAAACATAAATCAGACTTCCCTCATCATACACAGACGGACACCTACCATCGTGCAGTTACGTTACGGAATACTTTCATCCCAAATAAAGGTCCTCTAATGTCCCCTGCGCCAAACTCCAGCTTAAAACACACACAAAGAAGAACATCAGAACTAGACCACCACAAAACCTGGAGGTGTGTTGGAAGAGTCTCACCTCTCCCCAGCCCCTTGCTGAGGTCACACGCCGCACACAAAGGTTTATATTTCCTCCTCCATTGCCATTATGAGTAGACAGGGATCCAGAGAGGATAGCGGTATCTGAAGTGGTTAGGGGCGCCTGCCAAACATAAACATGTACAGTTGTGTTCAAAATTATTCAACCCCCACTGAAATTGATTGTTTTGGCCGGTTTGACATTGATTTTGATCATTCATGTAGGTCAGACAAATATAACATAACATTTATAATGAAATAACCACAAATGTCTTTTCTCTGCTCACATCATTATCAGTTTTATTCAACCCCCAAGTGACATTCAATCTTAATACTTAGCACAACATCCTTTTACAGTTATAACAGCTTTTAAACGTGAAGCATAGCTTGACACAAGTGTCTTGCAGCGAGCTACGGGTATCTTCGCCCATTCATCATGGGCAAAAGCCTTCAGTTCAGTCACATTCTTAGGCTTGCGCACTGCAACTGCTTTCTTTAAGTCCCACCAGAGGTTCTCAATCGGATTTAAGTCTGGTGACTGCGATGGCCATTTCAAAATGTTCCAGCCTTTAATCTGCAACCATGCTCTAGTGGACTTGGAGGTATGCTTGGGATCATTGTCCTGTTGAAAGGTCCAACGTCTCCCAAGCCTCAGGTTTGTGACGGACTGCATCACATTGTCCTCCAATATCTCCTGGTACTGAAGAGAATTCATGGTACCTTGCACACGCTGAAGCTTCCCAGTACCTGCAGAAGCAAAACAGCCCCAAAGCATGATTGACCCCCCGCCATGCTTCACAGTAGGCAAGGTGTTCTTTTCTTCATAGGCCTTGTTCTTCCTCCTCCAAACATAGCGTTGATCCATGGGCCCAAACAGTTCTAATTTTGTTTCATCAGTCCACAGAACACTATCCCAAAACTTCTGTGGTTTGTCCACATGACTTTTGGCATACTGCAGTCGACTCTTCTTATTCTTTGGAGACAGCAAGGGGGTGCGCCTGGGAGTTCTGGCATGGAGGCCTTCATTACGCAGGGTGCGCCGTATTGTCTGAGCAGAAACTTCAGTACCTACATCTGACAAATCTTTTCTCAGTTCCTCAGCAGTCACACGGGGACTTTTCTCCACTCTACGCTTCAGGTAGCGCACAGCAGTCGAAGTCAGCATCTTCTTTCTGCCACGACCAGGTAGCGTTTCAACAGTGCCCTTTGCCTTGAATTTGTGAATGATGCTTCCTATGGTGTCTCTTGGTATGTTTAACATCTTTGCAATCTTCTTATAGCCATTGCCCTTCCTGTGAAGAGTAATCACCTCTTCTCTTGTCTTCCTGGACCATTCTCTTGACTTCACCATGTTTGTAACCACACCAGTAAATGTCTAGAAGGAGCTGAGTATCACAGTCATTTTAAAGCTGCCTAATTGGTGCTTATTAGGCTTTATTGCTGCTCCCTGACATCCACAGGTGCTTTCAATACCTGATTGAAAACACTTCAATGGACCTCTGTTCTTCAGAGTGGTAGTCTTTAAGGGGTTGAATAATTGTGTCAATGAAGAATTCACAAAAGAAACATTTACTACTGTATTACAAAACCAATTGATGTCATTTTAGTTGCATATGCTTCTTTAAGAAGTCCTTGTAGGATTTCATTCTGAATTCAATTACAAATGTACTCTAAATTCTCTAAAACCATTTACAGCATTGGGGGGTTGAATAATTTTGAACACAACTGTATGACTAGAGAGCACAAGGGAGATGGTGACATCATGAAATGCTCAACTGACCCTTTGCCGAAAATTTGATTAACCGGCATCCATTGCTCAAAAGAGCAATTGAGAACACGTGTGGCGTGAGAGCGGCATGGCTTGTCCGACATAGCAACAGTAACTAAAGGGGGCGGGTCCTTGCGAACGGTCAACTGTCCATACTGACCTCAATGGATTGGGAAATGTGCATCCTGTTGATCTCGATATGGGGAAAACCTCCTCCCGGTACATCCTCAAAGTCCTCCTCATATCGGTCGAAGAGGTCTGTTGCATCTATGCCAACACTTATTGTCCCCTGAATGAAAGCAATGTATGATTAGAACCCCATCCAAATTAATTCTGCTGTTTTGACATCAATTTAAATCATCTACGAGTGGTCCATATAGAAAAAAAAATTGAGTGCTGAAGTGATAATGTATTTTTGGTAGCACTTTTTTTTACAGTCCTGTTCCCCATGTACGCACTATGTATTTACTATAGTTATTTCAATAAATGGGTAATAATCAGGCACTTACCCTAAACCTAACCTTAACCCTTGTAGTTACCTTATATTAACCAATACTTTCTTAGGTAAGTACACTGTAAGTACACGTACTGTAAAGTGCAACCAAATTTTTTTTGTAACCAACCAATAAGTTTACATCACCATGGTTCCTTCAACAAAAACCCAATAAGATTTTTCCATTGGTTTTTGGATTATTGCATAAAAAAGCTCTGTGCCCAACAAAATTTATGATTTTGAAGCCCGAATACAATCGGCAGAAGTAAAAAGCAAAACATAAGCTATAATCCAACTACACCACTGTTGCAAGACTTCAACATCACCACCTTTAAGCCTTCGGCAACTATTTCAGTCATTTCCTGACAGTTTGAGTCAGAATAGTTTGCAAGAGCACGATTCTAGACTTAATGAGGCTGTGAAAGCGGATTAGTGAGTAGTCGAGTTTACTGTTCTTTGGGATGACGTTCCCATTTAGCCACTTGTTTCAAACTTGCTTGATAAATTAGATTGAGTAAACTGTATGTGTAGATATCCAAAAAACAAACAAACAAACATAAAAACAATGCAAGAAAGCAGTCCTCATATATCTGTTCCTCAACAATCAAGCAAAGATTTTACTGATATGATATGGCTTCAGATTTTAGAAGAACCAAACAATTATGGGCTATTGAATCTTTTAAATCGCATCAGTTAGAGCACGACAAAACCTGGAAGGTTCGGAGGAATAAAACTGCATTTTGGGAAATAAAAACCATCATTATCTCCCGCTGTCATTCTGGTCTGGAATGTCCACCTTAGGGTTTGTTCTCTGCTGGAGTCTCCTCTCATCTCTCTCCCTCTGCAAACGTTCATATTCCTCCCTGATCTCTGCAGGAGTTCTCTTCCTCTCCACCACCTGAAGATATCAGGGATCAAGATGTGTTATTAGTATTACATGCACCATAGTAACACACATATTAGTTATAAAAAAAACACTGTCAATGTGGAAAACAAAACTAACCTCCCAACCTTCTACATCCAGGCCTTTCTTGCCAAAAATGTCATATATGGCTCGGGATTGTGGATCACTGAGAACTAATAATAATGAAAGTCAAATAAAAATGTCAGTTAATAATTTAATTATTTGGGCTACACAAATAGTTTACAAATATGTTTTACAAATATGAGTCTTAAGTCAGGATTCGGAAATTTTATTTTTTATTTGTCACAACCAGTTTAGTATAAGACTAAATACTTGATACACAAGGGTTTTATAGCTCATATCTGATACAGGAGAATATGGAGCTTATAATCGAGGAAGGACAAAACATTAAAACAAAAAGAACCTTGATTTTGCCTGAAATAAACAAAAATACTTAATTTAGTGCATTTACATGCTCAAAAAGTAATATCTCCCAATAATATGTCTTATTGAGATTAAGTTAAATGCTTTATCATAAAATCGCTGTAGTTTTAATTGTGGGGGCAAAATATATAATGCAAGTATATTTGAGAAAAATTCACATTCATCAAAAGCCTGATTATTTGCATTTTATTGCATTTTAGCTTGATTTTTCTAAACAATTATATATGGATAATCAAGCAAACATAAGTTGCTTCAATCCAGTTGATGTTCATTTAGAAATATAAAAGGTATTCTTACATTTACTTATATATACATGAACCATTGACCCTTTGCCGGCAGTTTGATTGACAGGTGAGCTGACCAATCATAACCCCGAATCTGCCATTTTCAGGGGAGTTAGTAGATTAACGTTGGTGAACTTGACCTTGATAAATTGTGTGATTAAAAACAACATTCCTTCTGATGTTCATTTAAGTTTATTTGATGCTATAAATGAACTAGTATGAAGAGATGATCGCTTCACGAGCCGCTTGAAGGAGCGACACATTAAAGAGACACTATACGCTATTTATTGTTTAAACTGCTTTCAAAAATTACGATATATTAAATGTGAAATTGATTCATTCGTTGTCAGTGTCCTCTTTCACTGCATGAGAACATGATGTGTGGCGCGAGAGTCGGTGGACATAGCAACAGTAACTAAAGGGGGCGGGTTTTTGCGACGGGTCAATTGCAAACTATTTTTCAGCAGTTTTGATCATAATTTAGTAGCCTAAAAAATAAATGACACAGTGTTATTCACAATACCCAACAGCAAACAATAAAATGACATGGGTGAGGAAAATAATAACAGAATTACTGTCATAACAGTCATATGGACAGTTATAATAATTACCCTCATATGCCTGGTGTACATAGGTGAATAGTTGTTCAGCCTGCCTCTTTAGCTCAGGGTCTCTGTGCTTGTCAGGATGGTAAAGCATACACAGACGCCTGTACGACGCCTTCAACTCTTCTTGAGTAGCCTGTGAGACAGATAAATAAATGAGGATATGGGATATGATCAAGCAGAGTCAACATCATTTGAAATTGGTTTAGCAAGCAGCACCCAAGGTCAAAACAACAGCTCCGGCCACACCTTGACAACAGGCTCTGATTGGTCATCCTGCCCAGGTAAGACTGCGCATTGGCGCGCTTTTGCATTCAAACTCAAAAATGTCCGTTACATCCTCAGAGTCTGAGGTAATACAACTCCCTGAGAATAACGGTCGAGTACAAGAGCGAGCAGACGGTTTTTTTTGTATTAATATGGCTGGTATTATAATCAATTATACAGTAAAATGTTCGATTGAGCTTATTTTAAAGCGTTATTTAGTTATTGCGCTAATAGTAAGCGAGAATGGGCTGCTCTGAAATAAGCTCTAGTCACGCGCCATTTACGTAAGTAGTACGTACATGCGAAATACTAATAAACATCACCCTAATGGCTGACATAGCAATCTGACAGATACTGCTAGAAAGACGTCCGAGCATGAAATGTCAGAACACTGATAACAAGCCCAATGCATATTATAGTATACGATGACAGCCTGCATGAATATCTCTTCACGTAATAAGAGAAAACGCCCGCGCCTCTTCATTCTGTGTAGAGCTCAACTATGGAGATGACTCTTAAAAACGATCCACTGCCTTACCTCTCTCCTGGCATTGAGCAGAGAATAATAATCTTCGTTATCTACTTCCAATTCAATTTCCAAGGCAGCCGCCATGTTCCCAATGTCCCAAAACCCTCCCCCCCTCCAATCCCTACTACGGCGAAGGCCGTTCTCATGAAAATTAATTACGCAATGTGACGTTGGAATGTAGCGGTTTGTTAACTGGCGAATCGAAGGCTTGACTCATGAATATTAATTAGCTTACGTGACGCTTTGCGAGGTAACGTCAGTACGACGAAATGAATAAGCCTTCGCCATAGTAAATCTGCCGATTCGTCTATGGCTAAAGCACAGCATCCATTTGTTCTTCTGCCACCGTGTGTTTTGGAGAAGGGGAATCGCGTTGGATCCATCTTATAAGTACTGTTAAATTAACATTATTATACTATATTCATGAACAATTTTATTTTATGTCTGCTCGTTTTAATCGGTCCTTTCTTCAACTAATATACGTAGCAAAATAAAAAATATGAACTCCATACATAATAATTATTAGTGAAATGCTTAGAAGGAGTAGGCTATAGGATCAGAACTACCACAATTTCTTCAAAATACATCGGCAGTCATCATACATGCTGTATTTCTGTGCGTAAACATTCGCTGTTCTTTCAGCACCATCTCCTTCAGCACCCGCGAGTGGACAGCGCTCAAGAACTCATGAACGAGCTTGGAGCTTCCACGCACGAGCCGACACATCTTATCCAGATGTTTTTTTTTTTTCTTTTCTGTGGCGTCACTGCTGACTTGCAATACAATAACCCTTTAGAGTAAAACCTCTCGTTTCCCAATCATCTTCATCACGAGTGGCAGATTAACGACTCGAACATGGCTGTTAACATCTAATTATATGACACAGTGGGGCATGTTATTAGTACTTAGACTGGCGGACACGGGTCTTTCAAAGCATGATTTCATCGCCTTTCATCCCTAAATCTGAGAGTCGCATCCTTCCAAAACAAAAAAAACAAAAACCTTTGTTAAAAGTGTCTCCTAAATAAATTCAATTCACCAATGGCGTGGACGGGATGCATACAAGGATTTCGCAAATTCATGAAGCATCACCATTGTCATTTATGGCACTTTGCGGCCAATAGCTAACGCGAATTCACGCACGCGCCTCCCGCCTCTCGCCCCCTCCTCTAGCTCGCCGTGAACGCGCGTGGTACCCCCCCGGTCGCTAGGAGGAGGAGGAGGAGGATGTGGCGCGCGGAGGGGAAATGGCTGCCGAAAACAAGCCGGAAGGTAAGAGAGAAATAACAAGATTATTATGTTTCATTTCGCAGTTTTATCAGCGTGAAGCTCCGCGTGATAAAGATCGGGAATCGGGATGCGCGTCGGAGAAAGTCGGTGACATTTTCGCTTAGCTCATGTTTGTCACGAAATGGCAAAAAAAAAAAAAGAGAGAGAGAAGAAGCTCTGATGGGATTAGCCATCTCTGAGACGGCTATTAAAATAACGGGAACGGAGTTAGGTAATCACGGCTTACGTTCATCACGCGACTCCTTTCATCTCCAAGCGCACGGAGGCTTTTCAAAGTCACACGCGCGCGCGAGTGAAGCCGAGCCACAGCCTTCGTTAGACGGAGAGAAACATGTTTTTCTTATAACTGAGACGCGCACATGAGACGAAATGAACGCGTGAAATGACTAGAGCGGGATTCCTCCACACAAACCAGCGAGCTCCGTGAAGTCAGACGCGGTCAACTACTTCATTTCTGAACAACGCGACGCTTTTAACTCCAAAAGCGATAAACGCAGATTTATGATGATGCCCTAAAACGTGATTGATTTCTTTCCACCCCCACCAGAACCCCCCTTTAGTGACCGAACCCACCGACAGCTGCTCGATATGCTTCAGTCTCGTGTGGAATATTTTCCCAGAACTGTGTCTGCTCGGCCGCTGCTGTTTTGAAGCTGTCAGCAGTTATTTTCTTAGATAATAACACATTGAAACTGGATTGGAAAGGACACTGGGATCATTTTAATGAGGCAGCAAAATGAAAGGTACGTCTCTCCTCTTTCCTAAAGCGACTAGACCCAAAGTTCATTTGTGTTGAGTGTAATTATTATGACTTGTTCTTTTTTTTAATAGTCGAACCTAAAGTTCACTTCTTCTTTTGCATCATTCTTGCTTTTTTTTTTACGTCTTGATGAGATGAATGCGTTTAAAAAAAATTATATAACGAATGTAAATAATTCAGCTCACATTTACTCCCTCGCCTTGAAAAGCCCTGTTTACTTTGATCCCTTTTTTTTTTTTTTTTTTTTTTGGAAAACCTAATTTTTTATTATAGTGGCCAGAAAATTAAAGTCAGACATTCTAAAGCATCTTGGGTGGGGGGGGGGGGAGAAAATGCTGATTGTTCGGCAATTAGACGCGTAAAATTTCAACCACGAGTTTGTAAACATTGAATTATTTATTCAACAATTTTTTTTTTTTTTTCTAAATCAAACCAGTCAAGGAAGTTTTGGTTCGTAACAGCCACATGGTGGTGCTATTGAGCTGTGCAAATCAGCACCCCCCCCCCCCTCTCTCTCAACATCCCCCCCCCCCCCCCCCCAACCTACACACATTGGAACTAAGAGTGATAACTAAGCTTGCCTATTAAAGAATTCCATCAAAGTGACGAAGTTGCCCTCAGTGATTTGGGAGAGCTCGAAGAGTGGGACGGTAGCGTGCATATGTGCCGTTTCTGGAACGTATACAATTATCTTCTAGAAGGTATTAAATGCACAGTGTGCTTCGGATCTATAGGCAATAGCACAGTTCTGGTTTTCCCGTTGTTATCGGATATCTTGCTATTGCCGAGAGATGACCTGGCCAGAAAAAGGTATTACCTTTCTTTATGTTTCATCGAGCACATTTGTCTATGTAAGTCCGGTCAGGTAACGCTTTGCTCTTGCTCTACTTCTCGTGAAGAAAAATGTGTCATAATGTAACGTAAGTTTGGGGACAGAAAGATTCCAGGCTATTTTTACCTCAGAACAGGAGAAAACATTGCCTCTTTTGACCTGCACGGCCTAAAACTGTGTCACGCATTTGTATCTGACAGTCTTTGCTCTCGCCAGCTTCCTGGATCGGTTCTGTTCTTTTCCTCCACACAGGAAGCATATTCTCCAGTGGTTCTTGCCAACGCGATGATGGCGGCTTACGTACAGGGATGTGCTTCCCATCAGCTTTTAGACGTTCTGGAATATTTCTTCTCTCTCCGTCCGTTCATCCATTATTTTGTACGTGCTTCCGCTCACCTGTGTTGTGCTGACAACTGCAGGCTGTGTAAGCTCAACTGCACATATTTGGTTGCTCATCACATCTCAATTTCTCTAATTTATCAGAGAAGAGAAATTTCACTGTGTGGTTTTCTTAAGATTAAGCTCCTGGGTGTTTTTGATCTGTTTGGCGATGCAAACAGCAGCACTCTAATAAATAAAAAAAAAATACAACCGGCTCTTCCAAACAAATTGGATTGTGTAGAATTTATCAAGCCTCTCTGAGTTTTGCCTAGCTAAGTGAACATAGTAAGCTGTGCTCTTTCTCCCACTTTTACTCTTTCTACGTGAAGAAGTTCTTTCGACTCAATAGACCTTTTCGTATGGATTGATAAGCCAACTGGAAGGTGTGTCCAGTTTGCCAGCGATTCTGGTGCTAAATCCTTGGCCATCACTGTTAAAGAGTCAATAATGTGTACCAATGTTTAGGCGACAACAGATTTTCAGATTTCAGTTCCAGTAATTTGCCAGCTTTATGTGTTTTGTTCTTTTACAGCATCAGACTTTGCTGCTGTTTACTTAAAGGGATAGTTCACCCAAAAATTAAATGAATGCAATATGACGACTTGCTTTTCGGAACATTAAAAGATTAGTATTGCTATTTTTAGATGTCTCTGACAATAAACGTCAGTGGTAACCAACAGAAAAGAAGTTTTGAATGAGATGAGGGTGTGTAACTGATGACGATTTGAATTTTTGGGCGACCTATCGCTTCAGTGAGCAGCATTTTTGGTCCTAGTTCCATGCTCAAAAATAGGCCTTTTCCCTGCCAACTGCATTTAAGAGTCTAGCAAGCCACAGAAATTAGTAGAACCTCATCGTGTGGTGTGATTCAACATGTAGATTTAGCTCTTCGCCAGCCTAGTTGATTGCACACCTACATACACATTTTGTATGCAATATGTGGATGCTGGAAACGCTCCTTCAGGCTCACAGATGCAAGTGTGATGGCAGCTATGTTTCTTGAACCTAAAATAAACCGAACTGGCCTCTTGACCTCGAGTGCATGTACCAGTCGGTTGCAGAAGGGCAGAAAATGTATCGCAACATCACAATCCATCCAGAAGGCGAGAGTAAAAGCAATTAACGACCTCTGCATGAATTGAAAGTAGAGGGCTTTTTGTATTTTTGTACCCACAGACCTTGTCCCCTCACTGTTCCCTCCCCCACTGTGTCCCCCTGTAGGACTGAAGAAAATACGTAATCCGGATCGAATGTACAGAACCGCCGTCGGTTACACCGGCCACGTTCCTCCTAAGAGTGTCAGCGATGACACAGACAACAACAGTAAGAGAGCTGGCTTCCTTTTGCACTGCATCCCTCAAAACATGACAACGTTGTGAAATGCTGTTCATCTTCTCTGCCCATTCGTTTACATGCTGTTTAACTCCATTGTCGCAGCTGCTATAGTTCTTCAACGGTGTTTTTATAGTATTACCAGAGCCCAAACCAGGGAAAGATCAAATTATTACAAGACTTCAGAGTCTCTAGAGCATATGATCTAAAACCTTGCTTACAGCACAATAATGGTTGTTTTCCTGGTGTGTTTGCCAGGTTCAAGAGCTTAGCAAATTCTATCAAAGCAATTTGTAACAAGCCAACGTTCAGCTGCTAGGTGACTTTTAGTGCAGGGTGTCGGGAGGGAGAGGCCGTTCTTGGTAGATCAGCTTAAAAAAGGCCAGCGTCTCATTTTCATTCAGCTCCATTACAGATGATGTTTATTCATGCGTGGCCATGCCGCTCCGGAACGAGCAGCATATTTTTGGAAGCAGCAGCTCGTTGTCATGGCTAATCAACGCACAACGCTCTTTGAGCAGGGCTCAGGCGTTGCTTCGCGTGGGTGTGGATGAGGGTGTGTTCGTGTTGTGCTTCTCTCTCTCTCTCTCTCTCTCCAGCCGTTCTCAGCGATTTCACTGAGTGATCAAGGCTGTTCCGAAGAGACACTCACTTAATGAAGACACTCCGACATGGACACTAAGTGGCAGGAGTTCTGCTGCCCAGTTGTTGAAGGCTAACGGTGTAATCAGCAGCTGGAGGGATACACATCTCAGCTGTCTCTGGCCACACTGGCTTTTGGTGCTTTAAAGGATTAGTGCACTTCAGAAGTAACATTTCCTGGTAATTTACTCACCCCCAAGATGTTTACGTCTTTCAGTGTTCAGTCGAAAAGAAATGAAGATTTGTGAGGAAAACATTTTTCTCCGTACAGTGGACTTCACTGGGGTTACGTCACGCATAACCTTTTCGCAGAGCTAGCGCAAGACGAGCATTTGTAGTTAAAAAGCGTTTACATTTTATTTATTTATTTATTTAGAAAATTACTGATTGTTTCAGTAGATAAACCTCGTCTGGGATCGTGTAGAGCCCTTGGAAGCTGCATTGCAACCTGAACCCCAGTGAAGTCCACTATATGAAGAAATAATCCTGAAACGTTTTCCTCAACAACCTTAATTTCTTTTCGGTTGAACAAAGAAAGACACACACATCTTGGATGAATGATCAGGAAATCTGAATTGTGAAGTGAACTAATCCTTTAACAGCATGAACCCTTTGCAGACATGTTGGTAATCCATTGATTAGCCTGCATGTTGGTTTTCAAATGAAATGGGCCGCTGGTTCTTGTAATGCAGTGGTAGATGTTGCTTGTGATCCTTGAATCCCTGGACGTGTCAGAATGTGAGGATAAAAGGAGATCCAGTTCAGGCGGCCCTCTTCATGGACCCCATTTCAGCCTGATTCTTTTGCTTTGTTGAGCCAAGAAAAGCTTTGGGAGCCAACTGGGACAGAACCAGAATGTCGAAGTGAGCTAATTGGGAGGAATCCTGGTCTGCTTTTCCTCTCCTTCCCCCTTTCCTCTTCCCTAGTGTCCAGCATTGCCTTTTTTACTCCACCAGTGGAAATCCCCAGATGAACTACACCCACTTATTAAGGCAGCCACAATGCACATCATCAAGTCTCTTTAGAATATGTTTAGATGTGCTGCTTTTTTTTTTTTTTTTTTTTTTTTTTTCACTTTTAGGCCTATGCGAGTTCAATTTCATACCAAGTATTTTGCTATCACATGAATTTGCTGATTTTTTTTTTTTTTTCCCATTGCATATTTTCTTGGACAAGAGTCAATAGAAGAGAAGCTGTTAGCCTCTGAAGACCTAGGGATATTCATCCCTTGACTTCAATGGAAGGATGATAGTGCATTCATTTGCTTTCTTGTCACAAATGCAGTATCCCATATCTTCAGTGTTTTATCAGCAAGGCTTTATTTTCAAAAAAACACCCTAGCAATTAAGGGAGAAGTTGCTGCCGTACAGATCTTTTAAATTGGCTAAGATAAAATTTAATTGAGATCCTGCAAATAATGAGAGGTTTTGTTCGTGTTGCAGAGATGCAAACAGTTGACTGAACTGCTCTACCAAAGAAGAGAGCAGAGAGAGACGCCGGTCTCCTGGGACACCCAGACACGAAAGTGAGGTTATCACAGAATCGGCCTCCTGTCTTGGAGAAGTTTGAACTCCCTGCTTGCATAACATCTCTCGTTATCAAAACAGTTGGCGGTAATTGTGCCGAAAGCGGTAGCGTGTCGGGCGTCCGGTGACGCTTCACTTGGCGCAGACTTATGCCACTCTTCATAACAATCATGCCTTATCTGTGCGTGCAGCATACATTCGGTTTACTCGTCTCCGGGAGTCACGACCGAGCCAGTGCAGTATAGCTTGCTTTTAGGTCCGGCAGGTTTAAATGAAGCTGACGTTGTTGTTTTTGAAGACCTTTGACAAAATCACACCTAGAGTGAAAGGATGTTGTTTAGCAGTCCTATCTCTCACTTTCAATGCGGTTTTGGCTTCGGTGCTCACACCGTGTAAATGGCTTTCGTGTACCGTGCTGTTATTAACACCGAAATGAGGTTATTACGAGTCGTCTATAAGACTCAGACATTCAGTACATGATTCAAACAAGGAGCTATTGAAGAGCGTAGTGGTGATAATATGCAATTTTTGTTACTGTGATGATGGCGAGAAAGAGAGAGAGAGAGAGAGAGAGAGAGAGAGAGAGATCGGGCAGGGCAGAAAACAGGACCAAATTGTTTGCCAGAACTCTAAAGTGCATTTTGTATGCATAGCTCAACTCTTTATCCATTTGTATTCATACACTCATTTGCATGATTGAGTCCATGTGTATTTGAGCATTCTCATATCCTCTGTCTTGTTTATGTCTCTGAATGCCTTTGGTAGTCAGTGTTGCATGGATTTGCATGTTGGTTTTATACGTCCAGGTGTAAGACAATGGTTCAAGATGGTGTTTGCCTATTTGTGTGCTGTTTATAGGACCTGCTTCTGTTTTATAATTCATGTCAGAAGCATATGTTTTGTTACCACTTCATTTATCCTATGCCCCTGAATGTCTACATAAGATTTGCATATTATCTAGTGAATATTTATATTACATTTCTGTAGATTACACAATCATTTTTGAAACAAATAAAAATGGGTAACACTTTACAATAAAGGTTCATTAGTTTATGTATTAACTAACATGAACTAACTATGAGCAATACATCTGTTACTGTATTTACTAATCTTCGTTAACGTTAGTTAATGAAAATACAGTTGTTTGTTCATGTTAGTTCACAGTGCATTATGAAAACAAGATTTAATAATGAACTTTAACAAAGATTAATAAATGCTGCAGTTCATTATTAGTTCATGTTGACTAATGAAGCTTATTTTAAAGTGTTACCGAAAAATGTATTATTGATACCTATTGTATCCCTTTCTTTATTTTTATAGATGTCAATGTTATACTGATTAGGCATTTGAAAGAAACATGAAATCAATTTCAGTTTTGTTTGAAATCAATTTCAAAACCAAATGATAGTTGGTTAAAACGATCATTTTATGGTCCTGTTCCCCACAGTAATTGCAATAACTAGGTACAAACCGTGAACATACCTTGTAGTACCCAGTACTTTCTTATAAAAATACACTGTAAGTGCACGTACTGTAAAATAAAGTGTGACCAGTTAGTTCTATAAACATTGTTCTGATTATACTTAAGCACCAGTGGCCAGATTCACAAAACAATCGTGAAAATATAAATAAGAAGAATAGAAGAATTTTATTTTCTTGGTTTCTATCTTAAAAACATTCTTTTCAGCAATACAGAATATTAACTAAAGGAAACATTCACATTTTTGACATATATTTTTATAATATAATTGTATTTATCAGTGTTGAATTATTGATATCAGCATGCTAGAAAACAATCATGTCCAGTTTTAAAGGATTAGATCACTTCAGATTTAAAATGTCCTCCAAGATGTTTATGTCTTTCTTTCTTCAGTCGAAAGGTTTTTGAGGAAAACATTCCAGGATTTTTCTCCATATAGTGGACTTCAATGGGGATCAATGGGCTGAAGGTCCAAATTGCGGTTTCAATGAAGCTTCAAAGGGCTCTACACGATCCCAGATGAGGAACAAGGGTGTGATCTTGTCTTGGTGAAAAAAAAAAAAAAATGAAAAATTATATCGTTTTTGACCACAAATGCTTGTCTCGCACTGCTCTGTGATGTGCCACACGTTACTTGATCACGTTGACATCGGCAAAATTTTGTCCAACTTCAGGCTTACGTCACGCATAACCTTTCCAATGCGATTACGTAATGCACGGCGCATCACAGAGCAGTGCAAGATGAGCATTTGTGGTTAAAAAGTATATCATTTTTATATTTTTTTTTAGAAAATGACAAGATCCTTATTCCTTGAAACTGCATTTTGGACCTTCGATCCGTTGAACCCCAGCAAAGTCCACTATATGGAGAAAAATCCTGGAATGTTTTCCTCAAAAACCTTCATTTCTTTTCAGCTGAAGAGAGAAAGACATAAACGTCTTGTATGACATGGGGGTGAGTAACTAATCAGGAAATTTGAACTCTAATCCTCTAAAATTAAATTTTTTCTTTAAAAAATATTTGTTCGAATGTACTTTTTTCCTAAGAATTTTAGCGAGTTCAGCCCTTGGACTTTTACCAGAGAAATGAACGAACAAAAAAAAAAAGAAAAAGAAAAAAAGACGAGCGTGAGAGAACATGTAACTTTCCAAACTCCATCAAAACACAGCTCCCACACGCAGAGATGACAGTGACATTCATTTAGCTTTTTAATGTGTAAAAAGCACAGAAAAGCTTTGCATTTTTATAACCTCGTCTCTATAAACAATCTTCATTAGCCGAATGCCAGATAGCTATCTGGCGAATGATCTATTGAATAGCGCAGATGTGGCCGCTGATGGTGATGAAGGCCCGGAGCCAGTGAAGGAGCTGTAGTATTAAGCAGAACAATAGAGCAATCACGGCTTTGATTGGTATTGATCTTGGAGCGGGAGGGACGAGTGAAATTGAAACTGACCAGTTGGACCCGGATCCCATTTGAATCAGAAAAGGTGGTAAAACAGTGTGCCAAATGATGTCATGGCTCTGGCCGGACACAAGCTTCCTTTAATGGCTTTAGGACGGCGCATTATTCTCTGTTAAGAGGAAATGTGAATCATTGTCAGGCCGTTTCCCCGTGGGGGAAAAATAGATTTATCATCCTCCCGTTCATTCTTTTATCCTCATATTCCCTTCTTTATGTCCACTCTGTCACTATGGTTTTTATGATGAGGATCATGATCACACAATCATCCTGTCAAAATGCTTTATACGAGCATGATTAGTTATGATAAAGCGTCGCATACAGCGTGGTCCAGAGTTGATCAGAATTCAGTCAACATCATCCTGGGTGCTCGTGAAGCACAGAGACAAAGAAGGAGAAAATGAGTAAAGAAAAGGTATCCTATCATTGTGGCACAAAAGCAAGAGGACACTATCGATTTGAGATCTGTTTTTGTCAGGCCTCTTTATCCTATCCTAAAACAAGCTTTGCTCTTTTCTCTGAAGTGATGCTTGCTCAAGCTGCCATGACAGATACAGTAAAACAGCTCTTCAATGTCAAGCCTTTTAAAGATGAGCCGTTAAACCCCAGATTAGCACCGAGATTCACATGTTTTTCAGGCTCAAAGGGTTTTGAGGAGGAGGAGGACCAGCGCCGGAGGTCACGGCAGCACTCCTTCTTGACTTTTCCTCAGATTTGTTGAAGAATCTCTCCACACCTCCTGCTTTAAAGTGTTCACACCGCAGACTCTCTCTGGACGAGGTCTGGCTCCGAGCTCCGTGACCTTGAGTCGCTTCGGTAGATGCTAAATCAATTTGACTGACATCGTCCAACCCTTCAAGTCATTACTAATTCAATAGAAATTTTATTGCATGCAGAAAAAGATCTCGCCTGTCATACACACAGCAGAATGTGGCGTTTTATCCGCTGCTGGATTTATAAACTGTAGTTGGTCTGAGATTGATGAAGCCCTGAAGAGGTCAAAGGTAGTTTTGAGGGATGTCTTTGGTTAGGGCTGGGCGATACTACACATTATATGTTTGTGACAATATAAAATTAGATAATGTTAAAAGTTATGCTTATAAAGCCAATTTAATTTCGTTTCGTTTCAGCGTTTGAAAGCAGGAATTTGCTTAAAGGAATTTTATGAAGAGATTTACAACGTGTTTTTGAAGCGTTGATCATTGCAGCCAATCACAGACGCATCTGTGTATGCTGGTATTGTCACATTTGAAAAATGTCAGTACCGATTTGGAACTGACCCTTGTATGGACTTTATAACAATCCACTTGTCAAGCACGACGTCACGTGTCGCCACTTCCAGATCCAAATGCTCCATCAGATGCCAAAAGCAAACAAACGGTGCTAAAATACGATCACGATGTGATTCAATGCTTCCATAAAATAGTGATCCTCACCTTTATCTTCTTACCGAAATCCCAGATGGCTGAACAGTGATTAATTTTTTATATAAATCATTAAAATATTGGTGTCCAGGAGGCTGTGAGCACTTAAATTGTTGTGTACACCGTTAGTTTTTAAAAGCTTAGCTTAAATGTGCAATATGAATTAATAGTCCTCATAAACAGCGAAACGAGTCGAGGCTTGGAACCGGCGGAAACAATATTATACATATATGGGTCTTTTTCATCAGAGGTTTTAAAATCCTTTGAGGGCAAATGCAAAAATATTGAATATCGTCAAACTTTGGAAAAATATATGGATTTTTAGATGCATGGCCTAGCCCTACTTTTGGTCTGTAAAATTCAATGCATCATCACAACATGAACTTCATGATTAAATTAGATGCATGATCTCTTTGCGACGTGTTTAAGATATGGCCTTCCTATTTGTGTTTTGCTTGACCAGACAGGGATAACGCTGTGGGTGTGACTCTCCAGTGTCTGAATATTCACCTTTCATCCCATGGAAATTAGCATATAGATAACTATACCACTGATTTTCATGCAGTGCACAATTCCCTGGAGAGAGGCGCGGAGGAGGCTTGTAGTATGGAGGTTGGAATGCCAGCTTGGTAAAAGACCATGTCAACCCGCTGCGTTCTCCTTTCTTAAGCTGTCTTTCATATCAAAGCCTTTCCTACTTCACTTGAAGTCAAAAGACCTCCCTCTTTCCTAGCCTGCCTTCAACTCATGTGGCTAATAAAGCAGTTAAGGAAGACCACTTGAAAAAGTTTACCAGCACCATTGATGAATTAACATGCATTCCCATCCTTCTCTCTGTCTGCTTGGAACTACTGTTCAATGAGCCCTTATTTCTGTCACATTAATTTTGTTTGAAAAAAAGAGGAAAAAAGCTCAAATTTCCCTAGATACCCCTTAATATCTGTACTGGGAGCTGTAAATGTTGCTTTTCCCAGCATTTTTCAGTCTTTATTATACAAACTTTTATAATTAACTGACACCTCATCTCACTGGAGGATTTGAGTTTTTCTTTCCCTGTTATATGTACAGCATTTTTTTTTTTTTTTTTTACAAGCTAAAAAATTAATCAGTTGATGAGGAGAATCTATAGCGTGCTGGTTTGCAATTTGCATTTTTTTTATTATAATCTAAAGTTTCATTTGAGATGCGAACGGCTATGAGATTTGATTTTCTGGAACATTTCTCACGAGACAGATTGCGGTCCTTGGTGAAACATCTCTGTAATATGACAGATGTGCTGAAATCGATCCATTAACAGAGGCGAAGCGAAAGTGACGTAATTGATCTCCGTAACATTTACTCCTGTAGGTTTTTGTTGTCTTTGCAGATGTCCTCTACGCCCCTATCTCTGGATTTACTCGGCCTCCATTTGAGCGAACGGTTTTTCTTGAATCTCTACTTATATCAGGATAGTTTAATGCATTTCCTCCAAAGCCCACATTCTCCAAAATGGGATCAAAAAGTCACGGCAGACACTACAGCGACCCTTGTGCAGGCTCGTGTCTGCTGTATGATGAGGTAGAGAGAAAATCAAATCTGTAAATGTCACCCTCTCCTCATTCAGACAGGCCCCAAATTTGCCTTCTGAAGCAGATTCGCCGCTCTCAGAGCATTTGTCATTGCACCATTCTTAATTTGAAGAGTTTCTAAAGGAGTGTTGGAAGCGTACACCCCGCCGCGATATGAGACAAAACCGCTTACGGCAGGTGAAATGGCGTTCCGTGGAAAATACAGTCTACAAATAAACAAATGCGAACAGAAAATGTCCGTCAGTGCTGACAATTTAATGGAAAAAGAGACGGCTTTCATTAAAAAGTGACATTGGGCTGATGAGGTGTGGAAAGTTTTTGTGTCCATTCTCGTCTTTTTACACTTAGCTCCATCTGTTTCGAGAGCGACTTATAAGTGCACGCGATAGATGCTCACAGAGTCATTAAAGTGCGCAGATATGCGGTAATCCTCAGAGGCAACACACAGGAGGACGGACCCTCTTTGTGCTTGCCTTGGGTGAACAGAAATGTGGCTCTGCAGATTTAGAAGTGCGAGAACTCATTTTGCACACTTAGCCTGTTTTGCCATTTAGATCCGTCCGCTCAATTAAAATGCATTAATTATGAATGCGTGCGAGAAATGTCAAAACATTTCAACAGACACCTTTGCGGATGATTGTTCTTTATAAACCCTGTTTATCGGTTTACCTCTTCAGGATTGTATTGTGCCAAGGAGATTAAAAACTGAGAGGGCCCACACAGTGGTTATGTAAAATCCCCCCTGTAGTCAATAATTTTATCCCTTAAAACTCATCTTTAATCACCGAAATGACGTATTTAAACGTTCTTTTTTTTCCGGCAAAAATGTCTTCATGCCTGAAAATGGCTCGATTGTAACTCTGCACCCTTGCCTCATTTAGTATACACGAATATGCAAATTAGCCCCGCCTCCTCTCAATCACACCAGCTCAGAATACCTGATCCATTCAGTCAAATTTACTGCAGAAATACTGGTTTAATTCAGTCATAGGCCTATATGTTTGAACATACTGTATATGCTCGTCTACAAGTCAACTTCTTCTTGACTACGTTGTCAAACGGCTAATCGTGTGTTTGCTGATGTTGCACATGTTCTGGTTCGCCATCTCAGTCTGCCTTATAAATATCAGTATAATTCCTTATAAACGCTTTGAACGACTAAGAACATCAGTGGGGATATAGTTCATCATAATATCATATACATCATATACATAGTTCACCCGAGTACCCGATTTTTCATATCGACAAAAAACTAAACCCGGACGGATTCAAACCTCGTTTTTGCTTCACTGCAGTTTTATGGAGAAAATACTCGGCAAAGGTTTTGACTCATGAATTTGCACATGGTTTGTCTTAAAGCATATTAAAACATGACATATAGACAACATTAAAAACTTGATTTTTACCACAAGGGCTTTATTCAAAATTATTCACTGAATTTTAAGACTAAATTGAATAAAAAATAAAGACACTGCTCTCTATTGGGTTGTGCAAACACATAAAAATCATTGTAGTTAAGGGTAAAAATAGAGCTTTACAGAATTTACAATCCATGAACAATTATTATTCGTAGTGCAAAAGATTTTAATATATATATATATTTTTTTTTACAATGTACAACTTTGTATGGAAGGTTGAGTGTACCAAGGCTTGTGAGGAACTTTAAAAACTTTGTTCCTCTCTCCATTTCTGATGCCTTTTACCATGATTGATGATGGAACATTTCAAAAATAGGGATACTTCATATTTTTTGTCTCTAAATATCGGAAAAAATTGATTTTGGGAGGCCCGATCGGCCCTACAGTTTATCCATGCCGATGCTTACCAACAGTTTTTCTCTTAGTGAATAGTATGTTTCGCCTCATTTGTCATGTAAACACTCTCTGAGAAAATAAAGCTGCTTTTCAACCACTGCCTTTAGGGCTTTTCTGTCACCATCAGTGTTGTTATTCTTATTGGGGTCACTTAAAGTCACACGTGGGATCTGTACAAACATGCTGCGTATTGACAGTGTGAGATCCCACAGTGCCAGAAGTCACGTCCGTCACTTATTCCAGCCTGGAACGTTCCGTATTTAGTGACCTCCAGTGCTTTCCGTCGAATAGTTCATTCTATCTGTCACCTTAGCCTAAAAGATCTCTTTATGGTGAGATGATAAAGAGTTAAGTTATGCTATACCTTTGTATCCTCGGTTTAGACGAGACTCTCTGATGCTTGACATTACTTTGAAGGGCAGGTTTGATAGGTGTTTTTCAAAGATTCCCTCAGATCAAGAGTCTGACATCAGTTAGACGAGGGCCACATGCGGGTGCGGCGCCTTGGCATTTGCGCTGAATGTTGATTGGTGTTCGTGTCGAACGTGAATGTGTTTTTATATGTCAGTAGAGTTCGAAACAGGAGCGATTCATCTTAATACATTCATAATTAATTATAGTGGGCGCGCATGCCTGTGTGCACCTCTAATTGTTTACATGAGAAGGAGCAAACAGCGCTCTATTCTGTTCTATCTTTCTCTACCACCTACATCCACACATTTATATCTGTGCGAGTATTAGTAACGTGCGCGTAGCCTTGTTTTGTTTTTCATTTTCTTTGTTGTTAAGCCGTTTTCCCTCAGCTCCACGTCTCATTGGCTACTCTTGAGAGACGGTCATGAAAGAGAGAGAAAGGCAAACGCTTAAGGCAGCTCTTGGCAGACGGCGACTGACTCTGTGATTAAAATTTGCCTCTAAAGCCACAGTCGTCAGAGTCAGCATAATGTAAAAGCCCCTCACTTTGATGCAGAACAATGAGACTAAATGGCAGTCCTCAGAATTGCTCACTTGTTCTGCCAAAGAAGATGAAGGAAGAGACGAGAAATGACAAATAGGAATGGGAAGGGATATATAGTCTAGTCTTAATTACCCTGTAAATAAGTTGCTCGACGCCTCGTTCTTTTATAATTCATCCCGGTTGAGTTGCTTGGAATGAAAGGGAGAAAAACTTTTCAAGAGAGGCCGCTCATTTATTCATTGTCTTATGCGAATGTACTGTGTGGTTTTCTTCGAAATCTTCGCTTTAGATGGAGCATAACAGCCACAGATCTCCCAATTTAAAAATGTGAAACGGTCATTAGATCCCAACGGAACTGTTGCCAAGAGAGAGATGGCGCTAAATAAAAAGGCAAATCGCAAATGAGATCTTTTCAAACTCAGTAGTTTCTCCTAGATACCAGTGAGATTCAATGGAGAGCAAATGGTTTTCTTTTGAGTAAAATGCTCTAGTAATCACAGACTCTGTTTCTTATTTGACAAGTAACATGAGTTGAGTAAGGTAATGTAAAGTTAGTAAAGTAATGCATTACTTTTTCACATTTATTGACTGACAGCTCTCCTGTCCCCATGTTGAGAGAAATAAACAAGCCCAGGTGAGGAAAAATAACGCAAAAGTAAAAAGTAAAAAGTAAAGAAATTAGTTTTTTTTAGGGAGTAACACAATATTTTAATGCATTACTTTTAAAAGTAACTTTCCCTCATTTCTGTGCAATTCACGTTCATCGTATATACCTCTACATACATTTTGCATACAACAAGTTTAGAAAATTTAGGCGAAACATCTACACCAAAGTTAGAAGTTATAATTCATGAAAATCTCCCGAGCCAGTAAAAAAAGCAATTATTCTTGAATGCCACAAGGTTACAGACTAAGTCCAGAAGCATACCTCATTCAAATGCACATTATGCAAATAGACAAATTCAGACAAGGATACAGGTTAGTTGCTTTAAACATTGCTTCAAGATTCTCGTCATAGTCAAGTCAAGTCATCTTTACTTATATAGCGCTTTTTACAATGCAAATTGTGGCAAAGCAGCTTTACATTAATAAGAAAATGGTGTCATTGTGCAGCTTATTCTATATATTATTGATTCATTCCGTTGCAAATATCAGTAGTTATTAGTCTACTTAATTTAGGTATATCAGCACTGCAGAAAACAGTGACGTAATCGTCCGGCTCAGCTCAGTTTGTATACAACGGCGCCAATGCAGGCATATCAAAAACACTGCTGAATATCAAGCAAGTGTCCCCAACTTAAGCAAGCCAAAGGAACCAAAACTCCAACAAATGGAGAAAAAACCTCGGGAGAAACCAGGCTTAGTCGGGGGGCCAGTTCTCCTCTGGCCAACAGTGAACACTTGTCCGATACTCAGGCAGAGTTACGGGTCATTAAACCGGGTCATATTGTCATTGCAGAAGAGCCACTGTAAATGCAGACATTTATGCTTTAGTACGCTGGCCGAGAGAGCTCAACGTGCTGCAAATAAGAAAACGCATGCAAACAAAAAAAAACACATGCAAATAAAAACGAAACGTGATCATCAGTTTGACAACACATGTGCTGCAAATCCTCACAACACAAGCATACACAAAAACGCGCTGCAAATAGCACAAACCACAAGGGAAATGTTTCAAGGGCGACCACAAAAAGTGACGGACCCTACGTGACAACAGCACCAACTAAAAAATATTAAATATATTATGCAGGCATTAACTCAATGTAATGTGTTTCACTCACAGAAAAGTGTTTTAATATGTGGCATTGTTGTTAACTCATAAAACTTTAAGAGATGATAATTTAGTGGATGATTTAAAAATATTCGTTAATCATCTGTCGCGCACTAATGTGACGTCATCGTAACGGCCGCCTGAGGCGCTCGACGACCACGCAATCTGTGAGCGTGAGTTTCTAACAAGCTGAAAAACACTTTTTTAAAAATAATAAATGCAAGACATAATGTACACTTGTTTACAGTTTTTATAGCATTTAAAGTTTGTGAACATATTGTGCACTCAAATGCCGTACACTATATAGGGATTAGTGAATTCGTGAACGGGTGAGTTGAACTGGTTTTGAACACAGCTAATAAGCAAGTCCTAGTAGGGTCCGTCACTTTTTGGGGTCCCCCTTGAAACATTTCCGTTGTGGTTTGTGCTATTTGCAGCGCGTTGAGCTCTCTCGGCCACCGTACTTTAGTGCCCCTTGTGGCAACTCTAAGAATGCAATGCTTACTTGAACCACAATATAGTGTGTAACATTTTAGTACGAAATTGAGCTTTCAAAGCTTCGAGCGTACATTGAGTTTGTTTCAGGCACAATTGTTTAACTTGCCTCTTTGAATGGTGATTTGAAAGTCGACTTGATGGACTTGGGTGTTTTCTACTGGGAATTGAATTATTTATGTGTGTCTAAGTTCACGCACAGGTAAAGCACAAACAATGCGCATCGGTTCTGGTTTAAGACTATGAACAGGGGAGTGATCTAACCCTCTTCAAGTGTCTCTTTCCCTCTGGCTATCTGTTTGTCCTTAATACCGGAGTGGGAGTGGTTGCTAAGCAGTGTCTCTATGGACACATGGGCTTCATCTAACTCACATCTCAGGCTCTTTCACTTCTCTCTCGTCTTTTACCGAGGACACACTCCACAAATCTCAGTCAGTCTCTCGTTCTCCTTTTCTTTCAGTCTCTCTCACTTTTTTTATATTCATAAGCAGGCTCAGCACGCAATATGGAACTACCTTCTCCCACAGGGCTAAACATTGAGTTCCTTAAGAAGCCTGAGCCCTTGATGCAAACGGTTATCAATAACCTTGAAATGCTTTTGCTCCGTTGCCCAATTTTGTTGTTATGTATTTGAGCAGGCACTCTGGCATGATAAGGAAGAGAGAGAGCGAACGAGAGCGTTTAAAAAAAACTCAATGAAAACAAAATCACGACATTTCTGGATGAAAGCCTTTTGCACGCCTTGTGCTCCAAATATGTTCCCTTTCATTTCACAGTAACATCTTAAGTTTTTTTTTTTTCTTCATTGCTTTCTGAGTGCTCCCCCTTTGAGGTCTCGTGCCTGTTTTATAGTTTTATATTTCTAAAAAGGTTGTCACAGCTATTTGCAAACGCAACACCTGTGCATGGAAGTTTCCTTAAAGGAGTCCCTTGAGCAATAGTGACATTGGATTCAAACAATTCAGTAATTTACAAAGAAATGATTGGATCTGTGTTTAAAAAAAGAACAGCTCCCAGTGTTTTAGACCCTGGAGAGCAGCACAGCTTTGTCTCAATAATTCTGCTTGCTCTCCATATTAAGTAATCGTTTCGTGTTATTCACAGATGAACATGGACATTTGAAAATCTACCTGCCCAAGAAGCTTCTGGAATGCCTTCCCAAATGCTCCTCCCTGCCCAAGGAGAGACATCGCTGGAACACCAACGAGGTAAAAAGCTTCCGTCAGTAGTTTTGATGCTTTTTGCTCCACAGGAGTTTGTCGTATTGTTTGTCCATATGTCATAATGCCATGTTCACACTTAAAGTTTTTATTGGATGCTTACTTCATGCAAGTTGTGTCGTTGGTTATTTTTGTCTTGTTTTACAGCAAACTTTAATTTCTAATTGTTCTTGAGCAGAGAACCAATTAGGAATCTAGTTTCTAGATTTGACGATCCAAGTACATCAACATTAAACATTGCAGTCAATATTATATTATATTATCAGGTGGAAACCTCGTATCTCCAAAAACACTACTTTTCAGGAAATAGACAAAAGACTGTATTTTATACATAATTAAACACCACATTGTTGATATTGTGGCTTTATATGTGCTCAGACACTTGCTTGTGCCATTATATTATTAAAAATGTACCCAAATGGAGTCAAGTGGAGTTACTAGGTTTTGAATTTTGGAGAAAGAAAACACTGTACTTTTAAAGAACCAGTACTTTATTTGCCCTTGCATTGCAAACAAGCAGAGATGGTCCAAAATGTGTGTGGCAGTTCATTCGAGATAGAGGTGGATGAAGGTTTAACGTCAGCTTCAGGATCCAATGGAGTAATGAGGTTTAGTCACATATTCTTTTTAATACTTTTGATTGGTGAAATATTTGCAAAACCCACAGACAGACATAAAGGGTCACCAATAGTAATGATTAATGAAAATAAAAATCCACCCAACAGCGATGATGTTATATTAGGATATATTATATATGAGAATAATAATCTGATTCTCTTCTTCTTCTTTTTTTTTTTTTGCAAAGATTTGCCTGTTGAATATTGGTTGTCCACCAAGATAAAAGATTTCTCACAAAATATACAGTTTTGTTGAATGCCACATTACAATGTTTTGATTTCCTCTGTAAATCTGCGTCAGTTTTATCTAACCGTTGGAGTTGTATACAAAGTGTATCTGCAATGTTTGAACTTTGTCTTTCTGGCCCGAAGGCGTTCTGACATTCAGAGACAAACAAACACACTCAGCAGAGATTAGGTAGGCTCGTTTGGACCAATTCCACAACACACCTAAAGTCTGACACAAGCTCCTACCCTCCCGCTTTCTGGCAAATGTATAAAACCACTTGAACATGCACTGGATCGGTTTTCTTTTTTAAAAAAAATCGTGGATCTGGTCTCAAGTGGGTAATTTAACATATCGAAAGTTGTGGATTCTGCCAAATTTAGACAGATGAGATTTGTATCGAGCTGTTCTGATTTTCTGAAGGAATATCATTACAAGACGTATAATGATCTAAAATTCTTGTTAAAGGAATAGCTGACAAGTTGTTTTTCTTAACTGTCTTATTACTGTCGGTTGATATAACATTGTTAATCTTTTTTTTTTTGCCCGTAATGTTTTGAAGCACGCTAAACCGTGGACTCACACTGAAGCTGGTTATCTGGAGATGATAAAAATCAAGCAAATTTTTCTTTCATTTTCTAGCTCTGCCTGAAATTCTTTAGCATGATGGAGATGCCGCTGTAGATGCATGCCATGACCTTTCAAAATATTTCAGGTTCATTTCCATTTCAAAACTGCTATAACTTATGAGAGAGGAAACCTCTGATGTGTCGCACATATACGTTTATTTACGATAATAGCTGCATTTTGATCTGGGGAATGCAGGTGTGCTTTCTTTGTTCTCTTCTTGACTGTGTCGTAGTTGAAGAAATGATGGTGAGAGATGCAGAGAGGTTTCATTTGTGCGTCCTCCGTGCTGAGACGGCAGCAGTGTGGCTGTCCCTCTGTGCTTTCTGTCAAAGCCTCCGCGCTCCCTTTCTCTCAACTTGCGAAGAGTTAGGCTATAAAGTTTCTCAACTGTTTTTAAAGATTGTTTCACCCTCCTCAGCACCTCTTTATAGTTCTTTTTTTAGAATTGTACCATTGTAGAGGAAGATTATCTGACCCCATGCTGATGCAAACTAAGCAACCTCAAAGAAAAGTCATGAGCGGTTCACTAAAAGAACTTCAGCGATAGGTGTTTGTTTCACCTCAAAGAAACTATTGCACGTGAACTTTTTCTGCATTCTGTTTTTGGCACAAAATTGACCCTGTTCGATTTACTGTTATTTTAGAACTATTAATGTTTTAATCAAATTATTTAATTTTTAGTTTGCTTTTTTTTGCTACTTTTTGTCATTATTGTTATTTACAGTAGTTGCCAATGCAGTTTTGCTACGTTTTTCATCTAATATTTATATTTTATTTTAATTTAATCGTAATAAACGATTTTTATTATTTATTGATCAAGTTAATGTCATTTTATAAATATACTTTTATTCATTGTTAATAACACTTTAACCACGATTAATAATGCCATTAATGGAAGCATTGATCTTTATTTTGAAGTGTTAGCTGACAGGTTCAATTTAAATCCTTTTTAATTTGAACATCGAAACCTCGTTTTATGATCCAATCAATTCCTGATGGATAAAATAAAACTTTCTGCTGTTTTACTCAGAAATGCACCACATTACTAACATAAAATAGGTTGCGAGTGTTATTTCATGTTCACTTTAACCCCTCGTAATTTGCGAGGGGACGGAAAATAGAAATGATGCTCATTCCTATCATGTACGATTACCTGTCCCTCAAGAGCCGCTGTTTGTAGTGAACATGCACTCAGGAAATATTGGCTCCAGGGGCATTAGCCAAATCTGACATATTCGTGACTGTAACAGCTCGCTCCCAATTTTGCATCCTCGCCGGATGAGGAACTTGTTACTGTCAGTAGCGCTATTGCTTTCACTGTTCCTGTCGTCGTCCAGGCTAAACATATCTGACTGTTTAAACAAACACAGGCCAGATTGGAGATAAAAAAAAAGGACAGACAATGTGGACAGGCAAAGAAAGATGGAAAGAGGAGGTGTAGCTCTCCCTGCAGATGGAGACATTGTGTGGCCGTTGTTGAAGCGGAGCTACTTTTGGAGGCTGTTAGGAGCAGGAAGTCTCCCTAGTGACACACACAGCTCTTAATGAGAACGAGTTCCTAAACAGCACCGACTTCTTCCTCCTTCAGCTCCAGTGTCAGACTGAATGCCATGTTCGCAACGACCAGCGGTGAGGCATAATGAGGCCCCTAGCAGGGCCGAATGAGACATCAGGTCATACAAACAAGCAGAGCTCATGTCCGAGCCTGTGCTTTTCTCCATGCATTGGATAGATCACACACACACGGCATAATTTCTCGGATCGGTAGCTGGGAAGAAGGTCTAAATTTATATAGTGTTTGTCAGTCACTTCATATAACATTCCTTAAGGGAAATGACCCTTATTGAAGGTAACGACACCGACGTCTGTTCAGTTGAAAAATTCTTGTAGCAGAATGACCACATTAAAGAACGAAACCGACAGTATGTTGGAAAGGAGGGAAAAACATCAAAACGATAATGGTGTTGTAATGAACACGAGAAGAGGTGAACGCTGGGGGACGGCAAAAAGTCAATTCCTGTCTTTATCTCTTTTTCTCTTGCTCTGTCTCTCACCGTCAGTTGCTTTACACCCCCTGCTGTTAATTTTAAATACCTAGAAAAAGCGTGTATGTGTGTGTGTTTGATAGCTCTCATATACTTTACCACGCGCCGCTGGGAGTCCTGGAGTGTTCCTAGAGAAGCTTTGTTATTACCGAACAAGAGAATATTATGTCTAAAAACCATCTGCAGAAAATTTTGAAATAATCACCATTAGGGCTGTCACGATTCCTCAATTAAGAATCCTTGATTGTAATTTGCCCGTGCCAAGTAACCGGCAAAATACTGAAAATGGTGCATTCCACGGACGAGAATCCATGAACCACATTTTCAGACCATTTTCTAAGGCTGCGCGATGTCTTAAAACCATTTAACAATGATAATATAGCATAGTGCTATTGTGAAATCACAAAGGCTGAGATTTCATTAAATAAATATATGCGCTGAGGGCGAAGCGCAACGGTTTAATTATTTACATGCGTGCAGGTTGCGAGTTTCTTCCGTCTCAGAGCGGCTCAGTTCATAGAAACTTCGACGAACTTGGTCTCTGCATATGCTGTTTGTTTGTGAATTTGGGAATGCATAACGTTTGACTTGCTTTGTGTTTCATACGAAGTGTTGCGCTGTTTTATATGCGTGGAGTGTGTCTCAGCAGCTCGGGTTTACAAACTCCATTTCTGCATATTCTGTGAGTTTAGGTTGCTTATAATATTCATCTGGGAACGCAGTGTGTGCCATTCAATCAGATTTGTAACGTAAATCGCTTATGAACCTAAGCAAACACTGGAGAATAAATGTTTTTAAATATGCGATCGCGATTTCAAAATAAAAGTTTAAGACCTAGCTCTGAGTTTGCATGTGAAATTACAGTGGCTGTAGCGTTTACATCGTAAAGAAGGGGCCAAATATTAACGATTAAGGTTGGTTTGATTCGTTTGGACTGGACCAAAAAACAAAAACAAAACATATAGTCCTGGTCCGCTTACGTTCACACTGGCATTTTTAACAGCGAACCTTAAGTTACCGAGCCAAATGCATAAAGATACGGTCACGACCTGATTCTTCGGCTTTTATTATGTATATTTCGCGACGGAGCTCGCTTACCGAACACTCAAAACAATGCTGTGTTCTGGATTAAACGCCATCATTTTATGCGTGAACATATTAGCTTTATTTTTACCAGCTAAGAGCTCACGAAGAGCTCATAAAATGTTTAAAACATTCAAAACAGCAGCAGGATTTCCTCCGTTGTATGCAGAAACAAATATTGATGAGGGATTTTACCTCCTCGTTGCTCCACGTTTTCCCTCGACTCATTTTGGATACACCGATCTTTCCGCGTCGTCAAATCGGCTGACTTGTAGCGTCGCATCTTGTGACATCACGTCCTGTTTTTGGTTCGTTTACATGTCTTTGGTCCGTGTCGCGTTCATATATCAATCGAACCGCACCAGAGTTCGTTTGGAAGCGGACCGAGACCCATCTTTTTAGCGGTCTCGGTCCGCACCAGGGTTCGGATGGCAGCGTTCACATATGTTCAGACCAACCGCACTAACTGAGCAATCACCAAACATGACAAGTGTGAACGCACCCTAAGTTAATATTTGGCTAATATTAAGGATTTGATATGCTCCGTAACAACAGTCCTCTGCATGCATTTATTATAATACATAACGCATTTTCTTTTTTTTTTTTACTGCCACAAAAATTCTGATTACTCGATTAATCGTCAAAAATAATCGCTCGATTACCCAAATAATCGTTAGTGACAGTCCTAATCACAGTGCAAAGTGAAGTTGGAACAGGTTTCTAGAATAATTCTTTTACAGTTCCTCATGGATTTGATCAGGCAATGGCATTGGAAATGCTGAATAGGCAGACGAACGCCCACACAACATTGCACAGGACTCCAAAGCAGACTGTCCTTGATCTGAACAAGCCCAAAGTTCACATTCCCAGTTGAATCTCTCAAGAAGACTCATCGTTGCATTCCGAAGCATGCTTTGCTAAATGATTTTGTCTGAAAGCAATTTAGATGAATTCTCATGGCTAAATATGCAGCTAATACGGCGTGGGTATTACTTATTGACAAAGTGTCCTTCAGCCTGGGCGTTTTTTCTCTCGCTGTCAAGCATATCGCGTTCGCTCCAAACAGAAAAGACAGAGAATGAGAGATGTGCAGGGGCTTTTGTCATTGTTTGACCAATCTAAGCTCTTTGTTAGACCTTCTTCCACCTTGAGGGAAACCGTTCCCCAGGATAAAGGAGGGAGTGGAAAATCACAATGCGTGTGTACCAAACCTAGGTGCAAACACCGAGGATGGGTACGGAGCTTACATGCTGATCTGGTAAGCTGAAGATTGAATTGTATTACCTTGACTCAATGACAAAATCCCCATGTTTTGTTGACTTTGAAAATGCTGAAGCCCGTTGGTTTGCTCTATAATGTAGATCGCTGGGACGATCCATGTTTGAGCCAGAGGAATGGCTTTGATAGCGGCAGAAGATTCATAAGTTGCTCCCTAACAGCAGGGATGAAAAAGCTCCCGTTTTAGCACGCTTAAACATCTTGAGTAGCCTTGGCCGTTGGCGATAGCGAATGCACCTTTACACACTTACAGAGAGATGCTGTGTCTGCGGCATTTCACCATAATCTGCCCCAGATGACAAACTGCGCATCCGAAAGTTTTAAGTGGCACGGAAAAATGCTGCTGCGGGCGAGTCCTTGTCTTGTCGAGCTCCCCTGGCACGATTGTTTTATTTTAAATCTCTCAGCTTCTCCATCTTGCATTTTTTTTTTTTTTTTTTATTATTATGATTTTTTTTTATGTGTGTGTGTGTGCTCTTGATCTAGATATTGGCATCACGGATTCAGCTTTACCCCTGTGATAAGTGCCAGAAAAGCGGTTACACTGCCTTAATCTTAGCTGGCACTACCCCTCTCCTCTGGGTCCCTTTTCTTTTCCGGTCTGCCTAAGTTTCTCCTCACATAATCAAAGGAAGCAGATGCTACTAGTCAACCCTTACCCAAAGGGAATGCTGGGAAATTTAGTTTGTGTTTGTATAAGCACACCTTTGACTTCTGTGGAGTGGAAGGGTCTCTTGTCACCCAAACAAGCTAGGTTTACCGCTTCACTTTCCATTACAACAAATAATGTAGTTTTAGCGAGCGCCCCATCTGTTGTATTTTTGACCTTTTTGTGCTTGTACAGACAGGGAAAGGACTAACTTAGGATCTACATTCTGGACTTTCTGCTTCATGATTGTTTTTCAGAGTCTCAAGAGGCGTTCACACTCAATATGTTCACGTACGCAGTTATAATAGAGCTATGGTGGGTTTTTGTGTAGTAGTATGCTGCTCATTGTCTATATTTTGAATACATTGTAAAATATTATTACAAAATGTAAAACAATAGTTTTCAGTTCATTTTTTTCCATTGAGCAAAGCTTAATTTTCAGCATCATTACGCCAATCTTCAGTGTCACATGATCCTTCAGAAATCATTCTAAATTTTTTTCATTTTTTTTCATTTTCACAGTTGAAAATGCTTGATAGTTTTGTGGAAATCATGATATTTTATTATGAATAGAAAATTCAAACGAACAGTATTTATTATATAGGAACAATATAAAAGTCTTTACTGTCACTTTTGATCAAATTTCATGTGTCCTTTTTGAAAAAAGTATTATTGTCTTTAAAAAAAAAATTCATACTGATCCCAAAATTTTGAACCCAAAATCATGAGATCTGAGATTTTTAACTTCCAAAATAAAAATTAGTTTTTACATGTGTGTACTATGTATGTTATGTATATATAATAATACACACATGCATGTATATATTTAATAAAATATATTATATAAAATATGAAATATTAAAATATTAAAAATAACTTTATTTTGGCTGTGATTAATCATAATTATTCATTAGCCAGCACTAATATGGGTATATATATATATATATATATATATATATATATATATATATATATATATATATATATATATATATATATATATATATATATATATATATATATATATATATATATATACTGTATATAATCACAAACATTGCAAATAAACACTGTAAATAGTCATCAGTTTGCGTGCCCTGTGTTTTTGTTTAGACTGTAAGTATGATTATGACACATCTGCACAAACAGACTTTGCCCTTATTTTCTCTCTGACATGTGGATGCTCTGTTGGCGTAATCAGGCTTGTTAAAAAGAATCCACCGGATCCCCTCCGGAGTGGGTTTAGCCATGTCCCGCTATCCCGGGGATTACAGCTTCCTTGAAAGGATTAGCACAATGCTGATTAGTTTGATTTCATTCTTCAAGCCAGAAAAAAAGCCAGTCCTCTTGATGTTTATGAGATTTATTTTAATACATTTCCTCTTGTGGAAACAAATTATGCAGACTTTTTTTTTTTTTTTTTTTTGAAACTGTCAATACAGGCACAAGCCTGCGTTCTCTCGCTCTCGTTCTTGCTTGCTCTTCGTCCCATTTTGAGAGTATTTCCCAATCGAGTTGAAGAGCAAAGCTCCCTGATTAGTAGAAATGAAGAGGCAAAAAAACAACAACATTTATTTCCTCTTTGCGTCTGGGACGGGGAACGTGTTGCCCCTGTCGTGGTAATTAAAGATGACTCTGTGCAGGCAAATGTTTGATGAAATGGAGGCAGAGTCGCTGAGGAGGGGATGAGGGGAAAAAGGAAAGGTCACACTGCTTTGTTTTTGCAAACGGGGAGGCTTTGGGCTGCAAGGAGCTGATTTGTGAAGGTGCCTGGATCATGATCGGAATAGTAATTCGAAGAGAGGCTGCTGTCAGTCTGTGGTATAGGTGTATCTGTAGGTCCATGAAGGAAGGCAGAAAGATGCTAGCGAGCGTGTGCTGACCGATGCAGGGAATTGTAAAACGCTCCAGGCACATCTCCAATTTTTTTTTGTCTGTTGTGCTTGCGTGTATGTACAGTATATAGCAAAACAGCAAAATAGGACGCTTTTGCTTTGTAAGTGAAACCTGAAGGGATTTTTTCTTTATTCGCTTTTCTGCTTTTATTGTGATTGATTTATTGATGCATGTCATTCCAAAGAAATGCAAATCTTTCCAAATTGGGGTTAGAAAAAGGGGTAAAAATATAGTTTTTGAAGTATTTAATATTATATAATTTTTAAATCATTGTTTTTGTTTGTGGTTGTAAAAGTTGATGTTAAAAGTGTCCATTATGATTTCACGTTTTTAACTTGAGTTAGTGTGAAATGTTGCTGTTTGAGCAGAAACAACATCTGCAAAGTTACGACGCTCAAAGTTCAATGCAAAGGGAGAATTTTTCTTAACCCTCCAGAAATTTGCACAAAAGATGAACATGACGACACATGCTAGTGATGAGTTCATCAACTCCACAACAACTACATAAATTTATCCACTAACCATTCTGAAACGTCTAAAAGTTGGAACGTCTTCCTGAGTCTCTCCATCAGTGTTTGAACAATGTAAGGCTGAACACCGTCACTGCCAATCCTCATTTTGTCTGCGTGAGATTCTCCAGCTTTGTTGTTGTTGTTGAGCAACTGAAGCGCGAGCTATTAAAGCTCCGCCCCCTTCCGGATAGAGGGCGGGGAACAGCAGCTCATTTGCATTTAAATGGACACACACAAAATACAAAAGCTGAATACAAGCTATGATAAATGATCTGTGGGGTATTTTGAGCTGAAACTTTTCAGACACATTCTGAGAGACAAAATATTACATCTTATAAATGGGGCATAATAGGTCTCCTTTAATTTTTTTTTTTTTTACAGGTTTTTTAATATTATATAATTTTTAAACAAATGTATTGAATGATATTACCGTCAGGAATCATGTGTTTTTTAATCAAGTTTATATTTTTTTGTGTACATATTTTATATAAATGATATCTTTTTACATTTTTTTTATACATGAATTTAATTTTTATTCATATTTAATGTTTGAAATGAGCAGAAAACCTCTGATAAACACTCTTTACAGTCAATGCAATGCAACTGAAAAAAAAAAAAAAATCAAGTCTTGCCATGTTTTTCCTCAAAGAATTATATGACATTATGTAAGTCATAATTGGCTGTGAGAGCTTTTTCATGTTGATTTCCAAGATCTACCTTGTGTAAATGAATGCCATTTTTCGGGCTTTTTTCACTTACCGTGAGGTCAGATGATCAGTTGTGGTCCAACCATCGATATAATCTCAGCTCTTGTGTACTTTCTTCTGCCTCTGAAGCAACCAGTGCTGTATGCTTCCCTTCCGTTCCCCTTCTCTCCTCCTGTCTTCAATCCCACGTTACCCTCATTCGCTCCATAACCCCTCCCTTTTTCATGTCTCGTATGCACTGAGGTGTAAAATTATTCAGGGATAGAGGGATAGATTTCTCCCTGTTGAATTGAACCACTGGGTAAGGCTTTTGTGCCAGGCCATTGTAATTGACTGTCGCTTTATTTACAGAGTGAGTTTCTGTATGTGTGTGTGTGTGTGTGTGTGAGAGAGAGAGATTCTGGAGTGCTGCTTGCTTCCCTGTTCATTTTCTTCTTCCATACATGTGACTGTTCTCTCACGCTTTGATCCACAGCATATTGGCAGCTCTCGCAATCATGAAAATGGCCCGCGTGGCGTGTTCTTAAAGCGTGCCGGACAGACTTTCATGTTATTTAATTACATGAAATCCATCCCTTTTTTCCGTAGTCACTCACAAATGTACGAGAAAAAAAAAAAAGGGGCGTGTTTCCTCTTCACACATTCCATGATTGGCACTTGCTGGATCCAACTAATTATTCCCCTGTCAGTCTTCCCAGTGGCCTCTTGGATGGAGCACAAACATTCTGCTGCCCTTTGGAGGGATTTAACAGCAACTCTTGTGACTGCTGTTCTCTTGTAAAGAGGCCTTGCCCCCTCCGGTTGTTGACAAATGGCTATAGACTGGCGTGGTGTCAAGTTGTTAAAATGTACGGTGGTGTGGAGTCAGAGAAGTTAATGGTTTTTCATACTTCTCAATTTTCCACCCTTGATTGCGTTGGCCTGCTCACCACTCCTCATGGATGTTTACGAAGGCGGCTCGAACGCCGGAATGGATTTGAGCGTTATGTAATCGGAAGGCTCAGGTAATGCTGTTACGACGGCTGCGGCCCCAACATTTAACATATGATCCATTCACACTCGACTACCTCCGTGACTCCAGTAGATTGAACGAGAGCATCCGTTCAGTCATATGCTGTGATGCACTACAGCTGCTGGGGGGAAGCTGTCAAATCTCATTATGCTGAATAGTGCCAGTCAACAAGCAGCTCCCATCTTCGCCGATGAAGACTTTACTATCCGCGAGCCTCCTGACACGCCGCATTGATGGATCGCAGTCATCGCCGGCGAGGAAACGGACTTAATGCTTTGAGTGCATGAGAGGGAGAGTGGGGTCATTTACTGGGGTTCCTGTAAACCACAATGGAGAGTTTATGAGGAATAAGGGATTGAGGGTGACGGTGATCGCGTTCCCGTTGAGTGATGCATTGCTTCTTTTCTTGCCGAGCTCTTACCTGCTTTTCCTCTGATATACTTTTAGCACATATAGATGAGGGTCGTAATTTTTACATGTGAGAGAAATTATAAGTGGAACTTCTCTGTTGGGACTCATCTCTGGCCCTGTGATGGACAGGTGAACACTGGGTTTGTCAGATACTGCTGCTTCTCTCTACGGCCATTTGATCTGATAACACCACATTTAATTGTCATGTCAAGTGACTGGTCTGGGGATTTAGGGCTAAAAGGCTCTCTGAATGTCCTTGAGCAAATATCAAGAGTAGAATGGTGGTTGAAGGAAGGACTGTTGCTTAAATTCATGCGGTACAACATTTCTTCTTTATGGGGGGATCCCTAAGGATGTCTATACTGGATGTATAGAAGCTGCATGTTAACTTGGTGTGTTCACTAAAGATATAATAATAATAATATTTATTAAAAATCAAATGTTAATAGAATTTATTCAGTATTTTTATTACTTATTTTATTGTAGTTTTATATATAATTATAGAACTGTTCATTCAATTATATCTACCTATCTATCTATATCTATATCTCACTGTTATTATAAAGTTTGTATTGATACAACTGTATGATTACAAACAAAAGAAAAATATTAAAGACACCAGAAACATCACAAGCCGGTATTTGATTGAAGAATAGAGAGTTAAACTGGCATAACAAAGAGAACTCTTAGGAAAAATAAAAATCACACACATGATTTTATTTAAGACTGAACAATGCCCATCAGAAATGGAAACGGATGCTTCCAATGTAAATGGCTTCATTAATTATAATGAGTGTCATTTTTCTGTAGTCACTTGCTTCTTGACACTCGGTCACTCCCTGCTCCAGGGTCCATCACAAGGTGTAAATCCTTCCACAGGTGATGGCAAAAAAACCCAGGTCGATTTAGGGAGGCTGTCCTTGACATATAGTTACTGTGCTTTAGCTGACTTTAGATGAAAGTAGCAACTAAATGACAAATTACTTTCTTTTTTGAGCTTAAGTAGATCTTTTCAAGTTCACAAATCCTTCATCGTAAGAAAGACTGCGGAAAGCGAGACAAACAGAAAGGTCTTGCTTGTTGAGAAATAAAAAGTGGTGCCTCATAATGTCCTCTGCTAAGTCTCTTGCAAGCTTCAATTTATACTGTATTCACTGTGCCGGTTCCTCAGTTTTACGACTTTTATAAAAGTCATCATTTTTCTCTGCCTTTGAGAATGTGTTGAGTTGACAGGCCCGGGTTGGCTCTCCATAAAGAGATCTCTTTTAGCATTGAGCAGGTACCCTGTCCAGTCTCAACAGTGGCAACAGCCTTATCCCTGCTTAGCATTTATGAGTTCTGCAAATCATGTAGCAGCTCAGCCTTTGGCAGCCTGACAAAATTCTCCAGACTGGAGGCTAACGGGCCTGTCACTCGGCACTGGTTCGGCCCAACAAAGGCTTGTCAGGGAAGGTGAGGTCTGCTGCTCGCAGTTAACGAGACGCTGAACTAACTTGAGAATTTTTAGATATTTATATATATATATATATATATATATATATATATGTATTTTTTGGTCTTGAGTGAGATATCCACCCTGAAGGACACGGATGGATGGTGACTGAAACATTATTTCTGCTTGATTCAAGGGAGGCGCAGACTTGCCGTGTAAAGTTGAGGGAGGTGAGAACGCAGAGGTCATATTTGCAGGCGTTTTGGATTTAGGAAGTCTAAACCAACATATTTTTTTAACATATAAACTTTGACCGCTGTGCATTGGTGGGTTCTTCTTAGCAACAAAGTGTAAGTAAACATGCAAAAAGATACGAAGGAGTGAAATAAACAATCGCCTGTCACGGATGCTTGCCAGCAAATGACTAATGCAACAAGCATAAAGAAACTTGGAAATTGGAGGCCGGAGGCACTTTGTGTGGATGTCTGGGCCTTTAGAATTTGTGCTTTTACAACCACAACCATGTGGCACCTATGTGTGCATTGAGACGAGAAAGCACTTTTGCATGACACAGGATGTCACCTGAAAGATGACTGGCTGTGTTTTTGCAGCCTCCCTCATTTTCAGGATGTTGAAAATGGCCGTCATTTCCCTACGCCGTCTCACAGAGCTGTGTTTATCGAATTTCATAACACACTCTCTGAATGCAGTGCTGGCACAGAGCTAACGCAGATAGTGACTCAACCCTGGCTTGCTTTTCTTGCTGTAGGAAGGTACCACTAAACAACAATATGGACACACCTGACTGAACGTATACGTCTTGTGATCTTGAAGGTATAGTGCACCCAAAAATGAAAATTCTGTCATTTACTCACCCGTAAGTTGTATGAATTTCTTGGTTCAGCTGAACACAATGAAAGATATTTGGAAGTATGTCAGTAACCAAACAGATCTCTCCCCCATTCTTACCATAGTAGGTAAAATGAAAACAATAGTAGTCAATGGGGGGGTGAGATTTGGTTACTGACATTCTTCCCTAACATCTTCTTTTGTGCTTACCACAAAGAAATTCATACAGGTTTGGAACCACTTGAGTGTGAGTAAATGATGACAAAAGTTAAATTTTTGGGTCAACCACCCCTTTAAACTTTTTCATTTTGAAATGCTACATTTATTATTGTTATTTAAAAAAATATATATATATATATATATATATATATATATAAATTGAGTTCAATGCAAAATATCTAAAACATAACATATTATATATTTTTGGTCACTGAAAAAGGATTTCATAGTTTTGACTCAGCTATTATTTTAAAACGTGGAAACATAATAAAGGAGGAGTAGGTGTGTCCAAAGTTTTGATTTTGCATGTTTCCAATATTACTGCAACTGACCAGCCATTGACTATCGGTTGTCAACACTAGAGGAAATTACTCTTCTTCTACTTCCATAAATTCTCCACCGAACAAGCATAATGTAATTATGCTGCATTAAAAAGGCTTATTAGATAGGATTATGGTAGAATAGAATGAAAGCCTTAAACCAGAACCTTTGACCCCTAATCAAATCCTTTTAAATGAGTGATTCAATGAGATAATCTTTTGCCCCTAGCGTCAGACTCGGCCATATACAGTGGGGTCCAAAAGTCTGAGACCACTACTGAAAATGCTTCTTATTTTGCAACGTTTTCAGTGAATAGTGACTTTGGATTTCAGAACTTGGTAATACTTGGTAATATATTTGTAACACTCGAATGTTGGCAATTTCGAACATGTGTTTTTAAGAGTGATTTATTAATATATACATGTATAGTATATATATATATATATATATATATATATATATATATATATCTATACATTCTACTTGTTCTGTGCTGTAATACCCCCTCTCTCCATCTTCCCTTCCTGCTGTCCTTTAGCAGAACCTTGAGGCTTCATTAAAATTCTGCTGAATACCCCCCAATGTGCAACACACTCTTTCAATCTCTACACCGCACACACCCATGCACACAATTGCCCTTTGTTACGTATACATTTAAGTGGAAATTCATAGCTACCGTGGCTTCTCCGGCGCTCTGCATTTCTCAAAGTCATGTTTACATAATTAGTGTGTGTTTCGGGTGCCTCAGCGATTTCGAACAATGAAAAGGTTAGTTTGTTTGGTATAGAGATGGTCACTACCATTAGAAGAGAGGAGCACACTGCTTCTTTTAAAGACTTTATTTCCCCACTGCAGTATTGTCTAGATCAAGTAGTACTCAGATGACCTCTTCACCTGCGATAGCATTGTAAACCATTGATTTGTGACACTAAATATGCGAGTCGAGGAACAAAAGCCGGGAGTAGAGGTGTGTTTGACTTTGCGTGTATGTCAGAAACGATGTCAGTTCATAGTAATTAGGAGAGAAGGCAAATCCATTAAGTTGATCTGGGGAAATGGCACGTCCCTCAATCTGTTATGCTGTAGGTGGTGAACAAATTTGCCAGGCCCCCCGAGGTCACCTGAGATATATAGCCCTTCCTCAGCTTGTGTTCCCTCACTGCTGTGTAGAAGCGGGGCGTAGGGCAGGAGGAAGAAATGATATTTCCCTTCAGAAGGAGTACCTGCCGTGCCCTCCGCTGTTAATTACCTCAGATTGACTTGACTTATCAAACGGGAGCGGTGTGCAATTCATCGCTGCTTCTCGTCTCTTTGGTGAGAGAGGTCTCTGCTTTTTGCGCAAAATATATGTAAGGGCGTAGTAGATGTGGCATTTCAGTAGAGAGATATGAAGAGGTAGGAATAACTGAAGAAAGTGTGAAGGCTGCTTTACATGATTCTGTCAGGGTTCCTTCCCATCAACTCTTGCTGCCAGGCATGAACTAAGGACACAGCACAACAACATAAACTCTGTCTCAAATACATAGAAAGTAGTTTTTTACTCTGGAAGTAAATATCCTGCTCATGTTCTCTATAGAGAAATTGATTTGAATCGAAATATTTTAGTTTCTAGTCCCGCGAAGCTTTGCAAATGCACCTCAAATGACTTATATAATTGTATGTATCTGCAATAAACATCAAATATATTGCATTTTAATCTTTATGTCTATAAATCAGTAGTTTTATTCGTTTTTTCAATTGTCATTTGCAATGCAGTTTTTTGTCTTCTCAGGTTTTTCAAATGCTTTTTTTCTTTTAAACAATGTATGTAATGTGATGATTCGTTTTCTGTCCTATGGAGAAAATAATTGGGAAAAATACTTCCTGGAAAGTTGGCCATTACTGTTGTGCTCTGTTATGTTCACTTAACCCTTGTGCATTGTTCAAATTCACGACCCTTTCGTTATGCCACGATTTTAACTGCTTTAAAAATGTATCAGATAAATATTTTTCTCAATTTTTTTTTTTGCTTAAATCTATTAATCAACCTCAGTCCTGATCAAAACGACTAAATTAAAAAAAAAAAAAAAATCAGGATTTTAACTCTTTAAAACGTTAAAATCTGATGCTGCACAAAAACTAACAATGTTGTTTCTAATCTTTGACACGTTTTTCCCAAATCAGTGACATCATTTATGAATTTGGCAATTAAAGAGTTAAAATCCTGATTTTTATTTTTTTTTAAATTTAGTAGTTTTGATCAGGACTGAGGTTGATTAATAGATTTAAGCAAAAAAAATTGAAAAAACTATTTATCTGATACATTTTTAAAGCAGTTAAATAACGAAAGGGGAGTGAATTTGCCCACAGAGTACTGTTGAGTTTTTGAAAATTTTCAAAGCATTTTCCCAAAATATGTGTCAAAATAAGATTTGTCACCAAAAATCATTCCATTTGCTGAAACACGGAGAAAGTTATGGCCAAATTAAGACTCAAAAATTCCCCAAAGTGGATGAAAACATCCCGAACAGCACATAAGGGTTAACTCATTTGATGTGTCCAAATTCGATTTTTGTTCCGTTTTGAGGCTTTAGTTTTCCAAAACTTTTTTTTTTTTTCCCTACACTTGTGTCTGTGTCGCTACAACGCGGTATCAAATGGGCCATGCCATTGTAGCCGAATTGGTTAAACAGTAAATCTCCGACGACTTGTAAGATCCTCTTTGCTCATTGATGAGTGTTGGTTTAGAACAAAGGCAGACCACACGTTGAAATCTGAGCGAGGTAGGCCGATCGAGCATTAATCCACATGTTTGTGTGTCTGTATTTGCTTGCATTCATCATTGTACACCCACAAATCCTGGTAATCACGTTAGGTGTGACAAAGTGGCTATTTGTATGCTTATGGACAGGGAGGAATATAAATGCTCCGTGCAGAGTAAAGCAGAGAACAACCCCCGAACTCTCAGTTTGAAGGCTTCTGTTTTCAAGTAATCCCCGACGAACCTGGCAAATGTACCTGCCACTCTCATACATTCCATCGCTTTGAGTGCGTGCCGAACAACACGGCGAACTTTCAAACATTACCCACAAGCCCTCCACAGCTGTTCTGTTGGAGGTGTCTAGGCCTTCAAGAAATTTACGGTCTGCATCTTCCTCTCACGCTCAGACAAACCCCAGGGCTTAGATCCAAAGGTCCTAATCATACGCCGTCTTCCGCTTACGCCGTTTATCATGGCGTTTCAAGCCCTGAGTTATTCAGCTCTTTGTTTCAACAATAAAAACTTCCCTCTTTTTTTCTAATTATTATCATTTTAAAGAGCAGCCCACAGCTCTTTTCCTTTTCCCGTCTCTGTTTGGTTTGTGACCACAGTCGATCAATATCTGCTCTACAAGCTGCCAATGAGGAAGCAGAATTCCCCCGCCTAATTACAGCGAAGGGCTGCGAGAGAGTACTTGCTTGTGTGTTTTCTTGCACGCTTATTTTTAATCCGTAGTGGCCGGGGTCTCCGGCGGCTCGAGGGCTGCCTGTGGCCATAACCATGCCAATAGACATTTGACTCGTAGCAGTGTCCAAAAAAATATCGCTCTCATTTACAAGAATAAACTCTAGTTTTTCATAAGGGCACAACTTGAAAATACAGCACCGCAGGGCCTCTTTTTAACACTTCAGTGTATGTATAATTTATCGTCCTTTTATTTTTTAATTATCCCTTTCTTTCTACTTTGAGAAATATTTCATGTGTTTTGCGAGTGCCAAGTAATAATTGCTAATTAGTCCTTCAGGCTTTTGAGCAGAACGAGAATTCCTCACTCCGGCGCCTGATGTGCAGTGAAAACCGAATAAAGTGGAGGCTTGTGTTGAGATAAATACGTAATCACTCTATCAGCAGGTATCAAACAAACAAAGTAGAGAGCTTTGCGATGCTAATCTCTGCTTTTCCGGAATAGAGTACCCCTGCTCTGTCACTGTTCTCTAGCTTGTGTCTGTGTTGAATGGCGACACTGTTTTTTACTCTTTATTCCTGGTCTTTACAAGGCGCGCGCTGCCCTACAACGCGCAATCTAGTGGCTTGGATTTGTCAGCACTTCTCGCTGAGGTCTCGCACAAAGGATTAGCGCAAGGGGAATTAATGCAGAGTTGACAGGAGGGAGGCAAAGGCAGGATGTAGCCAGGCTCCGGATGAACCTCAATCCAAATTTCCCCCTTGGCCAAAGTGCTCATCCACAGATGAAAGCCAAACCCGGCTCTGATATGCTGATCAAAGCCGTCCGGCACAGGACACCAAAGCGGCACCTGGAATTTCAATGGAGAAATACCGATATTATGATTCATAAAAAGGAAGTTGGATCTTCACCCATGTAAACAGCCGCATAGAGTGTTTATCAGTGGTTCATTTATCCGGGAACAATGCGAAGTGCTTTGCTCCCTTCAGTGCTGTGTTTTCACGGCAAGTAATCTAGCTAATTAAGGAACATTAGGAAAGTTAGCCTGGTGTTGAGTGCTTCAATCATACGTTTTAATGGTTGCACAGTTCTTTGTGCTTAAAGTAATCAAAACTTTTCACGCCTACAGCTATAGGTGACGGTGTTCTTATCGGCGGTCAGGGTGCCGTCCGGACCCTCAGCTGCCGGAGATCATCGTCATCATCGTTCATTAGGGTAGTAGCAGATGGCACCAGCTCAGCTATTTTACCCCGTACGCACCACATACATTAAATAGAGGAGCTCAAGGATGGACATTAATGTCACTTCCCAGTCACAAAGTCATATCATTAATCGTAAGTACATGTGATGGTGTTTCTGTCCGTACCAGCACCGCCTGGAAGTGTGATTTCCATCGATGGTGGTAATAAAGACACTTTCTTCAGTAGATAAATCTCTCTTCAGCTCTTCATGTTTGAACACGTATGCTCAGTGTTTGATCGGACAAGCTTACGCCATTGAGTGATCTGATATGACCCGGAGTGCAGTCCACCTCTGATCAGTTTACACAGTCCATAAAAGACTACGTAAAGCAGGTGGCATGTCATGGCCGGGCGAGGCGGGTGACGGGGGGCATGGAAGCAGCCGGTGGTCCGCTACTAAAGCAGGCTGGTTTTTATATGCCAGATCACGTGCTGATCAGTCAGAACATCCGCGTGGAGTGACTAAAGCAGGGGGGGCGGGGGATGGGGTTAGGGAAAGAGAACAAATGCATTTTTAGGGGTGTATAACTTAACATTTCAACTACATGTTAATATATAATTTTTACGATATTTTTAATGATATTTCATGAGATTAATCACAATTATTTTATTAGAATGGCACACAGTATGTGACATGATGACAGACATTTATGTGTAGAAAAAATGGATATCTTTCAGTGACTTTTTCTGCAGATAATTACATCATGTTGCCAGTAGGCATAATCAGTGAATCAGTGATTCAATTAATTAATTCAAAACACTGATTCAGCCAGGGACAAAATAAGTCACTTTTATGAGCGAGTAATTAAATAATTCATTCAAATTACAAAATTAATGATGTACTGTACACGCAACTATATATATATAACAACCACGTAGGAAGACACATGGCCATATTCCAGGATGATAATGTCAAAATTCAAAATTCATCAGGCTCAAAATTAGGAAAGAATGGTTGGGAGGGAGTATGAAGTATCATTTTGACACATGACTTGTGCTGGAGGACACTTTACAGAGTGCTTGACTCTTTTATTGTCAATACAAGATCTTAACCAAAAAAAATTGACCTCTTTATGAAAATAAATGTTGTGATGTTATTTCCATTAAGAGGTGCATACATTTTTGGTCAAGATCTTGTATTGATAATGCAAGAGTCAAGCACTCTGTAAAGTCTCCTCCAGCACATCCCAAATGAATTTAAGGTATGGACTCAGTGGTGCCGCTTCATGTGCGGAAACGATTCTTCATGCTCCCTTCCAACCATTCTTTCCCAATTTGAGCCTGATGAATCTTGGCTTTGTCATTCTGGAATGTGCCCATGATGTGTCTTCCTACATGGTTGTTTAAGAAAGCTACACATTCCATCAATTAGGGTTTGGAAAAATGTTGCCTTGTATTGTATATGTTGCATGTGTCTATTTGCCTATTCACGAAGAATTGCTTGTTTGTTTCCCTCCCTTGTAAGTCGCTTTGGATAAAATCATATAACATGTTAGAAGCATAATAGCCGCTGCAATAATGATACAATCATAGACGCTTAAGCATTTGCCCATTTAGATCCAATCAAAACTTTTTTTTTTTTTTTTTTTTTGGCCGGGCAGTGTATGTTAGGAACAGGATCCTTCTTCATATAAAGGGATCCTTTGCATCAAAAAGTTAGAAAATCCCTGTAACTGCTGAATGCTAGAGCTGGAGAGAAATGTTTTACAAATGTAGTGCTTTGTCTACATTTCTGGAGGTGCTTTTCATTAAGATTCTCCCTTATTTTTGCACGAAAAGCAAGTTGGTGGTTGTATTGCTTCCTTTTTAAGCGGGATTCCATCTGGAGCCCACTGCTAAATGCGTTTGGAGGGAATATTAGCCAGAGGCTCGAGAGAACACCTGTCTCTGAACAGCCTGTTCTAACTGCTCTACTCCAAGACAGTTTTACAACAACTCAGAGGATGACATTAAAGTGTTGAAAAAAAATGAGAAGTCAGCACCTGAAGGACATTACCCGCTCTATTATAGTGCTAAAATGCACCGGTGATCGTAGCGCTCCCTGTGAATGTCATATGTGAGGTCTCATATCCTTCCCCCGTGCTATTTATCAACCCCTCGATGATCAGTTTTATAAGCACAACTTGCTGGGCTGTCAAGGGTGAAAAGACGGCACATTCTGAATGCACATCACTTTCAGTATGTAAGCCCAATCTTCCTTTTTTCTGCTCTACAATTTCATCAACGTTATTCGCTTTTCGGCTGCAAAAATCACCAATGGTTTCTTCGTACTCCTCTCGGTGCGACTCTCGGAAATCACGTCCTTTGGTAACACCTTCGTATTAAACTCTGTCTCTGTATTTTGACTTCAGAGACGTCTCCGTCCCCGGAGCCTCGCCAGCTCCCATGGACTGGAAAACCCCGCGACGTGAAAACAAATAGCGGTTCCACACACCCGGGGGCAGAGGTGATGGGCCGCAGACAGAGCAGAAATCTCCAGCGCTCTGAGTCAAATCTGATGCCCGGCGGCAGGCCACGAGGCAGAAATCACATTCTCACTTCCCACGAGAGAGAGTCAACAGGAGCAGCGGGGAACAGAAATGTGAATATTGGATATCCCTAGGCGACAGGCAAACTCAAATAACCTTCAGTACAGCTGTGGATCAGTGAATCCACCTCAGGAAATAAGATGGAAGGGAAAATTCAGAGTGCGGGATAATAAAAAGACAAAATAGCAAAATTCAGTGACGTGCAGACCGTAGCAGAGCGATAAGGACAGACGGGGTCTGATTACTTCATCTAAGCTTTTATAAGAGGATAACTCAATATCTTTCTCCTCTTGCACGGTGTCATGAATAATACGGGGAGCGTGTAATTTGCGGATCTGCATGTGAAAATGCGTGTTTGCGCATGAAGTCGGATCTTATTATTCAGCCATTGCGCTACACGGCCGCGTTCGGCGGCGTTGGGAGCTGTGAGATTAGTATTTTTCTTAAATTCATGGCAGTGAATAATTTGACTCTTTCGTTTTATATCTGAGTGACTTTTGACAATAATACAGTGATACTATTATCTTCGACGGGGAAGACTCGTTTCGCCGGCTTAACTGCAGCCGTCTGTGCTTTACTCCATAAATTATTGTTCTCTCACACGATTTTATGACCAGATTCATATTTTGTCAACGCAGCTGCGTGGAAACGCCTGCCGTCCGCATTAGGACGGGCATGTCTACATCTACACACATGCACACTTAACAAATTCAAGTATTGACCTCACTGTTCAGCCGATTGATAAAGCGAAGAAGCCTTGGAAGAGATCAGATCTATAGTCTTGCTTTCCACCAAAGTGAAACCCATGGAAGCGGATAAAACGAAGCATGGTCTCTTCTTTCTTAAGAGGTTGCGTGGAGCTGCATTAGCGAAGCTCACAGAGAGAAATCTGCGAGTAATAACTCAGAAAATCGAGTAATTAGCACGAGCAGCTGTAACACAATGACCCCTATTCATCAAAGCCATTTACTCTAGGTACAATTTGAAGCAAACCCTTTTCCTGCAGGGAGTACTTATCAGGTTTTTTTTTTTTTTTTTTTCTCAGTGTTGTTTTTCTGCTACGAGCCAAAGACAATGAGCTCTCAGTCTATAGTTAAACACCCTGTGGTTGGATGGAGGGGTTGGAAGGTGGCGAGACACTCGGTGGTCAGGTTTTGGAGGATTTTGACATGGAAGGATAATTATCTGATGCAGGGAAGATGGGGAGATAAAGTGTGGCATGGGCTAATTGTAATAGTTGTAATAATTGCACATAATTCAGGGGTCGTTGCGAATTATGCTGACTAAAGGACTCGTAAAGACACGGATTCCAGAGCACTTTAAATCCACTGGCAGGAGACAAGCAGAGAGGCAGATGGTGTCCACCGATAAAGCTCAAGCCCAGATCTTTGTAACATCAAGCATTAAAACTTACCCCTATGAAAAGGCCCAATAGAAGGACGGATAAAGACATCAAATGAGGTTTATTGTGGTCCATCCAATACGTCAGTATGGTTGTGCGCTGCCAGTTTATTGGCATTCAGAACTTGTTTCTCCAAAGAGTTGTTGTTGTTTGTTTTTTTTGTCACGCAGTCACCTATCAGAGCAGCATGTTAACATGGCAGGGTGTTTATCCTGTTGAGTGATAGGGTGCCATCACGTCGGAAGCTCAAGTTGTCGCATCCCTTTTTGTCTTTGCCATCCCCTTCAGTCAAAATCGAATCCTGGAAATCATGATTCCTTGAGCGAGAGATAAGGTGCTTATCTGTCTCATCGCAATTTGCTCTTGTTTGAAACATCAACGGTCTCATGTTTTTTATTTATTTAATTTTTTTTGTTTGGCATGTGGGTCAATGACGTTCTTTTTTTTTTTTTTTTTTTTGGTCCAGATCCATTAATTTATTAAAAAATGCACTAAAAGTTCAATTCATGCTTAGAATGACTAGAATATGCCTGTTCTGTGACAAACGTGTTTTTAATTTCTGATTTAAAATACATCTTTTATATATGTATATTTTTTTCAGGGTATAATAATCATGATAATAAGAAATAAATCCTGATGAAATGAAATATTAAAAGAATGAAACGTATATGTTATATATGTATGCCAGAAACTGATTGAAAAGATGAAGAGCGACTTAAACAGGATCTACACATCGATTTAACTAAATGGTAATGCGTTTTATATACTGCTCTTTACAACGGTAATTGATATGATTAGTGTAATGACGAGCGAGTCAGTGAATGAGATCCAAATGCAGCTTTAATGCAAAAACGTAGTCGTACAGGCAATGGTCAACACAACAGCAAACAATAACAACGGGGAACAGGCAGATTCGTCGTAAGTGTCCAGGCAGAAGGTCAAAGGCAGGCAGGATCAGAAAACAGGTAAACCAGACAAGGATAACGTGCTCGGAATGGTACAGATGAACAAGACTTCGCAAATCAACAGTGAAACGGAACAGACTTAAATAGCGGGGCAGATTGGCTACAGCTGGGAAATGATTAACACAAGGGGCTTATGGGAAGTGTAGTGCGAAACTGTAAAGTGTGGTGTTGAGAGAGTCCGTGAGATAGGAGGGCGACATCTGGTGGCAGGTGAGGGAAAGACAACCAAACAGGATTCATAACAATTAGCCTTTGGCTTGATTACATTATCAAACAGCTAATAATGTGTTGCTAGTGTTACACGAACCATGTTCCTGTTTGCCATCTCAAAGTCAGACAGCTGCCTTCTAAAAATCCCCCGCACATTGACGTCGGTCGGAAACAGGGTTTTTAAGAATAGAGAAAATACTCAATGATGCTGACTGATGAATTTGATGTTTTGTCTTAAAGCTTATTCAAAACACTACATAGTCATTATTAAAATCAAAACTTGATTTTCACCACAGGGGGCGTCTTTAACTTGTTTGAAGTCAAGTCATTTTGCAGAATGTTTTCCATTTTCTTTGCTACTTCCTCCAGTATCAATTATTATTCTGCCCCATTTCCTGTTTTAATCCCTTGCCGTTCTTTTGATCCCTACAGGCCATTATTTTTATCATGAATGTAAATTCATTTGAGGTTTTTGCTGATGACATCCTCTGTCAATACAGCTTTCAGAATCGAGAGAGCAGGAAGAGGGAATATGACTAATATTAATAACACTCATCGATAAAATAATAATCACAGATATGTTTTCTCTCCTTCGACGCCTCACACATGCATCAATCCATCTGGACGTGGATAAGCAGTATTTTAATGAAGTCTCATCTGAAGAGGTAGTAATGAATGTGACAGGGATTTGTTGGAGACCAGAATGAATGGATTTCCTTCCGCTTTTGCATACTGATGCATACGCACTTCTCTCGTTTGATTGTAATGCAAACGGCGCGATGGCAACCGTTAATCAGTGCCGAGGTGTAGAGATTAGTATCTTTAAGTGGAATAGATGGAGGGGGATTTGACCTGGGCTAACTTTGATAAGTTAACTTTGGCACTTTGCCTCTTGGGTCTGCAGGCCATTGGAAGAAAGGACCAAACACTGGATTAGCCTTTAGGAGTCTTAAAGATTTGAATGGACTTGTTTTGGCCCCTGAGACTGATGCATGACTCATTTATTCTAACAAAAGAGCTTTTGTGGCTCCAGATATTTCAAGTTTGCTTTGTGATTGTCAGCATGAGAAATTAAATATTATATCTCCTATTTGTTTAATCCTCAAACAGAGGTTTTTCGAAGAGATCGGTTTCCTAAATGTTTGGTGATTAATGTTTCATTAGGTATTGGTGTAATTTTCAGGGAATTATGATGTATGGTATTTTAAAACGGCGTAGTCAACCTTTACCAGGCAGAAATGGAGGCTTATCTCTGTGGAGACCATCTATCAATGCATGTTTTTTTTTTTTTTTCTGACAGGTTTTTGTACCCATAATGATCAGCCCTCCCCGTACCCCTCTACCCGCAGGACACAATTACCACCTTTACGCAGAGGACAACCTCTGTCATGTAAATGGTCCAAACCCCTTGCATTAGACTGAAAAAGGCTCGCCTCTGCCCCTTGAATAGATTGTGTTTTTTCCTGTGAGCTGAGCCACATTTAAACAGACACAAACAGCTCCTGACTTCAAAGAAATGAACGTGAAATGACCTTTTCATGGTGTGCGCTCATAGATGCTGAGTGCACATAAACACACAGATTTAAATTGACCTCTTCCATACATATTCATGCCCGGAGCATTCACAGATCCTCACATATGTGGCCAGAGAGGTTCTGCTGTAATTGAGGTGTTTTGAGTCTATAACCTTGAGTGCATTTCAGCCTTGATAAACACAACAGGTCAAAAGTGCCTCTGTGTGTTTTATAACAGAGCTTGGAGGAGGCTTTGAAATAAAACGACTCGTTGATAGAATATCTCATCTGATTGGGGACACATTCATCCATATGAACACATGCCGGATAAGCTCTTAAACCTTGGTATCTGCTGTCTACTTGGAAAGTTCCCTTCTAAAGCGCCATCGTTACCGTCATTGAAGTGATTAATATAGGGAAGCAACTCACGCTCAACTCACCGATACTCAATGTTAACGTTGGTTAATTAAAGGGAACATATCATGAAAATATGACTTTTTCTGTATTTAAGTGGTATAAGTGGGTATTTAGAGTCTCGTTAGCTTGGATAACCTGCAAGTTGACCCTGCCAAGTTTGATTTCCAAAAAACTGATGAAATATTTCTGAAAAATGTTAGATCATTCACAGCATTTGATCGCAATCATAAACGTTAGCCTGGTGCGTGTGGCTCAAACATGTGGGCTATGAATAGTGGGCGTCCATATGGGTTTTGCACAAAAGATGAACATGACGACGCATGCTAGTCGACGAGAATCCACTCCACAGCAACTGCATACATTTATCCACAAACCATTCAGAAACGAGTCTAAAAGAGTCTCTCCATCAGTGTCGTCATTTTGGCTACGTGAGATTCTCCAGCTTTGTTGTTGTTGAGCAACCGAAGCACGAGCTCCTCTTTTGGAAAACGGGCCATTTATATTGGACAATTTTTTTCATATCAAATAATTTTCAATTCTGTCAATCTTATTTTTTTTTATTTTATTTTTTTTTACTAAATCGGTGCATTCTGGGACAGCCATCTCTACAAAGGATACTTGCAATGCTGCCTTCAGATTTACATTTGCATTTAGTAGTTTAGCAAACACTTGCCATTTGGCCAAAACGAAGTATTTTTTTAGATATGACTTCTGAGCATGGAGAAAACTGTATTTGTGTGTATTGTACTGGATGAAGTGGCTTATTTTTTGGTTGGTTTGTTAGAGCAATCAATACATAAAATATAAACATGCACTAAAATTGTGTTTGTGTATGTGGGTGTCTGTATGTGTGAAACAAATTGTGGTACGACCGCCTCAGTAATTGCGTATGAGAACACTCAAAGGCTCGTCTCGTTGCTACGTGACAGCAGTCATTGAATGAAGGCTTTTTCTTGCCTTTGATTTGACGGACAGGTCTATTGTGAGGGGGCGGGTGTTGACAGCTTTTATAGCAGAAGAAGATAAAAGACGATGACAATATGTTTACCCATATCATAGAGATTTCATACGTGTAACAGAATGCTGCTGTTGCAATCTGCTTCCTCAAACAGCGTCCACTAATATTGGGTTTGTAACATGTTCTTTGTTCTCGTGATAGAGCATGGATGTCTCATCAAGAAACATTAGAAATGGGTTCAAGAGTTTCCAGGGATGGAAGTTTACATCCCAGAGACTGTGAAATAGTCACCGTTCTTTAGAACATCTATTACAGCAGTAAAGGTCTAGCGTGCGATGTTTCTCCGCATCTAACAAGAGCGATCAGGGTTGGCAAGACATCATTAGTGAGGGTGTGTGCTTGCCTGATAGACTGTCGAAGGACAAGTGAACTCATGAGTATCGTTTTCTCTTTACTTTCTCATGCCCAATTATCTTAAAGAAGTTTCTTTTTAAATTCCTAAAACAAAGAGTCATACGAGAGAAGAAAAAAACAAACATTCAGCTTTCTGTCTTTCTACAGCTGTCACTGCTGAAATTTAGACATGCCTATGTTTGCCTTCCACTGAAGCAAACTATTTATCTTGCCGTTTCTAATTTGACACAAAACAAACCCAAGGAAATTTTGAATGTGAAATTTTAAAGTGTACCGGCTGGAGATGATGGTGAACTTTTGGGGATGTTGATTCGTTGTTGCTTGACAAACGGTGTTTGTGATCATTTGGACTTCATCGAGGTGTAAATTCCATTGTTTTTTTTTTTTAAATGAATATATATATATATATATATATATATATATATATATATATATATATGGGAGAAAGCAGATCCTTTTTGTTTTCTTTATTTTACAAAGGCACAGTGTTTTCATTTAATTGTGAGTTAATGCAAATAAACAGTTTCGAATGATGTATTACTCTGTATGACCAAAAATTGAATATTTTAAGTTGTTTCCTTAGTTATATCAGAAAAAATTCAAGTGATCACACCTCCATGTCTTGCAATAAACACTCCAAACTAGCTTCCACAAACACTTGAATATGCACCTAATAACAGCGCACATTTAACTAGGTGAACATTAGAGCAGTTATTCTCAAAGGGGGGAGGGGGGGGCTTGACGTCGGTGTGTTTTAATAACAAAAAATGGATCACATCATTGCACTTGTGTTTGAATAATTAGTTTTTGACTTGAAACAGTCGCATATTAAACTTAAATTAAGTTTATCCTTCCTAGTTTGTTGTTTTTGGGGGGCGTGTTAGAATGGGATACTGTTAGTTGGTCCTTGGGCTGAAAAAGTTTGCATTAGAGTTACCAGCCATGTTAACTACATGTTCCAAATGATAAGCCATATCTGAGGTCGATGAATGATCGGCGAATGTTTGGATTACCGGCTCGGCATACTGTAATTACCACAAGGACCGTGTGACTTCATGAAATGCGTGACATTTCGACTAAGCCTCTTCTAGTCGACTAACAATTAGTCAACTATTAGGGGGAATATATTTCATTTATTCGAGGTTATGTGCATTCATGGGACTTGTTTTTGTGAAATTCACAAGGGTACGTCTCGAAATGCTACAGCATAAGCCCCGTGTTTAAATGAGGCTTGTAGATGTGCAGTTTTTCTAGCGTAGAATAGCATAAAACATACTCACACATCACAGACCAGAGCGCTTGACTCTGTATGCACATTTTTTCACTCATCGTTTAAGTTTGCATATGGATGATGGCAAAGAACCCTAGCAGTCAGCATTCGGTTCACCCACAGCTTCACCCAAACGATTTGGCGCAACAGTCTGCCAAATCACGAGAGTCGCCTCACTGCGCCGAGCACACAGCTGTGGAGAGGTCTACGGGAAAAAAAACACTACACCAAATCCACCCCTAATCTAAGTATTTGTTCAGTTTTCTGACAACGGTGCGGGCCATCAGTGTATCTTGAGCTTTGCAGCAACGAGGCTGTGTAGCTCTTCCATCCTCTGCTGTTGGAACACTGTGTCTAAACAGCCCTTGACACGTGTATATCCCCCTTTCTCTCTCTCACTCTCCCCAGATATTTTTGGCTACCGCCTTGAGCTGTACCTTACTTCAAAGATGAACAGAGGTGCTTTGTTTTTATTTATTTATTCCTTCTTTTCTCTATTTATTATTCATTTGTTCCTCCTTCAGCTGCTCACAGACAGGCAGGCTGGGCTGATGTCATGGAACCGGCCCGGGACTGTTGTGAAACAGAGGAGCTTTTGCTGGAGTCCCTCGCTATCTGGACTCGGATGTCCTTCTGGCTTTCGAACGAAGAGATCATTACTTAAAGCTCATCTGACCTTGTATTGTTGTTTTGAATGATTTACCGGAAAAATCACTTATTTTCAACCTAATGCCTTTGCACCATGCATGGTATATGGCAAGCCGTTTTCACTTTTATTCATTTTCAGGATATGAACTTGGGATATCAACAATTACATTTTCACTCGTTAAAATGTTAATTCTTGATATCAGGAATTCGATTTCCACTAGTAACTAGTTGATATCAAGAATTGTATTTTTACTAGTGAAATCTCGCCATGGGCTGCCATTCAAATTCAATTGTTGATATCAGGAGTTCATTTCTTACTAGTTGAAATTCCAGTTTCACATATCAGGATTACAATTCTTACTAGTAAAAATGTTCATTTCTAATATCATGAATGTGATTGTTACTAGTAAGAAAGCCGTTTTAGATGTCAGAAATTATATTGATATCAGGAATTCATTTTCAGATATCAGAAATGAATATTTTTACTAGTAGAAATTCAATTGTTGATATCAAGAATTGACATTTGCACTAGGAACAATGTAATTGTTGATATCAGAAATTTTCATTTTTACTAGCAAGAATTGTATTTCTGATATGTGAAACTGGAATTTCAACTAGTAAGAAATGAATTCTTGATATCAACAATTGAATTTGAATGGCAGCCTATGGCGAGATTTCAATTCTTGATAGAAATAATTCTAGTTTTTACTAGTGGAAATTGAATTGTTGATATCAAGAATGAACGTTGTTACTAGTGGAAATGTAATTGTTCATATCCTGAAAATGATTAAAAGTCAAAACGGCTTGCCATGCATGGCATGCTGTCGATCACCTTAAGCATTTTCTGAAGAAAACACCAGTACTACAAGTCGTGCATTTAAAACATTTATTTGCGATATGCGTGCTTACTTTCTTATTTTTCGTATGATCTCATATAATTATTTCAAATAGAACTACTCACATTCAGACGTGTCAAATCGTAATAGTCCCCTAAAGAAACTGTTGTCTTTTTAGAGGTTAAGATTGCGAAAGGTCAATTGCAGAAACCTCCATGTCAGAAAAGGTCAGCCACTCCATGTTTAAGTGCATAACAAGACATTATGTGTAATCATCCTTTCAAAACATTTATGCGGTGGTACTGGGATTTCTTGACATGAAATGCTGCAATGATGATGATAATGGTTGAAAACGATTAAAAGAAAGTTTAATAGAGATGTAGGCTGTTGTCAAATTGAATGTACGTATAGAAAGCATGCTGTCAGGAACCCGTGACCTGCAGCTGAAAAAAAAGAAAGAAAATGAATTCGCACATGCTGGGAATTGTGGGAAATGGCACTTTTAGGGGCATTACACTATAATGCCTCCACCGACCTTTAACTCCCCTCCTGTGCTCTTTCACTTATGGAGAGAGAGCAAGAGAGGAACAGCGTTCATCATCAGTGCCTTTTTTGCGACTGTGGGGCTAAAACAATATAAATAACGGGGGCCTTGAAGGATTGGTGCGCTGCACTCTGACAGTGAGATAGAGTATTGATTCTGAGCGCAGTGCTAAAATTGCCTGCCTTCAGGCCTCCAGGCACACATGTTGGCAGTTCTCAGAGAATGTGAGGCATCCTCTGAAACACGAGAATGCTGTCAGTGATAGCCATGTAGAAACAAAACACAAAACACGGGAGAGCTGCAATTCGGCTTTTTTTTTTTTTTTTTTCTTTCGGCGAGCCACTGCGCCACTAGTCCATTCATCAAAACCAGCTCCGTTCTTGTCTTTTCCTTGAAAAACAAATTTGAGCTCCAACTTCGACGCAATCCGTGAGCGGTGACCTAGGCTCTTAAGCTAACCGGTTCTCATTTAGAAAATGGATGCCATGCTGTCAGGGCAATTTTTACATGATTAAAAAACCCCTAAGACAACCTTGCATTACCTTGGCGCTCCATTAATAATGTACAGGAGGTTGATGGGACTCTAACAGTGTGGAGAGCAGCAAATCATGCCACCTCAATCTCAAATTCATAACCCGCCTGTCCTCTCCCATCCACGCTGAGCACCGTGTTCCTGTAACAAGGTGTGATGCTTTGAGCCTTGATCAAGCCCCCAGACTGAAGCTGTTTGGAAAGGATTTTAAGTTTCTTCTGGGGTCAGACGGTCTTGCTGATGCGTGCTTTTTTTAAAAAATGTTGTCTGTGAGTCTGGACAATAAAGAGACTATCTGCAATGACTATCTTCATGGTCGAGAAAAATACAAGTCCCTGTGATAATCCGTACACAGAGACATTCAGGGTGCGTTCACACTTGTAGTTCGGTTGGTTTGGTTCAAAAAACAACAAAAACGAAACATATAGTCCTGGTCCGCTTAGCGTTCACACTGGTATTTTTAACAGCGAACCTAAAGTTACCGAACCAAAGGCATAGGGATACGGTCACGACCTGATTGGTCGGCTTTTATTATGTATATTTCTTGACGGAGCTCACTTACCGAACACTCAAAACAACGCTGTGTTCTGGATTAAACGCCATCATTTTATGCGTGAACATATGCTTTATTTTTACCAGCTGAGAACTCATGAAGAGCTCATCAAATGTTCAAAACAGCAGCAGGATTTCCTCCCTTGTATGCAGAAACAAATATTGATGAGGCTCTTCACCTCCTCGTTGCTCCACGTTTTCCCTCGACTCATTTTGGATACTCCGATCTTTCCGCGTCGTCAAATCGGCTGACTTGTAGCGTCGCATCTTGTGACATCGCGTCCTGTTTTTGGTTCGTTTACATGTCTTTGGTCCGTGTTGCGTTCATATATCAATCGAACCACACCAGAGTTTCGCTTGTTTGGTCCGCACCAGGGTTCGGATGGCAGCGTTACGCACCCTTAGAGTGAATTGGTTTTGATAAGTAATTTCTGCAAATGTGTACATGAAATTTTCTACTTGAAGTAAATTATGTTGAAAGAATAGTTAAAGGGTTAGTTCACCCCAAAATGAAATTTCTGTCATTCATTACTCACCTTCATGTCTTTCCAAACCCGTAACTTTTGTTCATCTTCAGAACACAAATGAAGATGAATCTGATGAAATCTGAGCGATCGAGTCTCATCAGAAAATGCTCAATTCATATGGATTACGATCTCTTTATGAAGTTTCTGAAGCATCAAAGTGTCAGTTGCGTGTCAATTTGAGGAACAGAAATCTCAGATTTCATTAAAAAGGTCTTCATTTTTGTTCTGAAGATGAATGAAAGTTACAGGTTCGGAAAGATGAAAGGGTGAGTAATTAATGACAATTTAAATTTTTTGTTGAATATACAGAAGTGTTATGCTGTTTTTGTTTGCAGTTCTTAAGAGACCCATTAAATTGTTGTTTTTTTTTAAATTATTATTAATTACAACATTCGTATTGAAAACGTTCTTGATATTATTAGTCATTTGTTGTATTGTGTTTAGCTCTATATGATGAGCAGCTGATAGAGAAAATGAGGGTTAACACCATCTGTTTCCACGAGAAGCATTTCGAGTCTATTCTTGACAATATCTGCATGCTGGTCTTTAGCGATAGGCTCCATCATGTTTGTGTAAAAAGGGAAGAGAGCGAGGGGGGAAAAAAAACATCGAATGGCTTTTAGGCAAGGCGTTTGTCATCTCAAGAACGCAAGGAGTAAGTGCATGACCTGAAGTGCCAGTCCTTAGTGACAGGTCGCTTCTAACCCCCCCCACCCCCAAGCGACAAACGTGAAGCCACATCACTTCAAATCTCCACTCGCTTGGCTTTGAGAGTTAGAGCTCTTTTATATCCTTCTAAAAGTGACAGTACTTTCTCCATACGCACAGGAATAGCGTCAGAGTTTCAAAATCCGTCTTTTATAGCGGCAATATTGTGCCGTGAATTGCCTTCCGTATGACACTCTCGGAGTTCTGCAGTTACTCTGAGAGAACAGCTAAGCTATGTTATTGTGTGTGTGGTACAGGTCAAGATAAACACAATCGCTTTCTAGCATCTATGGTCAGACGTCCCTTTTCCCAGAATATAGTTGCATTTAAAGACTCCCCAGCTGAAATGTTCAGGTAACATACATTTAGATGCTAGTCCGTGATAGAGCTTCTTTAGTGCTGGTAAATGTAGTTTGAGAGCAGCGCTTTCACAGTGGGAGTGGATTGGCGGCACAGAGTTATTTTGGCGTGATTTGCTTGTTTTGATTCTCTGATTGCTGGAGATTACTTATTAAAGTCATGGGTAATGCTGTTTTTCGCCAGCAATTCTGCTGTTATTTAATAAATACTGAAATAATGCATGTCTGATGGCTTCAACAGAAGCATGTACAATTGATTAACAATCTGTGAGCTCACAGTAGGTCTGTCTGAATAAATAGTTGATTATTCAATATTAGTTCCCTTATTGAGAGAAAAAGAATGGGATTTTTTTACGTCTGGATTCCGAAGTCGATTTCAAAGGTCACTCACCTCTTCATGGCCACAATGAGCACACTGACCACTTCTGGAAGCCAAACCCTTTGAGATTCATCTCTGTGGCAGACACATGTCTAGTAAAGATGGGGCATCTCTCACCATCTTGACCTACAGCTCTTGCTGTCACTCCCCAAGGCGATTTGCATTCACTGAGTCAGGTCACGCTTTGGGAAGATATCCCAAAACTCCCTTTTTATGCCTGACCCTTCGATTCCTTCCGCCGAAGCACCGTTCGCGCTCTCTGTTAAAGTCAAGCGCTTCTGGGTAAAAGAGAGGCGCGCACTGTCAAAGCACGAAGATAAACCCAGCAAACATTCTTAATTATCCAGCGCTTCCCCGCAACGGCTGTGCTCAAAGTGCACATCCGGGGGAGTTTAGGCAGGGAATGAATAAATCTAGCTTCGGTGTCGTACAGAAGTAACAAGTATTGATGAGCTATTCAGAGTGTATTTCCCAAAGGACGGGTAATTGCGCCCCGTGTGCTCTTGCACTTGAGAAACTGCACGGGCTAAAATGAGCTCCTCACGTGACGTCACGTGAGAGGCCCGTGCTGATGAATGTTCATGTCTTCTCTGATCCGGAGTCCGTGTTTGTAAAAGTCACCCTAATACAATCTCGGAGATTGGTCGGAGGGTAAGTGGGAGAGTAATTTGAACATATACATCGTTGAAGTGCAGCTTGCTGGAGGGAAGACGCTCCCATCAGCCCAGCATAAGCACTTGTATTCTCATTTTCATGCTTTCTAACCACCTTTATGGCACAGACCGTTTCTTGAATTACTGTATGCGTGCGTTTGATTCTAACGAACGCTGTTGGGACAATGAAATGAATAGTAGTAGGCAGGGCGGCACGGATGATTCAGCAGATCTCGCAGTATGTGAGGGAAGTACGAAACGCGTCTCCTTATTGCTTTAATTTTGTGTACTCTGCTGATCTTTTATTTTCCGCGAGGTGAAAAACTAGCTCAAGGACACCTGCTAATCTCGCTTTTGCTTGTGCTTTAGTCGCCCGATCCGAATAATTCGCTCATGGTGATTATTTCCGTGCTTATTGACAGTGATGCCGGCTATCACTGCGCAGGACCTTTTCTGTTCACAATCATTAGGTGCGGGGAAAATGAGATTCCTCAATCATTAGACAAGGGGGGGATTTTTGTTCAAGGGGCAAGAACAATAGACTGCTTTTGTTAGCACTTCTGTCTGGGTGTAAGAAACCATCACAATTACGCACACTGAAACCGTTGTAATTATGGCGAGAGCATTCGTCTTTTTTTCTTCCCATTAAAGCTTCTCCGTGTATCACCGAGGAACACTTATAGTCCACTGAACGAGAGACATTACTGGAGCTGTTTTTCATCCGGCTCACCCTGTAAACACTATCTCATTTTGCTGATGGCTTTTCACTGGTGACAAAACAGAAGAGAGGGCGAAAAATGCCAGCTAGCAGTCTCGGGTTGTTTTATTGTGCTTTTGCAGTTGCCATGCGCTTCAGGACCGGTAAACGTAGGAGCTGCGCTCTGGCTAATCGTATTTCAGCTGCCGCAAGTGTTCATTAGCATGCGGATCCACGCCGGGCCTGGAATCAAAGGCCTGACCGTGTCCGGGAGGTGGGCTAGCTGCGCTCTGAACGCACGGTCGGTTTGTTGTTTCCGTCGCGGTTGCAAATGAATGGCTTGATGCTAATCTGCATAGGAAGATAAGAACACAGCTACAATTAAAAACACATTAAAAACGGAAAATAATCGCAAGCCCAAAACATTCCAGGCGAGTTCAATAATTACATCAAGCGGCGTATTCCCTGTTGGAGGAGCAATTTCTGATTAGACTTGAACGTAGTTTATGTTAATTTCATTATGTTTGAACAATGTGGAGGAAAAAAAAGGCATACCCGTGCGATAAGTAACTTTTAATGTTCTCAGTGGGTTTAAAATGAAAAATAAAGAGTCTTTTCTTACAGTAAATCTCAAAGGTAATTTATAATGGGTTAGCGGAGCATATGTAGCACGGGAAGGACAAAAGGCGGAAACGTGCATAAATTGACCAGAGCGCTTGTGTTCATGAAGCAGCCAATTTAAATGTAGTGTTGAGCTAATGAGGCTGCTTTCCCTTTTGAGCTCCCTAACTGACCTATTGTTGACAAAGTTTGTTTGTTATCTTGCTGTGCTAATGACATCTAATCTCAGTTGCAGGCCCGCTCCGTCTGGACTGCCTGTTTTCATGAAGCTGTCTTTGGCCAGTATGACGGCCGCATTCATTCATTTTCCCTGTACTTTTGTTTCCTTCAGAGACGACAGAACATCTGCCATTGTGGTTTCCCAGTTTTTTTGAACTCGCCATCTGAACCTTGACCTCCATCATAACCTTGGTAACCATTTCATCTTTTATTTCTCCCATCTTTGATTCTTTGTTATTATAAATTTCCCTGTTATGTTTGCTTCATTTCGTCATGTGCATCAGTGTTGTTTTATTTATGTTAATATATACCCTTCCTCCTCCCTTCCTCCCAACCACATTTAAAGTTCATTCATTCTTTTTATTTTCAGACCTATTTTCTATAATGGAATTTGTGCGTTATTTTGGGCTTTAGGTTTTATATATATATTTATATAAATAAATATATGTATATATGTGTATATAATATATATATATATATATATATATATAAATATATATATATATATATTTATATAAATATATATATATATATATATATACTCATAAATAAATATTTATATAAATAAATGTGTATATATATACATATAACCTAAAGCCCATATATATATATATATATATATATATATATATATATATATATATATATATATATATACAGTATATATATATATATATATATATATATATATATATATATATATAAATTGTTTTTTTATTATTGTTATCCGTTTCATTTCCAAAATCTACGCCATTTTCACTTTAATTGGATTATACAATTTGCATATATAGACCGCTTATTGATATCCATGCAAATTAATACGGCACAATGAACTGTAGTAAAAGCTGACGAGAGTGGTTGGACTGCCCTGCTTAAGAGATTATAGTTCATTCATTCCTGACTGTCTCCCAATCCTTAAACGTCCAGATAACAAAGCAGCATCCCACTTGCACTGAAGCAGATGGGTAAACACACACACACGGGTGTGACAGCTGACCTTAATAAGCCCTCGTCGGGTCTGACCTCCGCATCCAGGCCTGTCCTGTGAACACAATCGAGACGGTGATCCAGACAGCTGTTTTTTATCTGCTCTGAGCTCTGCCGTCACGTACATGAGGCCAGCGTGACAGGTGCACTATGATGTGAAGAGGATTCAAGGGCGGCTCATCAGTACGACAGCTAGCTTGTCCTCTTTTGTGAGGGTTCAGGAAGCCAGGGAAAGTAGTTTTGGCGATGCAACACCAATTTGTCACGATGCTAAGCTCTGCATTAGTTTTGACTTTAACGGAAAATTAAGTGTCAGGTACAGTATAGGGCAGGCCACAGTGCTTTACTGATGTTATTAAGCCAAGAGCATCTGTATTAAAAACCCACTCATGCCATTCAACATCATGTTTAATTAAGAACAGTTAATTACAAAACCTAAATCAGTGGGGTCCTAAATTATGCTTTCCGACATTGCTAATTATTGTTAATTATATTTTGTACACAGTTTATCAGATTTTCTTGGTCTAAATCGACATAGTCTGATGTTCAGTCAGAATTTCAGTAGGTTTCTGTATTATTCTATGCTCATGGTTGAATCGGTCGTAAAGATTTGATGGGCCGCATTTCATCCCAAAATCAAAAGAAAGAAATTAGATAATATATTTCACAAAAATCTATTTTAGTAGATTTTTTTTTTCTTTGTTGTTATTTTTAGGGAAATCAAACAAATCATGTATTTATAAATAATTATATTATTTGTTGTACTGAATTTTATTTATATTTGGTCAATTAAATCAGAATTGCATTTAATATAAATATAATATTAATATATTTCATATATTTATTAAATAGAATTTCACTGAAAAATTGTAAATATATTTGATTCCAGTAACGTGAATCACTTTTTAGAATATTGAGAATTACAAGCAAACTCAAAAGTAAACTATCCAGTTTTGATAAATGCGAATCCGGTAGAAATAATTTATTTCATGAAAATAAATGGCCCTAAAAGCAACTACTTTTTTTGTGCAAAATATAATTTTATTCTTTTTCGTTTTTCTTCTATTGGTTTTGGTGGGAAATAACCTGGGCAAGTTTTCATGAAACTCACACTTGTATATATAAGAAGCAATCACAATCATGTTTTTATTACTATTATTGTTTCAATAGGTTCAATACTGATCTATTCTATGTGGTTTACGTGGTCGTCTAGCATTTTGAGAAAGAGCTGCAGAATAACGCTGCATGAAGAAAACAACGCAGAAAGCCGCTCCATAATACGAGGAGTTGATGTCGAAATGCCTCAGCAGTTTTCAATTTCCGACAACACCTAGAAACAGCCAAGACCCCGAGCCAGCTATTATTTCCCACACAATCATCAGCCCCATACAAACCCTCTCCTGTGACAATTTTCAAAGCCTCTCCAATATCACTGTGCCGTGCACCTACTTACAATTGCCATCAATTAGCTTTGTGTATTAATGTTCCGCTTTGCGGCATTGCTACGATGCAGCATAAAGATGCTGTCACTCGAAGGTGCATCGCTCATTTGCGAGATAAGGTAAAACAAATTGCCCCATTGTTTTATGCCGCAGCACCGGTGCAGATAGGTTTCAAATAGAGGCTGTCACAAAGCGAACACCAGGCGTTTTGAACAATAGATCAGAGAGATTTGTCTAAGCTGCGCACACGGGTCGGATCCTTCATAATCCACTTCGACCTCTAATGCTTTCCTCACGGACACTTAGTCTTTTTAGGCTCTATTCATATAACCTTGCTGTATGACTAAGTCATTAGGTCAGACTGACCCTCGTGACTGATGTCCTCTTTTCACCGTATACGTCCCATCGGACCGGGCCCTCCTGTGTACGGCACTACAGATAGAGGTCAGATAGTTTCGATTACAATGCCCTGCTCTGTTCACGATGCTATCTGCCTTTAACCCGAGAGGAAGCTCTTTCCGCATCATTCATCTTTGCTCTTTGAGTATCTCTGGTAAATAGTATTGTGTTTGTTCTCTCTCCGGGGGAAGATGGATTTAATAAATCTGTGTGATATACTACTTGTCTTATCATCGGCAAGTACCTCACTCAGCCTTTTAGCAGCGAAGGAAAAAATATATAAGTAAGCCAGAGTCAATAACAGCATGTCACAAGTGTTTCTCTCGGCGGTGGTAGCAGAGGTTCGCTTGCTCTGTTTGGATACATATAAATCTATAGAATAGCTCTCATACTCTAACACAGGATTAGTAAAAGCTGTAGCCTTCCAATGTGATGCCCATGTCATAAACAATTGAGTCTGACCTCAAAGCAATCCCGTTGGCTGGAAGAACTTTGAATAGTTACTCTATACTAGTGGTTTTCAAACGGCGGACCACAGCTCAGTTCCATCCGGACCGTGCGACGTAATTGCACCATTTTACCGTTTCTACTGATTAAAGTGAGCAGCGGTTCACACCACAAGTGCTCAGGGTCGTTTACTGTGATCTTTCAGCGCTACATCCTCTAATGTTTTCATCTAGAGCCGAACACGCCGAACACGTGCTGCAGATGGCACAGTTATTTTAACAACAGTAGAAACACGGTGAGCAGAAAAACACTTTTAGTCAAAGTTTTTAGTCAAGATACTGTTGCTAAAATGCTGCAGCAAATGAGAATACAGAAAAAGATACATTTCTACTTTTATCCGTCATACAGATGACCCCGACCGTTTGATATATGATCATCAAACTCTTTAACTCCTCCCTCTAAGTGTGAGTCTGTATGACCCTAGTCATTATACCGGACATTGATCATAACATCTCGGCATTACTTGAAATGATTGTGCAATATACTGTGTTATTACCAGGTGCAATATTCTAGTTTTTCCTTATTATACCGTACTATCATTCTCAACCGACAACCATTGTACTTCACACTTATTTACTTATTTTATCTTATATTTTATTTTTATTTATTTATAGTTATTTTATACTTACGCCCTCCTGGTACTTAATTTTTTCTTTTTTCTAACCTGTTTTAATGATGTTTTATTAACAAAGTTCGGGAGGAACACGTTCAAATGATCTAGCTAATTATCACATCACTCCAACCAGCTGTTATTAATCAGCAATCAACATGCCTGCCCAATCAGCATGAGCAGAAACCTATATATATATATCAATGCAGTCGACTCACCTATGCTTTTGGACAGTTTCAGCATCCCTCCACCACCCCGTCTCCTCACACTTGCCTGGTTACTTCCTAAACCAGATACAGGGGGAGTACTCTGGGCTCGGGCCAAATACCGAGCTCGGAGCCCTCTCCTCGGACAGCACGCCAAATATGCATACTAATTCCCTATCTGATTATTGGTAAGTGTGAACTCGTGAATTATAGTGTATAGTATTTATTTTTCCTTTGTTAGTACTCCCTGTGTGCACTGATTTAAAGACGAGCTGCTGCTGTGACAAAGAGTTTCCCTTCGGGGATCAATAAAGTATTTCTGATTCTGATTCTGACATCCGTCAAAATGATATATGCGATCAGGTACGACTGATCATGGATGGAGCTGAAATTTGCAGGAAGGTCCAGTAACAGGATTGGGCACCCCTGATCAGTATTTTAATCTGACTTTTAACCGAATTGTTCATGACACCAGCAACTAACCTGACAATCTTTCTCACGCAGGAAATGAGTTTTTAAAATTCAGTGCATTTAAGCGTATTGTTATTTATTGAGTCACATGATGTGATGTATGCCCAGTCATAACCAGCTCTGTTGGGCAGAAAAGCTGGAGGAAATCAAACATTAGCGTGAGGTCCCTCGTGATGCGATTGGATCGCCTCTAACGATGAAGCGTCTTTGACTTCATTTGACTTCCACTAAACAAAACCGCATGTCAGGACTGCCTCACTCGCTTCAGCTCAGCAACTTTGCCAAACATGAAATATTTATTTTGCGCTCGGGAAAAGGAGTGACTCTTGTGAGAACCGTCAGAAATACTGTGCACATGAAAGATGCTCTTTGCTTTTAATGCTCAAGTAATCTTTACAAACCCCGGTCATGTTCAATCATGGAAATAACAAAATCTGTCCATAAAGAGAATCCGTCCTCATTAAGTACGCCATTCGCGACAAAAAAATTGAGATTTGATGTAATCCTAAAGCTTCCTAAATGACTCTTGTGACAGTAAACCAGGCCGTCTGTATCCAACACGCGTACGTTTCCCCTCAGGCGGCGTGCCGAGATGCCAGACAGCTGTAAGGAATATGTATTTGCATGGGTATCTGTCGCCATGCTTCATGCGGATGCCTCTTGTGAAGATACAGAGTTTCATCAGTTTGCTTTGTCAGACTCCATTGTAATTCCAAACCAGGTACGGGGAGGAAGGGAGCTTTAAACATTAAATCAATGAGGGCTACGGACACCAATCTATGGAAAAAAGAGGGTGAGGGTGGGGGTGGGGGGGGGGGGGGTCAAAATTTGAGGCTGTTGCGCAGGGACCATCTCATTTAGCTGGAGCTCAGAGGCATGCCAAGATTAATATACCTCGCCTATTTGGTTGCATATTGCATATCCCTCCTCGACTCAAGTCTGTCTGGGCCAGCGGGCCCCACAGTAGCACAGATCATTTTTAAAGCGCTTCATTATTTCACCAACCAACCAATCTCTCTCTCTCTCTCTCTCTCTCTCTCTCTCACCCAGGTCTCTCCATTGATTTAATTAGTGTGCAGAGAGAAACTGTGCGTTTGAGATGTTACATGATCTCTATTATGTATGCTGGAGCATCATTTGGTAATCTGCACCATGTCGGCTTTCTTTATTGGCCGGCGGTGAGGTGGACTCCCGAGGAGCCTGTTGTCTGACGGCCACCGTGACCATGATAAAGTATTGGTGGGCTTTAGAGTCCTTGCCTTTCATTTTTATTTCATTCATTAATTTGCATGTGCGCTTAATACGGACTGTGTTTCATCAGGGCCGGCTGGAGAATCGGATAAATTCCGAGATTCGGAGGACGGACCCTTGAGGAACACCATTGCGCAGAGACAATGATTAATGCACACGACTTACCTACACTTTATTAATACTTAAGGCAACATTTCATCATGTTTCAGCAAAAATTAGTGCTTTTTTCCCCCTGTAGATAGAGTCGTAAGAACAGCTGTGAGCCCAAACACATGTGAGTCCATGATTTGGTCAAGAGGGGAGGAATGCTGAGTGAGTTTTCCAGGCTGAATGTGTGTAGCATCTGCCTGTGTGGCGTACTGGCAGAGTGTCTGAAACAAAATGAAATGAGCTAATCAGTTTGTGCCATGCTTAATTTAATCTCCCCGGTGCCTAGCTATCGATTTGATTTTTGACTCCTGATTTGCGAAAAGCTGAAGAATAATGTCAAATAGTAATGAGGTCGTGTTATTAAACGGGTGCAGCTACTGAAAGGCTCTTACAGGTGTTTATTTTATAATTTTTTTTTATAAATGAGTTGACGTATTATGCAACTTTGAACTAGTTGAGGCTAGTAAACCAAAAGGGCAGACAGAAACCAGGCAATGTTTTAATACTAGGGGTGTGACAAGACAGTTAGCTCACGAGACGAATACATGACTAGAAATGCTGAAATGTTTTTAACTAATCATCTTGTAATGAATGTCAGTTCAGTTCTTCTGTCTGAGTATGAATTACTATATGCAGTTAAAGACAACAATACTCAAGAACTGTAAAAGGTTTTCCCACAAACTCCGCTGACTCACTTCTCTCCTGTATGAGTCTCTTCAGACCTTAGAATTTATGACTACATGATTTATGAGCTTCTATAACTTTTGACCTCCTAACTTAACTCCTTTCCACAAATTGATCTTAGAAATAAAAACAGTATAACTGAAAATGAATAACAGTTTTCTCTTAGTCTCATTAAGAGCAAACAATAAGTGCAACCATAATCATAGTACGCTCTCAATTTTCAAAGTGCAAATAGACCAAATCTTTCTTCAAGCATGACGCAGAGCTGAGAGATGGTTACGACTACACAGCCCAGCCTAAGATAGCTTTCATATTGGGAGATATTTGGATGCATCAGGGAGCTGCTTTCAAAATGCGGGGTATTGAAATCGTGTTTTAATGCGCGTTCGCGTTTTACTTTCGCTTTCGCACATAGTCTGTGAATAGGAAGTGGCGATGCTGATCGTGCATTCTACAAGTTAAGACATTTGTCAGATGTTTAGGCTCTGTTGTGCAATGAATCCTCCACCATGGTTTATCTCGTCACTTACTCTCGTCACTTACTCTGCTGCACTGTATACGACTCGTGTTTGATGAGCTGTACGGGATTGAAGCGACCACTATCCAACTGAATTAAATGGTTTTTATTTCTAATAAAAAGACATGCACAATCTACTAGAACCAACTTGGAGTGACAGTTTGCTATGTGGTTTCGAGGGTGCTGTAGGTTGTTGCTTACTGGCCTGAGTGCTCCCTTTTCACTGAGGACGCGCGATCTTGAAAGTAAAGCATTCAAACGCGATTTCAATACCCCGCATTTTGAAAGCAGCTCCTAAATTCATCCAAATATCTCCCAATATGAAAGTTATCTTAGGCTGGGCTGTGTAGTCGTAACCATCTCTCAGCTCTGCATCATGCTTGAAGAAAGATTTGGTCTATTTGCACTTTGAATATTGAGAGCGTGATTTGATTATGGTTGCACTTATTGTTTGCTCTTACTGAGACTTAGAGAAAACTGTTATTCATTTTTATTTATGCAGTTTTTATTTCTATGATCAATTTGTGGAAAGGAGTTCAGTTAGGAGGTCAAAAGTTGTAGAAGCTCATAAATCATGTACATTGCGAGACAGCTTTTCACCTCGACGGGAAATCTCATCACATTTTAATCTCGCCTCACACCCCTATTTCATACGGTTAATGAAATAATTGTTCTTTTACCTGGACTTGTTGAAGAGAGGTTAGCAGGACTTTAGATTTATGCTGAAGGAGAAACCCACATTATATCTGGCGACCAGAATACCAGAGAGATTATAGGTGGGCTTTTTGCACTCAGGACGGTAACAACCTTCAGCACCCTTGAAACCACATAGCAAACTGTCATTCCAAGTTGGTCCAAGTAGATTGAGCATGTCTTTTTGGTTCAAATACTATTCCAACTAAAATCTAGCAAGAAATGCAGCGTGTTGCTTCGTGCATTAACTTTAGAGCTAGGGAAATCGGATTATGTTTGAACGTGACATATTTTGGTGCAGATTGTGTGTTCAGCAGGTCCGTTTTGGCAGTAGAGATGAACTGAGAAACAGACAGAGATGAAGCAGTATGTAGAAGCAGCAGTAGATACCACTGGGTTATGACTTGGAAGCCAGACCAACATAAAACCTCATTACTGTCGCGTCATGGAAAATGTGTGCACTTTACACTCCATCTAGCAGCACTTTTGCTGGATAAGCACTGTTCTTGTTTGGCCCTTTGTAAAGGCCTGTTTCATTAAAGGCAGTTTTCAGCACCATCCTTGTAGTACAGGTGACACCTGCTGCCATCACCTCTAAACTTTTTCTTTGTCTTGGAAACCCATTCAAGGACTGTGTCTGTCAAAGATGGTTTATAAGATTTCACTCAGTCTCGTATGAACTGTTCAGAGAGTCATTAGCTCTGTTCCAAAACCTAGTGAGCCGCCTCACTTCCTACCCCCTACATATGAAGCTTTCAAAACCAATGGAACACAGATCTGGAACGCTCTACAATGGGAATCTTCTATGAAGAGAATTAAATTCAATACAGGTGACACTAGAAGCCGGTTTACACCCGGTATTAAGATGCGATTGGATAAATACGGTTGTAAACAGGGTCTAAAATGATTTAAGCTTGTCCACTTTTGAACACTTCCAGAGGTAGTCGAAAACACACACAAATGGATTGCTTTACTAGTGTAAACGCTCATGTGGTCATGTAACGGAGGCCAGGTAGTAGTTGCTGTGCAAGTAAACCTCACTCCTCTGACCTCAAGAGACGCTCTAACGACAGACGCTGGGGGTTGCAGTCTTTAGCCTCCATGTTAGAGCGTCCAACTCCCATGCCGGAAGATCCGGGATCGAGGCGTGCTCAGAGCGAGCCGAGTAGGACCCGGGTAGAGGGACTACATTGGTGCCGTGACCCGGGCGGGAGTGAGTGTAACGGAGGCCAGCTAGTAGTTGCTGTGCGAGTAAACCTCACTCCTCTGACCTCAAGAGACGCTCTAGCAACAGACGCTAGGGGTTGCAGCTTTTAGCCTCCTTGTTAGAGCGTCCAACTCCCATGCCGGAAGATCCGGGATCGAGGCGTGCTCAGAGCGAGCCGAGTAGGACCCGGGTAGAGGGACTACATTGGTGCCGTGACCCGGGCGGGAGTGAGTGTAACGGAGGCCAGCTAGTAGTTGCTGTGCGAGTAAACCTCACTCCTCTGACCTCAAGAGACGCTCTAGCAACAGACGCTAGGGGTTGCAGCTTTTAGCCTCCTTGTTAGAGCGTCCAACTCCCATGCCGGAAGATCCGGGATCGAGGCGTGCTCAGAGCGAGCCGAGTAGGACCCGGGTAGAGGGACTACATTGGTGCCGTGACCCGGGCGGGAGTGAGTGTAACGGAGGCCAGCTAGTAGTTGCTGTGCGAGTAAACCTCACTCCTCTGACCTCAAGAGACGCTCTAGCAACAGACGCTAGGGGTTGCAGCTTTTAGCCTCCTTGTTAGAGCGTCCAACTCCCATGCCGGAAGATCCGGGATCGAGGCTTGCTCAGAGCGGGCCGAGTAGGACCCAGGTAGAGGGGCTACATTGGTGCCGTGACCCGGACGGGAGTGAGGTTTAGGAGGGTGAGTGTAATGGAGGCCAGCTAGTAGTTGCTGTGCGAGTAAACCTCACTCCTCTGACCTCAAGAGACGCTCTAGCGACAGACGCTGGAGGTTACAGCCTTTAGCCTCCTTGTTAGAGCGTCCCATGCTGGAAGATCCGGGTTCGAGACCCGTGCAGAGCGGGCTGAGTAGGACCCGGGTCGAGGGGTAACAGTCGGATGCGTTCAAACAACTACCTACTGGCCTAAATATTATGTGAAAAATTTTTGGTATTAAAAAATTGTCTCATTTTCAGATTTTTATGAGATCAGAGGAGTACTCTTTTGTCTTTTTCTATGTAATGTTTACTTGTGTTCACCGTCAATGTCTTTCTCTTTAGAAGTGGAATCTCTCATTGAAGGCAAAGACTGAAGGCCATAAATGCACACAGTCTGATGGTGTCGTGAAGGCATGGTCAGCATAATGCATAAATGATCATTTCATGTCTTCAAAGAAAGACTCCAAGAAAAATACAATACTAAAAAAGCAGCAGTCAGTCCTGAATTGCAAATGTATCTCTGGTACACACACACACACACACACACACACACACACAAAAACAACATTACCAAGCAAGACATTAAAAAACATGTCTTTGCATAAAATTTGCACCAATAAAAACTGCAGATGCAGAAAATGCAGCTGAAAAAAGGTCAGCGGCATAAACTGGCTGCAATTATAACAATACCGGCTGAAAAACCAGTCGACACTTGGCTAATTAGCCAACAAACAAAATCTCTCCTGAGTCTGTATTTAAAAGAGTGTCTGTGCCCTGTGCTCTAGTATGGTAGTGTACCAGATATATTCAGGGTTCTGTCTGGGTGTATAAAGACTGGCAGACTGCTACGCACTTGTCTGCAGTTGAAAAATACAAATAAATAAATAAAAATAATAAAAAATTGAGATGATCGTGCCAGCCTCAGGCCTTAAAAGCATCCTGCTGAGTTTGGCAACTGGCACTCAGCACCGCTCCAATTTTAGATGGAGCTGCTCTTTGCCCAGTCTTTCTGAGGGACATTGGTAGCATTGAAGTGTTGGATAAAGATCACATGCTGGATGGAGTGATAGAAAACTTCTATTATTATTATTATTAAGCACTTTGGATAGTCATGTTCTAATAACTATTTACAGGTATTGAGTGTCAGGAAGCAGTTGCACTGGCAAACTTTGGAGCAGGGTTGTAACCACCATAGACATTGAGGAGGACATGCCCAATATTCGTTGTTAGGATGAAAAAAAAAAGTTTTAAAAGTAACATTTTTAGGCCGGTCTGCCTCAGCGGTCTCATCGCTGTCCAAATGAGTGAGCTGGCCAATCGAATCAAAGAAGGCAGGGCATACAGCTCACAGAAGATGAGTGCGAATTCCAATGCAACGCTTTCGTTTTAGCGGTGAAAGAGTACGTGGTGAGTAAGTAGCTACACGTTAATATTTGATGACTGTTTTATGATTGAAATACTCAAGATGCAAACTACTCAACATTTTTGTGAAATTTCACTGTTTTGAAATATGATTAATGTAATTCATAACTGAATGTGATGAGACAAGAAACTTTTGCGTTTTTGACATATTAAAAGACATACAAATAAGAAGGAATATATTAGAAAAAGATATATTATTTGCAAATAGGCCTAGTTTTAACTGATTACCCAATAGCTCCAATAGACCTGGAACTTTTACCATTCTTATTTCTTTTTTGTTATTTCCTTAAATCCCTTCTAATCTTTTAATTATTTAATTCCTTATAATAACAAAACACCCCCCCCCCCCCCTCATGTTTAAGACATGGTTACGACCTTACTTTGCAGATTTGTTGGGAATTATAAATCCCGCTCAAACTGTTTTGAATTTAAGGTTTAATAATATTATTATGATTTACAGAACGAGAGAACGAGGGCTTTTGGTTCAGCATTAGAATTGTATTTGCACATTTTGAATTAGTGGTCGTTCACATAGGATTTGTTCTCACGTTCAGAAACATCTAGACGTAGTGCAGTGAAAGCTGACAGCGTTATAAATTAAATTTTGTTTTTTCATAACCAAATGAGTTCACAGTGTGCAAAAGGCCTAGAATAGTCCATACGCCAAATTAAAAATGGCGTGGCTGTTGAGATTACGACTAGTGTGCTTAGTATTTGCAGATAAAATCCCCGCCTTGGTCATAAATTGTATTACTGGCTCTGGGATGCTGTTCTCTAATTGGATCCTTGTAATTGGGCAAGTGGAGCTAAACAGCCGGATTCCTGTTTGTTTATACCTCTCCCCCATATTAGTAACGTGCTGCGACTCCTCAAACAGGCTGAGGGGTCACTAGCATCTAGCCAAAGGCATAATTAGTCACTCATTCTTAGCATATGCCTCACTAGTAGCCCGGGCCAATTATTCATGATTAACTCGAGTCACAGTGCGAGCGGCTGATTCATGCCTGCCCACACCGACTCACTATCTGAAAGATTCAGAGCAGAGAAGGGGAAAAAAAACACCAAAACAAAGCCTATAGTTTTTTTTTTTTTTGAGGAGATGAAAGAGGAGCCCTTGATGCGAGGGGCATTCAGCCTGCCAAGTGTCTGTCAAGTTTCTCAAGCACCCTGCAAAGTGTGAGAGAATTGGTAAAGAAGAATAATAATAAAAATAAAAAAAAAAACGGCCCAAGATTCATAGTGTTTGAAAGAAAACCAAGACTCTAATCTGAAAATAAGTGCCATAGGAGATGAGATGGAGAGGTGAATAAGAAAGACCCGTCGGATACGTTCCGTATTGAATTTTCTCGACTTTGATCTGACTGATAGATATAGTTTAATTAAGTCTAAATGGATATCTCACCCTTGACTTGTCAATAAAAGTAGTTCTGTTTTGAACATTAAACTGGAAAAAACACGGACAAATTGTATTGAAAAGCGTTTGAAAAGATGTATGCCAAGGTAGTGAAAAGTATGGGATTTTAATGATTAGCCAAATGCTTAAGGGTTAGAAACAGCTACTTAAGACTCGGGCGTCAATGTGTTATCAGACCTGGGCTGTAATAAAATCGTGACTTCATTATTGTTATGAGAGCTTGTTCCAATTTCATCACGAGGCTCCGAATCTCTTTAGCTGACACTTTCAAGTAGTAAATTAGTCATTACGGCCTCATATTATTTATAGCTTTCAAATAAGCATATATATTTAAGATATTATGATGTCTGCAAATGGCAATTTATCTGAATTGCCGGATGCTGAATGAGTTGCACTAACGCGAAACTGCTTTCACGAGCCATTTTACAACTGTAATGTGTCGTATTTCTGAGTGAAACATGATCTTCAACAATAAAGAGAAAAAAACAATGGCCAGAACCTGATTCTGTCAATCAGGAAGTTATTTGATTGTAGAAAGCGGACATTACACACCAAAATGGAACCAGATTTTAAGTCAAGTTTGCAGTGCCACTTTTTTTTAAGCAGGACGTTGAAGCTGAAAGTCAAGTTCACCCTCCAAAGCGTAACACTCTCTTTTTTTTATTATTATTACATTACCTTTATTAAATTAATATTAACTATTACAATAGTTACGGCATTATTGTAAAATTTTAGAAAGGCTAGAAAGCCTAACGTGCTTAAATGGTTATTTGATTTGACAATTTGTATTCATTTTGATGAAAGATTGTGAAAGCCATTTATTTTTCATTAAAACAATGTGCACTGATTAATGAGATCAAGAACATGTATTAAGAAAGTAAATGGAGTCAAATGGGGTCACCTTTAAAGGCCTGTATATATAAAGGATGTGAATCAGACTTGACTGGTTCCATTTAGGTGTTTAGAAAACCATTGACATGGCCATTTCACACAAGGCTTTTCAGCTCCAGTGATGGTCCAACACCCCTCTGTGCTCTGGGACAAAGGTCTGGACTCCTTCGCTCGCAACAGAGCCCAAACGGCCACGCATCATTTCCAGGCTATATCCCCCCATGTTCTGATCATCCATGCTACTTTATAGGGAAAGACACGTTCCTGTAATCTTGACAGATTGTAGCCTTTGCACAAATGGACCAGAACAGTTTGTGCACACTGAGCGTACTTTCCTAATACTAATTTCTGATCTTGTTGTGCATGATCAGTACATGATATTTTTGAAAAGGCTGGTTAACAATAATAGCAAACGGGAATAGATTTGGAAAGTTGATATTTATGCAGAGGGTGAATTTGACTTTCAACCTCCGTGAGGAAAAAGCCCCAAAGAATGTTTTAGGAGGAAAAAATGTCACCATATCAAAGTAAAATGGGTTGTAAATGCGTTTAGTTTGGTCTTTAAGGCAGTGAGGCATTACACAGCGCTGGACATTAGCAATTAATTGCATACATTTTGCATGCGTCTAAAATGAAGTTGCAGCTCCAGCCTTGAAAGGAAAAGTGAGAGCGTCATTATATAGATGGTGAATTCCTGCCGACAAACATCCATTTTCTCTGTCATTGGTAGAGGAGAAGGGTAGCGAGAGAAAAAAAACAATTGTATTTTGACCTGACACCAACTCCCAGATGAGAGCTGTCATTTCCTTTAAGGTCACGGAGAAATATGGGATACAGGCAAGTAGTTATTTGAGTTAGGAGATCGAGAGCTTGCTTTTTGTCACCGGTGTCTCTCCAGACACTTGAGCCACGTGCTTTTCGTTGCGTGCCCGGTGCCGCCCGGTCCGGGCTGCTCGGGATCCAGCGGGGAACGGGGGCTGTGACACTGACAAAGCTATCTAAGGCTTGCACCATCCGTCATCCCCTCCAGTTTAGCATGAGCTATCGCACAGTCCAAAAGATGTCAGTGAACCTTATCGCCAAGGAAACCTCTCAATAACTTATTCATGATTCGCAAGGCAATTGCCCGGGCTGCTGTTTCACTTGGCAAAGTAGTCGACATTGACAAAACATTCAAGGAACGCTCGACTCGACCTGTATCCGAAGTGCTCCGGTTGGCGCCGGATATCCATCTGGTCGAAATTCTCAGCACGCTCCCCTTAGGAGGCTTTCATAGCAGGTGATGGGTTTAAGATTCTTGGCAGGGAAGCATTTTAAGAGCAATAGTGGCTGTCACCAGACAATTTCCCTTGTGGTGGGTCTGCATCTTAAAGCATTAAACCAAATGACTTCTTGGTCTGGTTCAGACAAGCTGTTTGAGCAATGATACCGTTCGAATATTTACACTTTAATATAGAAGCTCATCTCGAGGTCTGCGCTGACCATGGGGACGTCCCGCAGATGCTTCTCTCTTTAATGCCCGCGCTCAATTAAAGGCTTTTGATTGAACGAAGGAAGGCGCTGGATACTCGATTGCAATCACATATGCAAAAGCTGTCAGAGATATGAAGCGCTTCCCTCATGCTGTGAATTATATTGTATGCTCTTTGCATTTTATGAGTACCGTCCCCATAATGCATTGTGCTGTTATAAGTAAATATATCTGGAATGACCTTTCTCTACACGTCAGAGTTGGGACCACTGAGAATGTTTATTAGCTCACTCCTTGTGACTCCCCCCCCACCCCCCTTGCTCTTCGAAAGGTCCCGCCAGGGTGAAAGATGGAGAAAATAGATGAGTGTAGAAAGAGAGAGAGAGAGAGAGAGACTTCACCAGCTGTGTGCCTCAAACCCATTTAGTTCCAAGACGGTGATGGTTTTTCATCGAATTCCCTGACCTGCCTCGGAATTGTCAATTTCCCCTCTAGCTACAAAGAATTTGCCAGGACGTAGCGACTCCTTTTTTTTCCTCCTTACATAAGTTGTGTGGGTCCTTATTTCCTCAAATGCGCTCATTGTCCTTATTAAACTCTGTGACAATTTTGGATTTGGTTTGCAAGTATAATTTCGTTAGTGTATGACAGGATTGTGTGAAATTCAGAACTGAGAAATTGGCTTCCTTTCAATTCATGATTGTGAATTTAAAATGAATAGACCAAACCCCACAGGAAGTTAAATTGGAATTTGAATCGGAATGACAGAAAGTGGAATTTACTGAAATGCAATTCAAAGACATTCATTTGAAGTTATAAAATATACCAAAATACAGATTTCTATTGGTGGTATTTAAAATATTTTATCATAATGCCTATAAACCTTTTTGTTTTGACATGTTTGTAGTTAAAAATCAGCTAAATTACTTTTGAATTTCAAATTTCCATATTCAATTTTGAATTGGAATTTTGCATCATGTTTGCTACATCAATTCAAATTCCCCAGTTGATAGTTAAGGCCCCTCTTCTCTCCAAATCAATACTACAAGGACCCCTCCCCCCCCATTTTTTTAATTCCCAGAAACATTTGTATTCTATAAATGAATTCTATGAATACAATGTTATAGCGATCAGTGAGCCGAGAGCGTTCAATTATATCGGACTCGCGCATCCTGCATGACTCTGTAATCGTCTTTACCTTCATTACAAACGTCATCCATCGAATCCTTTTTAGAGACACTACTTTTCTTTATCCAACTGAGAGATTTAGTTTACGTATCCTACTGTATGTTCATGAAGCGGTTTGGGTTCAGTGTTTTAAGTCTGTATTTCACAGCAGCATGATGAGAAACGGCTTGGGAATTTCTTATGAGAGAGGTGGTGCTTTGTTTTAAATATTTTTTTTTTAATTGATTGAATTTATATATTTTCAATGTAACGTATTCATAATAAAATTAATGAAATATATGAACTTAAATATATTATCTCATGGACCCCCTGGAGGATCACTCCCTCAGTGATTTGTGGGTTGAAAACCACTGATGGATGCAATGATGCATCATCTTCAGGTCTGTTGCATTATTAGAGCTTCCAGGTTGGTTTGTTGTAGCAACTGGCAAAATTGCAAACTGAAAAATTGTCAGATGATTCTGAACTTCACATGGGTTTAATGTGGTTGTCACTGCTTTAGGTTTTCAGTAGTGAATCCAGTTCTAGAATGCAGTTGTCAATTCCATAAATGAGCGAACTCAGTGTGTACAGAGCAAGATTAAGCACTGGTTCTGCAGGAGTGACAGCTGTATTTAGCTGCAGTGTGTACGTGACCTGTGTGTGTGTGTGTGTGTGTGTGTGCAATACTTCACTGCTGCTTGCTCTACTTCAACTTCCAATTCCCACAGTCCCAGTTTCTCTGTGTTCCTGAATCTGCTCTCTGACGCAACTCTCCTCCGTCTGTTGCGGCTGAGCATCCCGTGGCGTCTTCCCTTCCTCCTCGTGTCCCAATCCCAGTCCTTCCTGGAGCAACACAACACGCTGTTCCCTTCCATGCTGATATCACAGACCCCCCAGCCACAAACCCAGCGTATTTCCCTTCCTACCTGTGAAGTGAATTCCCTCCAATTGCACGTAAGGTAATAGAGGACATCCTTTCTTCCCCCTAGGCCTTCTCTCTGTTCAGTGTCATTGCTGCTTCTGAGAAGAACTGAAAAATTAAGCTTAGTGTGGTTGAGCATGATAAACACACTGACACACACGTTGCATGCCTTCCAAGTGTTGTGAGAAGAGAGAGAGCCCAATATTCTTTACGGTTTTCACACTTTTCAACTTGATCAGTTATCAGACTTATTTACCGATAAAGCATGGCATTAGCATTTTTGCTCGACAGCCACTGTGGCTAGTGGATTTCCGAAGTTACTAACCACTCAGTGTTTGCACTGGCCACAATTTTGACATCAGTACCATGGGGGGGGGGGGGGGGGTCAGATCATATCATTATCATATCACAGAAAAATGGATCATATCATTGCATTTGTGCTTGAATAATTAGTTTTTGACTTGAAACAGTTGCATATTAAACTTAAATTTAGTTTATCCTTTTGTTGTTTTTGGGGGGCGTGTTAGATTGGGATTCTGTTAGTTGGTCCTCAGAAAAGAAATTGGAAGATAAAGTGATCCTTGGGCTGAAAAAGCTTGAGAAACACTGCTTTAAGACGTGACGCACAGATCCATTATACTGTTACACATGCGTTTTCATTCTCAACTGTTTGTGTTCACTTAAAACATAACTGACTACTTTGCAAGACCAGCGTTTTAACATCATTTTGTTTTACTGCTTAAGTGCAATAAGCAGCGTGTGCACAGATCCGCGGGAGTAAATTATATTTTTCTGTATCCAAAATCCTGAAATTCAGGCCTTGTAACAACAATAATATGTAAATGTACATAAGTTTTATTTCACCCGGGACTGCATTACATGCCACTGCTGAAATCCACCTGCGTTTAGCAGTACTAGAACTTATGTAATGTAATGTTTGCATAATTACTTAGCAGCCATTTGATAATTAATAACCATTCATTATCAAGCAAGAAATGTGTGGCTTAATAATTAGACCCAAATCAAAGAAAAGAACAGACAAGCAAGTATTTTGCAAAACAATAGGCATAACTATTTATTTAAAATAAAATTATTATTATCATTTATGCCATTATTTACATTTCTTGCATATTGTTTTGTCAAAATGTTTTATTCTAAGTGATCACGAATCTATTTTTATTGCAGAACAGAACTTGGTCAACACAAATGAACTATATAGTTGCAGAATTAAAAATAAATAATTAAAATAAACAAATCTATTCTTAAAAATGATCATCACCAATAATGATAGGAAGACTTAAAAAAATAAGTTTCATAAAGCATATTGTTGTCTAATGATTGTTTAGTTATTGTGGCAAAGAGCAGGAATAAAACTAATTAAAAATTAGTTTTGCATTTTGGCAGTTTGACAGTAATCTGTATTCCTATTGGCCAAAAAAGCTATATCTGTTGACCTGTAGTTGAGTTGCAGGGGGTGGGAATCTGCAAAGGACATTTTTACACTTTTTGACTCGCTCACCTCTTGTAATGAATAGGATATGATCGTTTGTATGGTCTTGTTGTTTTGCTACTTGATTAGGCTTTGGTGCATTCTCTCATCATCATGTCACATTAACACAGTGTTTAGCTTAATTAGCCTAAGTGTGGAGAGGGGGGGGGGGTGTTAAAAATGAGTCACCGGTGGGAAAAAAAAATGATGTCCACATTTAGAGACAAGTAATTAAGAAAACACTGGGTTTCAAAAATAGGCTTGAATGAAGCGATTATGGAGCTAAACAAGTGCACCTAATTACATGCTCACAAGGTGTTCATGGCAACATAGCGTTGTTATGGAAACACAGAAGTCTGCTCAGTATCCATGGAAAAAACTGCCATTGTGCTGGAGGGCATTTCCTTATCAACACAGATACCTGATGTGTGTGTGGGCATTCATATTTACGTTATGGTATTTTTATAACTGTAAAGATATTTCTCCTTGGGTGAATCTCACTAAACCTGTCATACAGTTGTGTTCAAAATTATTCAACCCCCCAATGCTGTAAATGGTTTTAGAGAATTTAGAGTACATTTGTAATTGAATTCAGAATGAAATCCTACAAGGACTTCTTAAAGAAGCATATGCAACTAAAATGACATCAATTGGTTTTGTAATACAGTAGTAAATGTTTTTTTTTGTGAATTCTTCATTGACACAATTATTCAACCCCTTAAAGACTACCACTCTGAAGAACAGAGGTCCATTGAAGTGTTTTCAATCAGGTATTGAAAGCACCTGTGGATGTCAGGGAGCAGCAATAAAGCCTAATAAGCACCAATTAGGCAGCTTTAAAATGACTGTGATACTCAGCTCCTTCTAGACATTTACTGGTGTGGTTACAAACATGGTGAAGTCAAGAGAATGGTCCAGGAAGACAAGAGAAGAGGTGATTACTCTTCACAGGAAGGGCAATGGCTATAAGAAGATTGCAAAGATGTTAAACATACCAAGAGACACCATAGGAAGCATCATTCGCAAATTCAAGGCAAAGGGCACTGTTGAAACGCTACCTGGTCGTGGCAGAAAGAAGATGCTGACTTCGACTGCTGTGCGCTACCTGAAGCGTAGAGTGGAGAAAAGTCCCCGTGTGACTGCTGAGGAACTGAGAAAAGATTTGTCAGATGTAGGTACTGAAGTTTCTGCTCAGACAATACGGCGCACCCTGCGTAATGAAGGCCTCCATGCCAGAACTCCCAGGCGCACCCCCTTGCTGTCTCCAAAGAATAAGAAGAGTCGACTGCAGTATGCCAAAAGTCATGTGGACAAACCACAGAAGTTTTGGGATAGTGTTCTGTGGACTGATGAAACAAAATTAGAACTGTTTGGGCCCATGGATCAACGCTATGTTTGGAGGAGGAAGAACAAGGCCTATGAAGAAAAGAACACCTTGCCTACTGTGAAGCATGGCGGGGGGTCAATCATGCTTTGGGGCTGTTTTGCTTCTGCAGGTACTGGGAAGCTTCAGCGTGTGCAAGGTACCATGAATTCTCTTCAGTACCAGGAGATATTGGAGGACAATGTGATGCAGTCCGTCACAAACCTGAGGCTTGGGAGACGTTGGACCTTTCAACAGGACAATGATCCCAAGCATACCTCCAAGTCCACTAGAGCATGGTTGCAGATTAAAGGCTGGAACTTTTTGAAATGGCCATCGCAGTCACCAGACTTAAATCCGATTGAGAACCTCTGGTGGGACTTAAAGAAAGCAGTTGCAGTGCGCAAGCCTAAGAATGTGACTGAACTGGAGGCTTTTGCCCATGATGAATGGGCGAAGATACCCGTAGCTCGCTGCAAGACACTTGTGTCAAGCTATGCTTCACGTTTAAAAGCTGTTATAACTGTAAAAGGATGTTGTACTAAGTATTAAGATTGAATGTCACTTGGGGGTTGAATAAAACTGATAATGATGTGAGCAGAGAAAAGACATTTGTGGTTATTTCATTATAAATGTTATGTTATATTTGTCTGACCTACACGTGCCTCTTTGATTTAATTGTAAGCAGGATGACTGAATGATCAAAATCAATGTCAAACCGGCCAAAACAATCAATTTCAGTGGGGGTTGAATAATTTTGAACACAACTGTATATGTTCGGGTCATATTTCACCACAAAATGGAAGAAATTTTCTTCAGGGCAATTAAGAATACTTTTCATCGTGAGATTACTTCATAACAATTAAAATGACTTAGTATCTTTAACTTAATCAAAAAAAAAAAAATTAGAAAATTTCTCATAATAATGACTTAACATCTCATAATAATAACTTAGTATCTTTAACTTATAAAAAAAAACCTTTTTTAATTTTTTTTATTAAGTTAAAGAAACTAAGTCATTATTAGGAGATACTAAGTCATTATTATGAGATGTTAAGTCATTATTATGAGATACTAAGTCATCATTATGAGATGTTAAGTCATTATTATGAGATACTAAGTCATTATTATGAGATGTTAAGTCATTATTATGAGATACTAAGTCATCATTATGAGATGTTAAGTCATTATTATGAGATGTTAAGTCAGTATTATGAGATACTAAGTCATTATTATGAGATACAAAGTCATTATTATGAGATACTGAGTCATTATTATGAGATGTTAAGTCATTATTATGAGATGTTAAGTCATTATTATGTGATACTAAGTCAATATTATTAGATGTTAAGTCATTATTATGAGATACAAAGTCATTATTATGAGATACTGAGTCATTATTATGAGATACTAAGTCATTATTATGAGATACTGAGTCATTATTATGAGATGTTAAGTCATTATTATGAGATACTAAGTCATTATTATGAGATGTTAAGTCATTATTATGAGATACTAAGTCATTATTATGAGATACTAAGTCATTATTATGAGATACTGAGTCATTATTATGAGATACAAAGTCATTATTATGAGATACCAAGTCATTATTATGAGATACAAAGTCATTATTATGAGATACTAAGTCATTATTATGAGATACAAAGTCATTATTATGAGATACTGAGTCATTATTATGTGATACTAAGTCAATATTATTAGATGTTAAGTCATTATTATGAGATACAAAGTCATTATTATGAGATACTGAGTCATTGTTATGAGATACTAAGTCATTATTATGAGATACTGAGTCATTATTATGAGATGTTAAGTCATTATTCTGAGATACTAAGTCATTATTATGAGATACTGAGTCATTATTATGAGATACTAAGTCAATATTATTAGATGTTAAGTCATTATTATGAGATACAAAGTCATTATTATGAGATACTGAGTCATTATTATGAGATACTAAGTCATTATTATGAGATGTTAAGTCATTATTATGAGATGTTAAGTCATTATTATGAGATACTAAGTCATTATTATGAGATACTGAGTCATTATTATGAGATGTTAAGTCATTATTATGAGATACTAAGTCATTATTATGAGATACTAAGTCATTATTATGAGATACTAAGTCATTATTGAGATACTGAGTCATTATTATGTGATACTAAGTCAATATTATTAGATGTTAAGTCATTATTATGAGATACAAAGTCATTATTATGAGATACTGAGTCATTATTATGAGATGTTAAGTCATTATTATGAGATACAAAGTCATTATTATGAGATACTAAGTCATTATTATGAGATACAAAGTCATTATTATGAGATACTGAGTCATTATTATGTGATACTAAGTCAATATTATTAGATGTTAAGTCATTATTATGAGATACAAAGTCATTATTATGAGATACTGAGTCATTATTATGAGATACTAAGTCATTATTATGAGATACTGAGTCATTATTATGAGATACTAAGTCATTATTATGAGATTCTAAGTCATTATTATGAGATACTGAGTCATTATTATGAGATGTTAAGTCATTATTATGAGATACTAAGTCATTATTATGAGATTCTAAGTCATTATTATGAGATACTGAGTCATTATTATGAGATACTAAGTCATTATTATGTGATACTAAGTCAATATTATGAGATGTTAAGTCATTATTATGAGATACTAAGTCATTATGAGATTCTAAGTCATTATTATGAGATACTGAGTCATTATTATGAGATACTAAGTCATTATTATGTGATACTAAGTCAATATTATGAGATGTTAAGTCATTATTATGAGATACTAAGTCATTATGAGATACTAAGTCATTATTATGAGATGTTAAGTCATTATTATGTGATGTTAAGTCATTATTATGAGATACTAAGTCATTATTATGAGATGTTAAGTCATTATTATGAGATGTTAAGTCATTATTATTTGATACTAAGTCATTATGAGATACTAAGTCATTATTATGAGATGTTAAGTCATTATTATGAGATACTAAGTCATTATGAGATACTAAGTCATTATTATGAGATACTAAGTCATTATGAGATACTAAGTCATTATTATGAGATGTTAAGTCATTATTATGAGAAAGTTTCTCATTATTATGATTTACGAAATTTTTTTTCTCAACAGTGGCGGGAACGGGCTTCAATACTATCCTGATGCCTAATGTGCAAAAAAATTGTAAATATGCCTTAGTAGTATTTGTTCTACTGCCTTTAAAAAATATTGTATTACTATAACGAGAATCACAACTGAGAATGATAATTACTAACTCAAAAATAATGAATCCAGATGCATTGCTTAAATTTGAAGGATTAAACGGTGCTTAATTACCAAGATAATAATGTCACAATGCAAAAAAGTAGGCTCCATTTGCATGGCCCAAACATGTATACATCATTTGAAATAATTTTGTGAAATAGACATGTTTTCGAGATTCATCCTCAAAGAACGGAGAGGCTGTAGCTCGAAAGCGTACCTGGCCACTCCTGGATAATGGATAAAATAGAGAAAAATAGATCAGAGCATAAATTGTTAACAGGGGTCTGTCAGGGACAGCGAAGCAGTCAAACTGGCCTACTAACAAGCTTTCCCTCACCATTCATTTGCTCTCATCTCTTCTTCATCTCTACTCACCTCCATTATACATGAGCCCTCTTATGAAAAAGTCATAAACGGCAGGAGTGGTTTCTCCACGCACAATCTCGCACCACACCGCCTGCCTTGCAGATTAATTAGAGGCAGCTGTCGTCCATTTCCAATAATTAATCACTGGAGTGGGAAACTCCTCTTCCAGGAGAGCTTGGCAAGCTCACGAGTACGTTAGCTCCAGTGTTGCCTGTATTTGATCTTACCCTTTACAAGACCAAGCACGGATCTTTTGGCGAAACAACTTTCTCAACTTTTTTTCAGAATGTTTCCTAACTGCGCTTTGCTCATTCTCATATCATTGTAATTGATAGCTAATTTGCAAGGACATAAAACAGCTAATGTTTCCCAATGTTCAAAGATTTAATATCGGTTAGGAGGTTTTTTTTTTTAAAGAAACTGTTCTGTAACGTACTCATAACTGCCTTTTTTATTAAGTTACGACAAAGCGCAGCTGCTTGACACCTCATTTTATTAGAGGTGAACTTTCTAAGCATATGCCTTTCACTGCTCTGCTGACCAAAGGTTGCACTCTTCTGGTCTAATTTCACAGGCCTTTCTCGAAATATCAGTGGAGTGCAATCTCAGCAGCTCCAGCAGCATCCACTTTTGGCTCACGGATAGGAGCGTGTGCTATGAGCCTGGGGAGAACATGATTCTTAAGAGAGGGGCATTCTGCCCAGTTTTCATTAAACCAGGCACCCATGAAGGGAATTTATGAATGACAATTAAAGACATGCTTCAGCATGTTTTAATGATGGTGTCCTAGCCAAAACCGGCAGTAGATACAAAGGTTGCACTTTTAAAAGGCCCAGCGGAACAGGGCTGACAGATACAATTTTGCTAGCCTCTATTTAAACACATTTCAATGGTACACAGTTTTTTTTTTTGTTGTTGTTGTTGTTGTGATTGTTTTTGTTTGCAAGCTATGAGAAGATATATATTGAATATGTTGGGTTTATAAATACTCTAGAAAAACGCTGAAGAAAACAATTGTGGAAAAACTTTTCTTGTATTGTTGTAATTTCAGAACTTGAAATTATCCAGACTAGTTTTTATAATTTACCAGTCATTTGCAGGATATGCAAAAAGTTTGTGTATGTATATATATATATATATATATATATATGTTTATGTATATGTATGTATGTATATGTATATATATGTGTGTATATATATATGTATGTATATATGTGTGTGTATATATATATGTATGTATATATGTGTGTGTATATATATATAATATATATATATATATATATATATATATATATATATATATATATGTTAGGGTTGTGCCAATAGACAATAGTTTTGTGTATCGACTAGTCAGAAATACCACCGATGGCTGATGTAATCAATCATTTGCATCAATAGGTGCAAACGGTTAGCTCCATCTCTAATCGAACACACACCAGCTAATCAAGGTCTTCAGGATCACATGCAGGTGAGTTTTATCAGGGTTGCAGCTAAACTCTGCAGGGCAGTGGCCCTCCAGGACCGAGTTTGTCCATCCCCGCCACCAGCTGTCTAAAGTTGCACTCACATTTTGAACCACAAGGTCTATCAACAATTTTTTTTTTTCCCTCTGATTCTGTGACTTAACTCACTCTATGACGTCATTTTGCATCGTGAATTTTTCGGTCATTTTGAATTTTACGATGGCTGAGTGATTCCTCTATTGCCAGCAAGACGATTAACTCTTTCAGATGCCCAGAAAGATACTAAAACATATTTAAAACCGTTCATGTGAGTACAGTGGTTCAACCTTAATATTATAAAGCGACGAGAATACTTTCTGTGCGCCAATAAAAATAACGACTTTTCAACAACATGTAGTGATGGCCGTTTTCAAAACACTGCTTCATGAAGCTTTACAAATCATTTGTTTCGAATCAGTGGTTCAAACTGCCAAAATCACGTGAACTATTGAAATTGTGAATCACTTATGATGCAACGAAGCCTCGCTCACTGAAATCACATCATTTTTGGTGCTCTGAACCACTGAATCGATTCATGAAGCTTCGAAGAGTGTTTTGAAATCAGCCATCACTATAGATATTGTTGAAAAGTCATTTTTTGCTTTTTTTGGCGCTCAAAAAGTATTCTCGTTCTATAGGCCTAAAAACACATATAAATACATCATGTCCATTTACTGTAGTGCCAACTATAGTTCATAAGTATCAAAAAGTGCACCGTTTCTCATGCAGCAATTACTGTACATGTTGTCCTCTGCTGGAAAATAGCAATCTCCAGCGGCCTTGATTCTGTGAGGAAACCGCTTAAGTCATTAGTCCCCGGATCGTGAGATGAGAAGAGGGGGATTTTAATTGCTGCTGTAGATATAAACATTTAAAAGTGCATCACGGACGCGGCCGTTTGGGCGTCAGGACTATTAAAAGATGTGCTTACTGTGTTTATTCCTGTTAGACCTGAATGGGACTGGGGTGAGGGATGTAGGGGGTACTGGCATCCTGCTGGGAATGAATTTAAGCCAACATCTATTTTCCCTGTTTTGGGAAAATGGATGTTGTGTGTGTGTATATATATATATCCCTTATGTGCTGTTGGGGATGTTTTCATCCACTTTGGGGAATTTTTGAGTCTTAATTTGGCCATAACTTTCTCCGTGTTTCAGCAAACGGAAGGATTTTTGGTGACAAATTTTATTTTGACACATATTTTGGGAAAATACTTTGAAAATGTTCAAAAACTCAACAGTACTCTGTGGGCAAATTCACTACCCTTTCGTTATGTTCTTTTAACTGCTTTAAAAATGTATCAGATAATTTTTTTTTTCAATTTTTTTTTGCTTAAATCTATTAATCAACCTCAGTCCTGATCAAACTACTAAATTGGAAAAAACAATTTGCAGGATTTTAACTCTTTAATTGCCAAATTCATAAATGATGTCACTGATTTGGGAAAAAACACACACAAAATGACTTATTTTCAATATAAAATGTGATTGTGGACTGGATTTTTTTTTTTTTTTTTTTGCCTTTTAGAAACATTAGAAACAACATTGGCTTTGATGCATTGTTAGTTTTTGTGCAGCATCAGATTTGAACTTTTTCTCCCTCATTTACTGTTCGTGCCTGTTTTTGCCCCATTGACTTCCATTATAACCACATTTTTTGATAACCACATATTTGTGCTACTAATGAAATTGGATAAATGTATTAAGCGTTTTGCAGCCCGAATATATGTGTATGTGCGTATGGATGTAAACCAGATGTGGCGAAACCAGCTTTAGTTCAGTCTTCCACTGGGTTATTCAGTAAAGCAAACGGTCTCTGCTTTTCTAGCTTGCACACACGAAGCGGTGGTGGCCGGTTTTGGTTCAGTGTCATTAGAATGGTAAAGCGTGGTGTCCCGCTGGCAGCAGGAAAGCGGTAGGCATGAGAAATGAACGGCTCAGTCTCGTCTGGGTGCCTGTTTGAATTTTGTTTATTATGCATTTGTTCTGTGCACTCCTACGCAGCCGGATCACACAGAAAACACACACCCACTCAGAGCAGTTAGCGACAAGGACTTCTAGTATTTTCTGATGACAAATATTCACCTCGTGGCTCTTCTTTACACAATAAACATTCATTGCACAAATGGGTGTGGAAACGAGGAAATCTCCTTTCTTTATTTGTCCACAGCGTTTAAGCAAAGACTTTTTCATTAATAAGCGAGATATGACTCAATATATTTTTCTCATTAGCTCCATTTCATTTAGGATGGTTTGACACACTGAGCCGTAATGCTTATGTGGGGGAAGTCTGGCTTGCGTAATTTCCTGATCATGTTGTTTCTACCTTTTCTCGTCTTTTTACTGTTCTGGTTATTGAAATAAATGTAGATTTCTGAAGGGATTTTAGCATCTAAAGTTGGATTATTCTGGTCATTGCTGACGTTCTAGGAATAGAATTAGAAATGAAACAATACGCTCTCTTTGACAGACCACATGATTTTAGGTATTATCGTCATTCGTGGCACTAATTATGAGCAAAAGAAAATAACGATTCACTGAAATACTTTCCATCTTTGATCATTCTGCTCATTTCTCATCATCAGGGATAAGGTACGCTGAGCATTGTCCCATGCTTCTGTCATCATATGCCTTCGTACCTTGTTCCTGTGAGTTCAGAGGTTTCACTGTGACGCATGGGACATGCACAAGCTTTTGGCTCCATCTCCAAAATCCCCTTCGCTCAGAGCGCACAAAAAAAAAATCCCTCCTCTCTCTCTCTCTCTCTCTCTCTCTCTCTCTCACCATTCTTTAAATAACTCGAGTTAATGTGGAGCCAGAGGAATCGTGATGCTCAGGGAATGTGAGGACACGCCATGCAGACGTTCACACACAGCTTTGCTTCCATATCTATCCCTTAAGTCAGGTGTGTGTGTGAGTGAGTGTGTGTTCAGTCACTGCTGGCACATTTGGCACAAACAGCAGCTCAGAGTTGAGGGTTGATGGAAAGGTAAATGGAGCACTCAGTCCTGAAATGCTGCCAGGAAGAGATTGGCTGAACGGCTAACAAAAGCTGTTTCTAATGTTTTCTCACCACTGTCAGATAAAAATGATGTACGGTGATCCCAAAAAGTTTTTGGACACTTAAAAATGTCTGAATGTCTTTGCTTTAGACGCTAGATATCAAAGCAAGTGTCTTTATCTTAGGGCATCAAGTTCTCATTTTCCTCAAAAAAATGTTTTTGGATAAATAACCAGAGGCACAATATGGCAGAGGATTGTGCTTAATTAATCGAGAGAAGCAGAAACCATGATTAAATACGATTAATTGTGCAATCTGTATCGGTTTATCAAACCTAACACTTGGTTTGATGTTTTGCATCCAATACAATGGCATTCAAACACTTTAAATGCGACTTAAGTGTTGAAAATCTGTATCTAAATTGGGTTTATTTTAACCCTCATGTGCTGTCCGGGATGTTTTCATCCACTGTGGGGAATTTTTGAGTCTTAATTTGGCCATAACTTTCTCCGTGTTTCAGCAAACGGAATGATTTTTGGTGACAAATCTTATTTTGACACATATTTTGGGAAAATGCTTTGAAAATTTTCAAAAACTCAACAGTACTCTGTGGGCAAATTCACTCCCCTTTCGTTATTTAACTGCTTTAAAAATGTATCGGATAAATATTTTTTTTGCTTAAATCTATTAATCATAATAATCTAATGTGAAATAGTGTGATCATGCTTGGCTTTCACTTTCTTAGATGAAAACAGACAGTGAATAATCTTAATACAGCATTTTATTGAACATTGAACACTGATTTTAGACTTAATTTTGAGTGATCGATTTATGATTGTGCTTAGCGTTGTAAGTTTATCGTTTGTGCCAACTGCAATTTGAAATGATCAGACTTTAAGTTGTGTAGCTGCGTTCAGCCTGGTGAAGAACTAGTTAAAGACTCGCGCCCCGGCGGTGAGTGTGATGGAAACGAAAGTGACAGCAGATTTTTGGGTGAAGTGAGAGGTGATCCGGAGACTGGCCCGAGTCATCACACACTTGTCTTCTCCCTGCTTTTCTTCAGCAGAGATCTGAAAGGATAATTAACGGCGCTTATGGCCGTCTCTCCTCGCTGTAGTCTTCATTCAGATCTCCCCCGCGAAGGCCTGAGACCGGCCTGACATCCACGTCGACTACCCGGCGAGCTTTTTATTGATATCGGAGGTAATATAAATCAGTCACATTGCGATTAATGATTTTTGAATGCTGTTTGGAGCGAGCGCAGAGTGATTGTGGAGAGAAAATGCTCGAAATTAGAAATCACGGCGTTGAAGGCTATTCATTAGATCGGTAGTATAAAAAGCAGTACGTCTTGACGTGGCAGTGAGCATTATTTAAAATGCAGACAAAGCCGATGTGCAATATTAGCCAGATTTCGAAGCTCCCAAAGGTCCTGAAAACGAATGATAAGCTCGTGAGAGTCGCTTTGTCCATCTAAAGGTCATATGTCAAGATATCCATCCAGTCCACCTTTTTTCACATTGTGTCACCTAATTTGTCTGTCCAGGGAAAGTGCGGGAGATCTCCCCCTCCTCCTGACCCTGCGGTCAACTGTAATCTGCTAAGAGTTATGTGGGAGGCGGCGCTCGCCAGCATCCAGATGAAGGAGGCAGGGACATGATAAAGCTTTTTGAAAACTCCAGCAGAGTTTGGTGTAGGAGAGAGATTCTCACCAGCTGTGTCCCCGGAGAGCTATTTTTTGCTATTAATGTGTCCGCTGCTCTCGCTTTAGCCTTTAGCTGTACAGCAGAGCAACGTGGGTAACTGGGTTAGCGGCCTCCCATTACTGAACTTCAGGAGGTGGGGGAGGAAAGGCGATGGGGTGTTGAAGAACGAGAACACTTTCTCCCGTTAACCTTATCATGCCATTCGATCCCAGCGTCCCTTGGGAGCTCAAGCAGATGCGGGAAGAGATGGGAGGGAAGGACAGAGCGACAAAAGCAATTTTAGGAACTGAAGGAGGTGAGTCAGGCGAGGTTACTTAATGAGTGAAACTGCAAGAATGGATTGGAAAATGACCTATGTTGTATGTTGCCCTTTATTGTCAGGATTCAACTTGCATCGTCCACATGAGCGTCACAAAAAAACGCAAGATTTTATGAACTTTATGAAAATTAGTGAAATGTTTTGAGATGAGACTGACACCATCTTAGAAATGTTATTTTATATGAGAATATTTAAATGTAATTATTCATCATTTGATATTTTATTATACGTTGAAATAAATCCCTTATGTGCTGTTGGGGATGTTTTCATCCACTTTGGGGAATTTTTGAGTCTTAATTTGGCCATAACTTTTTGATTTTTGGTGACAAATTTTATTTTGGGAAAATGCTTTGAAAATTTTTAAAAAACTCAACAGTACCCTGTGGGCAAATTCACTACACCCTTTCGTTATGTCATTTAATTTGTGAAATGAAAGTTTAACTGAATGAAACGTTGTACTTTAATTAGTTATAATGCCGAATTTGTGAGAAAACTGAACTAAATTCAACCGTATACCCCAAGACATTTAAAAAAAAACCTTAATTTATGTTCACTTTTTCACCTTTATCTCAAAGAAACAGTTCAACTAAACCGTTACTGGTGATGAATGTACTCTGCTAAACCATTTAGACACCTTTTCTGTAACATATGTGACCATTAAAATTAGTCGCAATGAGCAAATTTCAAAAAATGAGTTATTGTCATAAAAACCTTCAAAATGATTTATAATCACTGAGTTACACCTGTGAAGTTGAGAGAGTCAACTTTCAAGTCAATTTTGAGAAAAATTGAGTTAAAGTAACTCTGTGTATGTCGGGTTCGAGGCGTCTTTGGATCTGTCGGTCAGCACGAGTAAGATTGTTTTGTTTACATCAGTATCAGTATTTGAAAATCACATTTCATTGGTTCAGACTCATGCCATCGAGAAATCGCTATGAATGTTGCTGCGTTTGAATAAAACACCAGTAGTCGAGAAGTGAGAGCATAGAAAAAGGACATTTTCTCAAGGTCAAAGGAAAGGTACTCATCTCAGAAAACATACAAAAGATACTTTTAGATGTTTAATTGCTATATGGAGCATTAAGATCGCTAGAAGACGGCTTAAGGAACCCATTTTTGTGAAAGCCACAATTTTGACCTTTTTCACTTGTTTTGCCTGTTGTTCGAAATTAGCATGTGCGCATTCCGACTCATTTTGCCAGCACATGTCACATTTGACTCCTATAAAATGGGAAAAACAATAGTAAAACTCAAAGTGTAATAATTCACAGAATGTGAGGCCTTAGAAATATTTCTTCCCAGGAGGGTGAAGGCTGATTCAATGTGTAGTTTTGTTTTGTCCTTGTTTCACCAAGTACGGTATTTTTACCAGATGAACACACCTAAGAACAGATCGAAATGTACGACCTCTTGACAATATCAGTAGGATGGCTGCTTTGAATATGGGAGCTGGAGAGCCTCCCTAGTAAAGGAGAGCATGAGCGTCTCTTTGTGTGGGACTGGATGATTCAGCAGCAGCTAAACAGAGCCTCCAAGTGATTATTGGAACAAAAGGAGGCACAATGGGGTGTTGAGGGGTAGGAGGTTGTCCTGGAAAAGGAGGTAAACTTTTATGTAACCGTGTCGTGACATCGTTCCAAGGAGGACGCTGTGGGTTTTTGTTCCGGGAACGCTATTTGTCACCACTGTGTCATTCTGTGTCACAACATCGTGTGATTTCGAGGAGCTACTGGGTGATTTGCAGTGCAAAGTCTCAAAGTCTGTAATTATTGACAGAGATAGTGAATAGTGAATAGTATCAATTTAAAGTGTCTTTTTGTTGTACCCATTCAAAAGGGAAATCTTAATCGGCCAAAGTCAACGGATCAAAAACTCCTCCCGTCTCCAGTTTGGAAAATACAGATGAGACTTAGGAAGGCAAACTTGGCTGCCATAAAGTGTGCCGGAGAGCAGCCGGATCAAAAGCGCTTCTCCTGCCAAGACATAAAGCAGATCTGTACAGTATGTGCTGCCACTTGCACCTTACGACCCGAAATAGGGACTTTGAGCCAGCAAACTTTGTTGGTTGTGTTTGTTGAAGCGGTTTGAGTGTAGTCAAGCTCAAGAGAAGCCTCACAATCTCTCTGCGATGTTATTGGGAACACTGACAGCAAGGAGAAAAGCGACAGAGAAAAAACCCAGGAGTGCGTTTTTGGGACTTGCTTACGTGAGCGCGCAGGTAAAGCGTCGAAAGGCTGAAAGAAAGAAAAAGAGGGATCATCTCATTCCAGCTCTATTCGCTCGGTTTCAGAGCCTCGTCTGTTTGAGCAAACAGTTTAGTTTGCATCTGGAATGTGCAATTTAAGAGGGTAAATATCCCGTTAAGCCCTCACGAACGGCAGAGGTTAGTTTGTGTTTGCTGAATCTGTTCTGGAAAAACCGAGGAGGATGTCCTGTCCCATTTGAGTTCTGCAGCTTGACAGTTCCTCTTGAATTTTTTCGTATTTTCTGCATAATGCTGAGTGTGCATGTATCGTGGCCCTTGGTGTCTAATGAGTATTCTCATTCGTGGCTTCCTGACAAATATCGGCACAATCAAGTTGACACGTTTCGCATAAAAACGCCACAGAGCATTGTACAGTGAGAAGCGAAGTTTGTGAACAGCAACAATAGGTTCTCGCTTGCTTCACGTTTGTGCATCTCTCCGCGCAGGACACCGCATGCTGTTTGTTCGGTTTCTTTCATTTCTTTGTCTGACATGCCCTTGACTGCGTCTGCGTCACACACTCCGCTTGCTGGATCTTTAGGTCTGCGGAGGTGGAGAATGTAGTCAACCTTCCGTGTTATTCATTCGTCTTCATTTCCATTAGAATATGTTTTATTATTATTATTATTATTATTATTATTATTATTATTCTCCACTCTGGCATGTAGCACTTTTTTTATTCGTCAATATTTGCTGATTAGTACCTGGCACATTGAATTGTGACACACTCTAATCAAAATTCAAAATTAGAAGCTAAGTAATAAAGGCCTTAAATGACTACTTTGTGCAAATTAAGGCTGGGACAATAGTTTGCGTTTAATTTATTTCCATTTATTTATTAATATTTTGTTTATTTATCCATTACTGTTTTAATTATTATTTATTCCTGATCTTCAAGCACAATCGTTTACTGACTAAATGAAATTGGATTTTAAGTAATTGCCAAAGAGGTAATTATAAAGATGTCCACCAAGAAATCCCCTACAGAAAAGCCTTTAGCAGCCGTTCCTGCTGACATGGGATCAGTTTGAGGGTTTTATCAGCTCACCCATCCCCCACGATTCCCTTTTAACCTTCCATCTATTGGCCTGACCTTGACTAGCACTTTCCTGTCATTCGCTTAAGGACAGAGCACAGGAGGAACTAATGTTCCTCACCCTCTTTTTCCACTCTTTATCTGTCATTTTCTATTCATAACATGCTTCTCCTTTTTTGTCTTTCATAAAATGATGGCAAACAGTTTGTGATTAAGTGATTGCAATCACAAAATGTTCTTCGATCACAGAAAAAGGTTCGGTTTCAGCAAGAGGACGGACACGTCGCGAGACCCGCATTCTGTATGGATTTATTTTATGACGTGATAGTGTTTACCGATAAATCTTTTTGAATTTCAGTGATGACCATCAAATCATCAGCTTCTGCTCATTAGTATGCCGGCAACATCTATAAAATCTCCATAAAGCCTGGCACTGCTGAGGCAGTAAAAAGTTTATTTTCAACTTAGAGGGTAATGATTTGGTCCTTTTTCTCTCGGTGACTGCTCCGTTGCCTTTTCCTGAAACTGGATCAAACGAGACAGTTGTGTATTTATTCCCCCCCCCCCCCTCCCAAGATAGAATTTCGATTAGCTTCATGGCATATTTTCAAATTAGTGATATTCTAAATTAGCATCAATTGCTTCCCGGCCCATTTGGTATCACTCCCGACCCGCACTCAACCCAATATCCCAGCACTTCATGAAAAAAACATGACTTTTCTTTGGGATTTTCATAAATCAACAAACAAGCAGCAATAAGCCTCAGTTTTCTCATTTCAGCACAAAATAATAACTTATCAAAACAATTTGTCTTGCAAGAAAATGCCACATCCAGTGTTTATCGTCATTTGGAAATGGCAATTATGTATACAAATAATGCCACTGTTTAAATTTGAATATTTGCATATTTGTGAATATGCTTAATATTGCTGATTAAGATGCGGTTAGGCTTTCCGCCATTGTTTGATCTCGGCGGAGGCTCTTAATGGCGTTATTAATGATGAGCGGAGTCGTGCAATGACATATTCAATCAACGCTGATGGTGACGATGAAATCTCTGAACGTAGAAGCGATGCCTAATTTGTTAATGGGCCGAAAATAGACGCTGACGTTTCGTAGAATCGGCAAATTGCGGGCTTCTGGATTTAGGGTTATTAGTGTTTTATTTATTTATTTATTTATTTATTGCTCGAGAAATTGTTCGTTTCCTGATTCTATGGTTTTATTGAAGAGACTAAAATAAAATAACTGAGTTTTTTACCTCGCATAAATGAATGGCAAATCATCCACTATTTACTCCAATGCGTTTTTTTTTTTTTTTTTATGCCTTTTCACATCTCTCTCTCTCTCTCTCTCTCTCTCTCTCTAGTTTACTCTACTATGTAGGTGGATGTGCCGCCCATGGCAAGGGTAAAGCTACGGCTGACCCTGTGGAGCTCAGCCCTTATAGCACATCACTAACAATCATTAGCTTTTATTTGCTGTTTGCTTTTGCCTAATAAGCCCAGTAATGCCATACTATACATCTTTCTTTCTTTATTTCTCTCTTTGGCCCGGTGAGGCAGGGGAACGTGGCAGAGAGCGAGTGAGGGATGAGCAGCGAGGGAGAGACGAAGAAAGAATAATTCAGAGATGGAGCCGTTGTAAGAGTATCCCTTATTTAGACATGCCCTGCAGAGCACCAGCACAATTAAAATGATTCATACTCGCCATAACTCGATAAATATTACACGCAGCTTAATCAAAAATGCATATCCGTTTCACCTCGCGCTGTATCCTGAATGTATGCCGTCAGACAAATATGGATAGAACGAGAGAGGGAGTGTGTTAAAATATTCACTGCTGTGGTTAAGAGATTAAAATGCCCTCATTAGAAAAACGGAACCTTGTAGAGGTTACTGTGTTCCACACCACCTGGAACCTTATTTTAGCCCAGAGGACTGATTAACATTGTGGCGTACACGCCACCGAAGTTATAGACTCCGTTATGGGCCCGTTTGCATTTGTTTTCACCCTCCTGCTTTTAAAACAGGGCCAATCAGGCTAAAAGGATAGAAGAGCAAAACTAATAAGCCAATTAAAGCAGAGGACAGTGAAGCTTAGCATGGAGCTTTGCTAATGGAGCGCATGCGTTCCTATGTCCAGTGTATGTGCGTGTTTTGTCCATGGAGCTTTAATAATTTACAATTCTCCTCCTCTTGAGATACTTTTAATTAGAATGCTTAAGAGAATCGCAGGCGTTTCCATTATCTAAAGAAGTATGTGAGAGTAAGATCTATTTTACCTGCGTGGATGTTATTGATCATAAAGTGACATTTTCGCTCGTGAAGTCAGAGCTACGTTTACTACAGATTGGTCCGTAATATTATGTTCAGCACATGCATGCTTTAGCAGGGTTGGGGAGTAACGAAATACAAGTAACTTAGTTACGTATTTAAAATACAACATTTGAGTGACCGTATTTCATTTTAAATGGGTGGTAATCAGATTACAGTTCCATCTGAAGAGTGTTTTAGATTACCAAAGTGATTACTCTGAGTTTTAATGTCATTTAAACAGCGATTGGTGATTCTCTGACTCTGACCGTCTGAAAAAGAGGAGTTCAGTTTCATGTTTTCCACTGTTTTCATGTTTTGTGATCGTTGTTTGTGAGTCATTTTATAATTGTAAAAAAGCTCACTGCAACTTTTTCTCACAATTTGTTTTTTCCCTCACAATTGTGAGTTTGCATTTAAACTCACAATTGCAATTGTGAATTTAGTATGCGAGTTTATATCTCATAGTGCAGACTTTTCTCAATATTGTAAGTTTATATCTCATAATTCTGACTTTATAACTCGCAATTGAACTTTATATCACGCAATTCTGAGGGAAAAAGTCAGAATTGTGAGATAAAAACTTGCCCTTACCTTTTTGTGTTTGTTTCACACTTATTAGTATTCCAAAGTATTCTAAAGTATTTAGATTAAGTTACTAAACTTGAGTAATGTAACGAAATACGTTACAAATGACTTTTTAAAGCATGTGTTTTGCAATCTGAAGTGAATTAGTGGTACATAGTGATGTCCTCGCTGATAGATTCAGTTTGCATTAATCACTTAATTGGATCATATATGGATGCACTAAATCAGAGAGGGGCTAACATATAACAGTCTGTTGTTACTAAACCTGATTTACTTAATGGATGCCATCTGAGATAAGTCATAAGCAGAGATGCGCAGTAATTTATGTACGACGATGCCACCTGCGTGAGATGAATTCGTGCAATAACTCCGGAAATAAAGTGATAAATCCTTCCATGTTAATCTGCATTTTTGTCTTAACCAGGGATCACATGTGCATTTCCGTGCATTTATGCTTTTGACTGTTGTAGTGCATTATAGTATATTGTTTTTTTTTTTTTTTTTTGCAAGATTTTTTAATAAGAATGCCTGATATATCGGCCACCATATCGGTATCGTTTTATATTAAAGCCGATAAATAAAGGATTATTTCCTTCAACTGAAACACTTCAGATGCGCACTGTTCGCCATGATGGTTTTAAATTGCTTGAAATATGATTGAAGTCCCTTCAAAAAGGATAATGCAACTTGTGCAGTGCAAGTCTGTCTTATAGGCTACATCAAATTTTAATGAAAGCATTAGTATTGTGTGCTTGGGACATGTAATCAGGCTCTCAAAAATAATATAAAAATTTGGATTTATTGGCCAATATATCGGTTACTGGCTTTCAAATATAAAGAATTATCGGTTATTGTATCGGCCAAAATTTTCATATCGGTGCATCCCTATTTATTATGTAACAAAATGGCAGTGCTAGCATTTGTTTCTTTTTATAAGATCTTTTAAGATATAAGATCAAATTTTTGGCCTCAATTTCTTCAAATTTCTTTAATTTTTTTAACATTGTTTCACAATTGCAACTTCATTTGTGATTTTACAAAGTGACTTTAATGTCAATTTTATCCCATAATTAACTTTTTTTTTTTTTTTCTTTGACATGGAAAGAGACTTCCATAGCTTTTTTCTTTCGGTGAGGACAGGACAATTACTTGAGTCTTAAGACGTGTTGTGTTTTGTGTGGTTAGAGCCATGAGGACGACGTGCTTGGAAGAACTGCTGATTGTTGCTGAGATTGCAATGGATGCCAATCCATGCCTCTGATAAACTATTCAGGAAGCATCTCCTCATATATTTCCCATTTTCAGAGAGAGAGAGAGAGAGGACAGATGGATAGAGAGAACGAGAAACCATCTAGCCGCGGTGCACCTGTGTTTTGGGGCTTGAAAAGCAGCTTTCCCCGCATTTTGCATGAAGGCGTGGCAGCCAATCAGAGCTAATGACCAGGTTGCTTTGCTCATCAGCGATCGCCGGGCGGATGAACGGTCTCTGCGCCTGCATTTGGTTTAGCCACGCGGCTCATGTGTTACCAGCTGGAGTACCACACAAACTGCCTGATTAAAAGTAGCCCTCTCAAGACCCCTGAGTTCTCATCCTGAATGCCAAACTACAGGACTCCGGGACTAAAATGATAATGTGTTGAAGCAGCTCGGCCAAATATGGAATGAAGCTGATGGACCATGAGACAGTTCTTTTAGAGTTCTAGTTTGTGTTGGAGTGGGGTTAGTGACGTCCTCCGTATCTCTCACTGTCCAATTAAAATAGCTAAAAGGTGCTAATTATAGCTGGATATGTTGTTGGCAGGTACTAAAGAGCTACTATGCTATACTCTGTACAGTATATTGAAATGTTTTAATGCCTTGTTTCCTCATTCTGGATTTGAGCTTTTATAGTGTAAACCACGGCTGCAAAACTCAGTTGCTGGAGTCTTGCAGAATTTAGCTTTAACACTAATTAAACACACATGATCCAGCTATTCAAAGTTCTTCAAGATTTTTTGAAAACTACAGGTGTGTATGTGTGTGTGTGTGTGTGTGTTGGAGCAGGGCTGCTATTAAACTTTTGGGTTTAGTAGGTTTGTGACCTCTAGTATAAACAGTTATTTTTATGGAGGTGTTCCCACATCAATGGAAAATTTCAGGAAATTTTAAAAATGTAATTTCCAGGCTTGGTAATAAAGTATCATTATTATCATTGTTATTATTATTATTGGTAGTAGTAGTAGTTGTAGTAATTATTGGTATTATTATAATGGTAACATTTTACAATAAGGTTCATTAGTTAACATTAGTTAACAACATTAGTTAGCATTTCTACATCATTTATTAATCTTTGTTAATGTAAATTTCAACATTTACTAACACATTGTTAAAATCTTGTTTTCATTAGTTAACAATGAACAACTGTATTTCCATTTACTAACGTTAACGAAGATTAGTAAATAATTAACAGACGTATTGCTCATGGTTAGTTCATGTTAGTTAATACATTTACTGATGTTTAACTAATGAACCTTATTGTAAAGTGTTATCGAAATCCCTTTTTAAGGACTACATGAACGGCTGGTAGGGACTACAATGATCTTCTTCATGGGTTGGTGACATCACAAAGCCCAATATTACATAAACCCCGCCCCTGGGAACACTCAACAAAGGGGGCGGGGCCATGTTGGGCTGCTTTAGAAAAGAGGAAGAGTTGTTGTAGTCGAGTGTTGTCAACATGCTGTCAATTTACATCAGACTGCTTAACAAATGAGGGTCAATTCAACACTGGATTTGCACAAAGGGGGCATAATAGTTCCCCTTAAAAAAAAATATATATATATATATAATATATAATATTCAATAAATGATTTAAAATATTCAAATATATTTAATACACTTTTTGTGTTGGTAAATGACTGGAAAAGTCATTGAATATTCATTGGCGTGATCTCTGAATCTCTGATTTATAATCACATTGGTTAGGAGCCGAAGAAATAAGTAGCTTTTAGTATTATCCCAAATTTCTATATCTGTGAATTTTATTCCACGCCGACGAGAGTCCGGCGCTTTCTGAGGCAAAAAGAAAGGTAGAGATTTTTTTTTTTTTTGTCTTCTAAACAGCTCCAGGAGACACTTGAGTAATAGCTTTCAGAGTTCCACAAAGGCTTGGCAACAAACACAGGAAATGGGAAAATTTTTCCGTAGGTGCTCCGAGAACAAGTTCTAAGGTGAAATTAACTGAAATTCTTCAAACACACTTCAAAACTCCCTCTGGTGGTCGCATCTCTTGGTCCAAAGCTGTGTTTGATGGAGGAGTGTGAGAGAGACGGACAGACAGATGAGAAGAGAGAAACATTTGAAAGCTGCTGCTTTGCTTACGTTAGTCCATATGGCGGCATTCTGCTGCCTGATTCACGGCGCAAGCGCATCCTTGAATTTTAACCGATTGTTTGGGATTCTATTATGTGGAATCCTCATTTCCATTGCCTCTGTTCTCTGACCTACAGAGGATTACTGCGTCGCCCTCTGCGCGGCTTGCCGTTTCATTCCCGCACACAAGCCTGTGAAAGATCACATCAGTTAGTTCAATTACTGCAGCCATAAAGAGTGGTGAGCATCTGCGTGCGTGTGAACGAGTGGCGAAAACCCACCCTATGCAAAAAACATGCTGTCGCTCTCTCTCTCTCTCTCTCTCTCCAGAGCGAGCCAGAAAGAGCAGACGCATCTCTCAGCTTTGATTCCCCTCTGGGTCCCTCCGACTGCCTTTATAGTGAGCGCTTGAGTGCTGTCAGCGGCTGTGTGTCTCTCCGCTCACTGCAAGGTTCACGCTGAAGGTTTTGAAGCGGTGACACTGCTTCTGCGCTGATAACAGTGTGAAATTAAAATCCCTCTTTCTGATGACGAGGAGAGCTGTTTCGCTAATCCTCAGGGGTTTGAAGAGTTTTTGCCACCTTAGTGTGCATGGGGGACTAGTGCTGGTTTGAGGTGCTGGAGGGGCAGGACTTGGGGTGTGACTATGTTTGTAACAAATTAAAGGGGTCCTTGATTATGATTTCATTGTTTTAACTTTAGTCGGTGTGCAGATGTTGTTTATGCGCAAACAGCAACATTACAAAGTTACGACGCTCAAAGTTCAATGCAAATCACTTTTTAAGGACTACAACAAGCTTCTACCCAGGTTGGTGACATCACAAACCCTATATTTACATAATCCCCGCCCCCGGGAACACTCAACAAAGGGGCGGAGCCATGTTGTTGTAGTCGAGTGTTGTTGATGGCGTCATTTTACGCCGGACTGCTTCACAAACGAGGGTCGATTCAACGAAAAAAGATGAACATGACGACACGTGCTAGTGATGAGTTGATCAACTCCACAGCAACTACATCAATTTATCCACTAACCGTTCAGAAACGTCTGAAACTTGTAACGTCTTCCTGAGTCTCTCCATCAGTGTTTGAACAATGTAAGACGGAACACCGTTACTGACAATCCTCATTTTGTCTGCGTGAGATTCTCCAGCTTTGTTGTTGTTGTTGTTGTTGAGCAACCGAACCGTGAGCTGTTAAAGCTCCGCCTACTTCTGGAAATCAGGCTGGGAGCAGCAGCTCATTTATATTTAATGCACAAAATCAGCCTTGAGGGATCTTTTAGTGTTGCCTTGATGGTATATATGACCAAACCAGACAAATTCACTGACGTTTATATGAGGTGTGACCTTCCTTTTTAATGATTTAATGATACTACTGTAGGGGTGTCCTAATGTTCAATTAGTATTGTACTTATCGCTACAAAGTTATAATTTGTTATAATATTTTATTGTTTATCATATATGTTTGTCCTAGAATGTCCTTTTCATGGGGTGCACTTACTTTTCCAGGGCCAGCTAATCTGAGGTACAAGAGTGCTAAAATAATCGTTAGGTGGACTCTGACTCAGATTCCTTGCGAATCCCAACCAAATGCGGCACATCGGTTGATTTGGTGGGTGAGGTGAGAATGCCGCGTTGTTTTCTCTCAGGAGGCTAAAGTTCATAGCAGTCGATCGTTGAAACGCCCACCCAGAAAGTGTCTTCTTCTGTCTCTCTTTCCATCTTTTTTTTCCCCAGTACTGCTGACAGAGGTGACAGAGTAGGACATTGGCGATATGGCATTAGGCGTCTCTCTCTCTCGGTCATTGTCTTTCTCTCTGAAAGGCTGTTTGCACTAAAGCTGCTCTTTAAAAATAGAGCCGTCTCTCATCCCCGTGAGGATGTGCCTTCTCACAAACAGAATAACATCCTCTTTCTCACAGGATATACCTCCCGATGTCCTTTACCACTTTCTCTCTCGCACTCGCTCTATCCTTCTCTTCCTCGCTGAGTGTTGCTAATAAATAGAGTTCTGAACTCTTGAATTGCAAATGCTCTGATGTGGGTCATAAATCTTGTGTGTGTGTCATAACTCTGAATCAGAGGTTTGTGTGCGTGTTTACGTGGTTGGTGACTTTAGAGGCACAGGGGCAGGACTTTCCACTTTTAGGAGAGTTGCAAAGGGACCCCGAGGCCTGACCGTCATGTTAATTCATTCATTTATTCATTGGGCGAGAGAGAGAGAGAGAGAGAGTGGTACACCAAAGGCACTCGCTTGTGTTATCTCAAGTGCCTTTTTCGGCATGCTATTTGTAAAAGAACCAATAACGTTCCCCCTTTCCCAAACACGCAGCCCTTCTCTTTCCCTCAAGAAAAGAGCACAAGAAAAATAGCCTGAAAGAGTGTGAAATGAAACACAAACGGGAAAGTGAAGCAGAGTGCACAAGCGTTTAGCGGGGTGTGAGGGGGCCGCTCTGTGGCCTGCCCTGTTAGTAATGGATTGGTTTTATGGAGATGGAGTACACGGTGGAGTTTGGTGCCAAGCACAGGGACAAACCCTCCTGAGAGTGGAGACGAATTAAAATTGGCCTAACCGCCTCTACAAAATGGGGCTAGAAGGAATGCTTGGGCCGTGAGGAGCTGATTCGGGAACATTTCATTTCTGAAAGCCAGCTTGTTTTGTTGGGGTTGGCTTGCAAGTATTGCACTTCATCACATATGGCCACATACAGTCCTTTCACACGATTCGTGTCCGTGTCCTTATGGATCGCTGAAACTTTACCGTCTTCACTGGCAGTTTTGTTTCAGTTTTCAAATCTTGATGCACTTTGCAGCCAGTGATTAACAGATAATCTTAATTTATAATCTAAACTAGGTCTTGAGCACATTTGAATTGAGAATCCATGCTTTTTTCTTTTTGTGATGTCAAATCAATCACCCACCAGGACTTTTCTTCCTCTATTGTTTACTTTTCATTGTTCACTGCATTCTATATATTATATAGTAATCTTGTATAACCTCACAATTTGAAAGCAAAATTAACACACCTTACCTTTGTAACAAATACCGCTGATGTTGTTGAATATGATTCATTGGTGCGTGTTAAAGATGATACTTTCAATCTCAGAATATAATAACTTCCCCATCTCTTCATCTCAGAAATGATTTTTCATTTCAGCTGACGTCACCAAGGCTGCATGCAGGGAAATAATAATAAATAAAAATATTAATCAGTAATATCTCAGCTCAATATCTCTTATTTGCTTTTAAAAGTGTTCAAAAGTTTCTCTTCTGATCTGCTCACCTAGGCTGCATTTATTTGATCAATAATGCAGTAAAAACGGTAATATCGTGAATTAATTATCTGAATATATGCTAAAATGTAATTTATTCCTGTGATGCAAAGCTGAATTTTCTGTAATTTTTCATTACCCCAGTCTTCAGTGTCACATGATCCTTCAGGAATCGTTCTAATTTGCAGAAACTTTTCTTATTATCAATGCTGAAAAGAGTTGTGCTGCTTAATATTTTTGTGAAATCGTGACACACTTTTTAAGCATTATTAGAATAATGGACTGTTCAAAAGAACAGCATTTATTTGCTATAGAAATATTTTATATTGAAATGAAATGAAAAATGTCTTTACTCTCAAGTCTGATCAATTTAAATGCATCCTTGCTGAAAAAAAGCATTTATTTCTTAAAACTCTTGAACGGTATGTGTTTGGTTTTGCATTAAAATAGTCAATCTTTAGATTCTTACGAAGAGATTACATTGTCATCCGATACACATTTGGAATCCTTTATTTTCTGCATTCTTAAAGTCAATTGCCATTTCGTTTACTTCTGTAAAGAAACAAATTTCCAATGGAAGTGGATCGTGAATTTAGGTGATGTCAATAGAAAATAATTTCAGTTAATACTTTTTGATTACTTTTCACCTTAAGTAAAATAACCAATGAATTGTCACACAATAAGACCAGGACCTGTTTATTTTTTTTTTTTTATATATACGGATATGTGAAAGCGTGCCATTCTTTTCCAAAGATGGTTGTTTCCCAACAAAACTAAACAACCAAAACTCATCTGCATGTGTGTTCAGAATGCTCTGGGCTCAGGCATCCCGCCATGATTAGCACCATGTTTTCCCTCCTATTAGTCAAATTTATTGCCATTTACTAATTGGTATCCTCTTCTCTTCTCTCTTTCCTCTTTGCTGTTTCGTTGGATGCTCTGATGATGGCAATAACCTCTTCCACTTTCGCTTCTAATCCAAGGTAAGATATTAAATTAAAATTTTCCTCCCAGCATCCTGCAACTCCAGACTAGATAATGAGGCGGTTTTAACCGAGATAGATTGACACGAGACATCTTTCTTGGAGAAGACTCGAAGAAACTTCGCTCCAGGGGTTGGACTGACGCACTCATTGACGTCCAGTTTCAGCCATGCCAGCTGGCCCCTGCCAGAGTCCTCTCATACTGAGAGTCCACTCTCCCTAGATGAATGCTCTGCATTCAACTGCAATTGCGTATTCCTTCTGATGCTCGTGTAAACATTTATCAGGAACCCAAAGCTAGAATTTGCTGTCTGTCCCCGTTGCTGACACATTGACCCGTATTTATTTCTCCAAATATCAAACCGTGGCCGTGTTTGTCTGCCCGTAATGACTTTCAGTTCAATTAGTGAGTCAGATGGTGATTCAGTAACCACTTTCATTCAGTGAACGATTTGTCAGAGCGATTCAAACTGTAACCTTGTTTTCTTATGAATTAGAGTATAGATCCATTATGTGTTTGCGAACAGCGATTGCGGTGGCCGGAGCCTACCTGGTGGCAGAAAATGCGGAAGCCACAGAAATAAAAGCGTTTTGAGTTTTTTGAGACTTCTCGCAAATCCAAGTTTACATCTCAAAATTCTTCGAAGTAGAAACAGCATTGTGAGATATACTCGTTATTCTGTCTTTTTCCTCCGAATTGCGAGTTTATGTTCTGCAATTCTGACTTTTTACACCTCAGAATTGTGATTGTAACAAAGTTCGTAAATATGGGAAGAAGGAGGCGGGAACCGGCGAACATTTAACATATTTAATAAACAAATAAACCAACAATGAAACAAAAGTATAAGGGCGGCAGTTCCTCACGGCGACTGCCGCCCACACAAACCAAATAAAACACAACAAAAAATCCAGGCCTGGTCCTCTCTCGTCCTTCACTGTCGTCGCTCCTCCTTTATGCTTCCGGAGCTCCTCCGTGGGAGATACGAGCTCGTTAACGCTCGCGTCACCGGCCTCGCGCCGCTCCCCCACGGCTCTCGCCCGCCGAGCTCGTCACAGTGATATAAACTCACAATTGCGAGTTATAAACACATGCATGCAAGAAAAAAGGTCAGTAAAAGTTATCTATGTAAAATGTTATAGTTTAAATATTATTTCAGGCTGTAACTGCTATGGATGTCCACTATGAACTGTGTATGTGAATATTATGTAGACTTACTGTTAAAAATAATTAATAATAGTAGAATAAGCATTGCAGGTTTCATCAGTCCAGTCTGTAACTTGCAACATAAACGTCTGCGTTTAGCTTCAAGCGTTGGTATTCCATAAAAATGACATCCAAAGGCACAACAAAACACTTTTCGCGTATTATATGGATTTTGCCCATTTTCCTACACTTCTTACCTCTGTTTTTCTGCCTCCTTTAAGCACGCAGAGCTGCAAGTGACGGAACTATGACGTCTGCTCCAAATGGTCTATGCTGGTCACATGTGATTTTGAATTTTTTTTCCTCCAGTAAAAAACAGATGTCCCATTATTTTGCAGTACAGTCTTTTTTTATCTTATCACAATTAATTCAGACTGCAATCCACATTCCCTTGCCATGGCAGTGGCTGAAAAGCGGTGCAGTAGATGCTGAAATTCTACTTTACAGTACACAAACTGCAGTAAATAATAAAGCTAGAGAAAATAGTGACATTCTTCCATAATTGTGTCTGTGGAAAACGACACTCGCTGGTTTAGTGTGTGTTCTGCTGTGGTCTGCCCTAGTGAATTTCCTCCTTTTTGATCATTATTTGGCAAAGCATGAATGTCCTTCCCTTCACTTTCAGCTAGACTTCACTGTAAGCCCCACGGGACCCGGAAATGCCTTCTGATTGGCATCTTCTGATGTCCCCCTCTATGGCACGGCTCTTTTCTTTAACTTTTATGATGTCTCACCTTCACTCGTTCCCCTCTCGTCCGTTCTTTCTTTACGCTTAACATACTTCCCAGCACAATAAAACCACGCAATTCCAAAGTTAAACTAAGACAAAATAAGTTTCATAATTGATTAAATGTAATCAAAAAGAACCAAACTCTTGATCCTCTTATTGACACTGACCACTTGACCACTTCACACTGAATTCATTTTTTTGTGCCTTCGATCAGAGTTTAGCCACAATGTTGTTAGAAATACAGCCGTATTTGGGCTGGGAACAGGCTGTGAGCGTCGGTGTCTCCGATTAGAAATGTGTAGAGAGAATCCCTGAGTAAGCAACTAAATAATGGTCCACTGGAAACATCACAACACAACAAGACAGATTCAATATAAAGAGATGAAATCTATTTTGAGGGGGGAAAAAAAGTAGATTGGGTAACAACGGCGGTGAGCGGAGATGCCGGCGTGTTTTTGCACAGGGATGTGGAAAAATAGAGCAAAGCAGGCAGGGTTACGCCAGACGGAGATAGCGGGATTTTTTTTTTCTTTTTTTTTTTCTACATGAATCTTAATAGAAGAGTCGTGTTTAGCATTCTGAACTGTTATGACATTTCAGAGAAGGATAGCTTGGTGTCTACGTGAACTGTATGAATCACTAAGTTAGGATTGCTTTTTTAAGTATTTGTATGCATTACACTAATATTATGCTAGTGTATGATTTGTTATAGATAATATTTCACACAGTTTACATGTATGTAGCAAGTATTTTAAAAACACAACAATTTTGAGCCGGTGTCATATAACAATGACACGGTACAGAAATTCAAAATTCATCTATAAAAAATATAATGAGAATCCTTACCTTGGTTTTTCTGAAAGGCCTTTTCAAAAAAAAGTCTTCATTTTCATCCGGTTTGACCATGGAATTAAAATATGAATGTAACTAACAATACAATACAACACTGAGTTC